>VXBL01002470.1:23974-83305 GCA_013400195.1 Aramus guarauna | reverse complement strand
AAAAAACCCCAAAGCAAACAAAAAAACCCACCAATAAACAAACCCAAAATACAAACAAAAACCCAAACCTTTTCACAATGGTTATAACACCAACAGCTATCTGAATACTCTTGATTATTCACCATGTAGTTTTTATAACGTTGTGTTGCTTTCAGTCTATTTTTTACAAAACATAACGATTTATTATAAGTGAAAGTTTGTGAAAATAAAAAAATGGATGCACATTGGAATAGTTCGTTTAACTCACAACAATATTTATACCAATTTAGCTCTAACTTTAGTACCACTCCACCTCTCCTCCAAGAAGCAGCCAACAGAGTCCTGGGCAGAGCTGCCACCCAGAGGGCCCCAGGTAGGCTGGAGGAATGGGCCAACAGGAACCTTATGAAGCTCCACAAGGCAAATGCAAGGCCCAGCACCTGGGAAGGAAGAACAAGACAAGATGGGCACCATCAGGCTGGGGAGTAGCACTGTGGAAAAGTCTCTGGGAGCTGCAAAGCCTCCCAAACCTCCTGGGCATGCCCAGGCGGTGGGGTTTACTGACCACCATGGGCTTCCCCAGTCATCCCAACCTCCACACACTGTCAGGCTTCAGGGCTCACCAGCCCAGGCACCCTGGCCTCAGCAAAGGCTGCCACACGGGCTCCTGCTGCACCAGCCCTTCTGGGAGCTAGGTTCTGCGGCCCCCATGGCCCCTGGGGCATAATGGCTGTTGTCCCCACATTACAGATACCAGGAACTCTGTAACTCTTTTCAAGAGCTAAATCAGATTTCTGAATGAAATTCATGCTGGGGATAGGACCAGAGACCTCTACAATCCCAACTTCATTCTCAAAATAGTGTTTGTGTAGACATATTTACAACCTCTTCCTGCTTCCTAATGGTGCAAGACAATGTGACACCCATAGAGTTTAATAATTTTGAGCGCTGAAGATGACTTCAGCTCCCTACGATTTCATGATCAGCTCTAACATACTTCCTCCTTTTTTCCCCTCATAAGAATTTACAACAGATTTGAGTAATATGAGTAAAATATTCACTAGCCCGGTGCTTTGGATTTTATCATCAAGAACACAACTGATACAACGAATCTGTTTTATATCAAACAACATCCAAAGGCATGCAGTTAACCAAAAGTATTTTTATAAAACGTAAGGAAAACAGAAGCATGTTACTTTGAATAAAGCATATTGTCATGTTTTTAAGATATTACAGAACTTGCCCACTAAAAAATAATTTACACAAAACATATTGAAGTCTTGGTTTAAAAAAACAATGTGCTCAAAATATTCAACTATATATTATAAACAAGGTTTTCCTTCACTAGAAAAAGAGATTGTTCCCCAAAAGCACACTGGAGGCAAAAAAAGATGTCATCACATCAATTTCAGTTGTGCTCCTTACAAGCTCTGCACCTCTAAAAAATCATTTTGCTTTGTTGTGATACTTTCCTCATTAGCTTTTATACACTTGTGATCTAAATCATGAAAAAAAAAATAGAAGACATACGTCAAATCTTGAATTGATTTTTAAATCAATAGAGGCTTTCAAAGTCAATGAAGATGAACACCCTCAGAAAGAGCCAGCCCTTTATCTTCAATTCTGCAAACAAAATTCCTAACCAATTTTATTTTCAGTCAGTGCTGGCACAGTCCGGGCATCGAGTGACAGGCTGGGCAGCAAGACACTATCATTTGAAGAACCACTGCTGCCACAGTGTCCTGCACATCAGAGAGGCAGGACTTGGACACAGCACACATCACGACAGCCAATATTTGGGACTTGGTTATACAGAAAACCCTGAAACACATCAATATCTGAAACTCTTTCCAAAATTATACGCTCTACCTCTGATTTTATAGCTCTGTACACCATTTTTTATTCTTTATAAAAAATAGGTTTTCTTCTGATGGTACTTGCATCCAAACAGGAGTCCACTTTTCACATAAACTAAATTGAAATGTAGCAAATGCAGCAGTCCCACAAAAATCAATATTCAGTCACCAGTACGTTTAACTTTACATTGGGTGGAAGACAATATGAGCTGGGCAGAAGTGCATGTCTAGCAAGTGTGCAGGAATATATGTATTGGTCAGAAATAGAACAGACTTAATAAGCTTGAGCATATTTAGTAAAAGTAATACTGTGTTGACTAAACCAGGACTTCTAAGTGGTTTAGACAGTATTAGAAAGCATTCTTTATTTAGAAGGTGATATATTTTTAAGATTTGTCTTCACACTTTATGTTATACTAAAATTAATTTATGCATCTGTGAACTATTTTTCCTCAATTCCCCAATAAGTTATTTTACAGCATCTCAGATACAGAATCCAACTTCAGGGACTCCAGTCCAGAAAAACAATGTCTAGAGTCATACTAGTACTTTTCTTGCCCCCCAACAGCGATCTTCAATTTTCTATACTGAAACATATATATACTCCAGACTGTGTTCCTGTTTGCTCAGTAGGGTGCAGGCTCCAGTAGTGGGGAAAATGGAAGCAGCAGCTTAACTAGCATTCAAAGTGGTGACAAGAAGATCTTCTGGGTAATTAAACTGGTAATTAAACTGATGCCAGCCTCCTCTATACTCAGAATTATTAGTATTCCCTGTAGGGGGCAGGAAGAAACTTCAGTAAGAAATTAATGGGATTTACAAAGTCTGCATTACACAATATATTGTTTCCTGCAAAGAAGTAGCTAGCAAGATGTATACAATCTCATAAAAAAAAAAAAATGTTTTCCAATCATAGTCATCATACTTTTCTTCTCCCAGTATTATACTTGACTTTCTCCTCTATGACAATTGGCTGAGAGTTAAAATTTGTGATTGAAATCAGTAACATATCAGAAAACTGATGCTATATTATTTACCAGCAGTAAAATTATTGAATATATTTTTCTTTCAGAATATTTTTTCTGGCACAGAGGATACTAAGATTAATTTCATTTTCCCATGGTAGATGGAAGGGAGCTTATTAACACAAACTGATATACATAGCATTTGTCACACAAGAATTTACAAATATTCCCTTAAAGAGTATTATGTTCTTTTTCTGTAAAGCCAAAGCCAAGTATCATGTAACTGGAAGACAGTTCCTACTAATGAAGAGACTAGAAAAGACCTCCTGGATCACAAACAATTTCCCTGCTGCAAAAGTCAATTGTAACATATTCTCTAGATTTATGAAGGCTCCTGTCCAGAAACGAGTTAAGATTTTTTTTCTCCCACTCCTGTCAAAGTATGTACGATAATAATTTTCCTCTTACAACTAGACTCTGGCTCCTAATTTGAAGTCTAAGTGAATCCATTGTCTGCTTCTACAAATTTGTCCTCACTGTCTACTTCCCTCTCTCTTTTCCTTTAATTTAACCCTGCTGCGTATTAACAAAGAGCAATGGCATGCCTAGACAGGCTCAATTTTGCTAGGATAAACAAAATTCAAAATCTCTGGGTCCTAAGACAGCTTCAGAAATGGGAGATGACAAACAGCTTTGACTTTGTAGTTTCCACAGTGTACATATGTCGTGGTTACATCTGAGAAGGTTAATTTTCTTCATAGTAGCTAGTACAGGGCTATGTTTCGGATTAGTGCTGAAAACACTTGATAATATAGAGATGTTTTTGTTACATAGACACATTGTTGAGCAGTGCTTACACAGACCCAAGGCCTTTTCTGCTTCTCGCACTGCCCTGCCAGCGGGATGGCTGCGGTTGCACAAGAAGTTAGGAGGGACACAGACAGGACAGATAACCCAAAGGGATAACCAAAGGGATATTCCATACCATTTGACATCATGCCTAGTTTATAAGGAGCTTGAGGAAGAGTGGGGGCAGCAGTGTTCAGAGTGATGGCATTTGTTTTCCCAAGTAACTGTTACGCATGATGGAGCCCTGCTTTCCTGGAGATGGCTGGACACCTGCCTGCCCATGGGAAGTGGTGAATGAATTCCTTGGCTTGCTTTGCTTGTGTGTGCAGCTTTTGCTTTACCTATTAAGCTATCTTTACCTCAACCCATGAGTTTTCTCACTTTCACTCTTCCAATTCTCTCCCCCATCCCGATGGGGGGGGAGAGTGAGCGAGCAGCTGCATGGGGCTCAACTGCCGGCTGAGGTAAAACCACGACAACACATTACTGCAAAGACTTCACTTTTTGTGCTGGCATTAGTATTTCAACCTCTCCTGCCAGATTTCTCACTTGATACATCTTAGGATCAGTTGCCTCTTCTGCAATATCTATAGCATTAGTAGTAGATACTTTTCCTATAACTTACCAATGCAACAAGGTGACAAGCCACACCTCATTGCAAAAAGCTTCCTTCATTCTTAACAGAACAACCTTATGCTCTATACTGTTAAATTTCACCTGGCTCTACTAATATAACCCTTTTTCTAAATACCAGTGCTCTGTAGAGCCCACAAGTTCTGGAAACAGACAGCTTTGTGTCAGCAGTAAATGCCCTCCAACCTATTCCATTTTTCAGCTCAGGTCATCTATAAATACACTATGAGAATAGTGTGGCAGAACAGAAACCATTTTAGACCTCCCTAGACTTCTTGAGCATCTCTCTCTATTAGCTTATCTAGAGGATCTATCATATTTGGCAAAAGTTAGACTGAAACATTAAACATTTCCCAATGCTACTAATTTTTAATTAGCAATCCAAGACTTAAGTCTTCCCCCCACCCACCCCCGCCGGCTCTTCTAAATCCCTATGGCAAAGTCTATTATCCCAAATGGATTTTTCACAGTACTGCTAAATTGAGCATCCCAAATTTGTAGTATACTAATTTAGCTCAATTCAATAAGTGTTTTTGATCAGCAAGCTTCAAACTGTTTGAGCAGGAGAAACATGGGGGTATTCAACATGAGTTTAACTCTGCAGGTTTCATATTTGAGAACAATACATGAACTGGATTTCTCCCATAAGGGTTATTACTATCATGCAAGAAAGGGTGTCATGAAGGGAAAACAAAAGCTGATCCCGACCAAACTGGAAATATACCTACTCTGGAATACTGGGGACAAAGAGGTCACCAACACAAAGCCCTAAAGTTAATCTCTCACACCTCTAACTTCATTTGTCATCTGGTAGAACTGGAAATGGAAAGCAAACATGAAACGTAAGTAGTGTGACTAATACATTAACAATACCTACTAGACCTACCTAGAGCAAAGTACATTTTATCTGAATTATTTTCAGCCAGAATCGAAATGTTACATGTTTATTTTTACTGTATAGAAAGTTGATCAGGGGTTAGATAGACAAGCCCAGAGGCCCCTCCCAGCCTAAACCAAGCATGATTAAGTAATAATCTATTAGCAGCTTACCCACAACAGGTAGATTCAAGAACATTTAGAGCCCTAATTTCAGCTGCAGCCTTTTGTACCAACTGCTTAAAAAAAAAAAGCCACCAAAAAACCCAACACACCACCAAACCCCTGGAACACTACAAGAGTCAAGAATCATTGCTGTCCAAAGCAACCACTGTCCTAAGTCTTTCGCAATCAATACCTTTAACTCCAAAGCATTATTACCCTCTACTGCTTTTTTAAGATAGCCTGTGTTCCAGAAGGGTATTTTGAATGCAAGGAGGTGCTACTCATTTGAGCTTCTTAGATGTCTCACCTGCCAACATCACTGTTTCAGAATCAGAGCCACATTTTACTATTCACTCGCTATGGCAGAGTTAGTCTAGTCAAAAATGACCATAAAGTTAAATTGTATACTTCAAATTCTTTCTAAAACTTGCATTCTGAAGCAACTGATGTTGGTCTTTCAGAAGCTTTCAGTCTGTGCTCTGGAAATAATAAATGCAGAGGACATTATGGAAGGCTTGAATGAGGGAAGAATCATGCTGCCAGCCATTAGGACTGGCTCCTGTAAGTAAATCATTACCCCGGATGCCTCCAAGAGCTCTTTCTTCATGTTGACTGTCAGAGTTGGTACACAACAAGGTACCTCTTGTTGAACAGGGGATTTTGAGCAACTTGCTTTAAATACACAAAACAGCACACAGTTCTGTGTCTCACACCTAGACATCCAAAGGCTTACACACTGTACCTTCCCCAACTAAAATAACAATTGGCATTTTTCCTTTCTATTTTGCTATAGTTGCTACTTTTCTCCATACCTTCATCTTTGCGGAATGACAAATTCTTCCCTGATGTCTCATATGCATGTGAGAAGCACAAGGATTCACTACATAACTATGAACATATAGGTATAGCAAAAAAGCATCATAGCTTATCAGATAACTATTCTGGCTATTTCTATTTTGCACACATGTAAAACAGTCCTACCTACCATCAGTATAAGGACTGTTGTGACAAACAGCAGTGCTGTGCTAGAGGGCTGTGCAACCCATCCGGCTCTTTTCACTAGTGTCAGAAGTAACGCTCAGTAAAATAAGTTTATTCTACAATTATTCAGAGATGGTAGCATTCTGAACTTACATATTGGGAGGACAGTGGATGTATGTACAGAATAGTACATAACAAAGATTGACACTTATGCATAGCACACTGAAACACAGAAGAGCTTTTTGTTGTTAAAATGACAGTACTCTTTATTACTTCCAGAAGTAGTGAGAAAGCAATTTTCCAAGTCTTTGACTTACTTTCACTGTGAGGAAGGATATGGAGTCTGAGGAGGCTGGGAGGGGAGGGAGAAGGTTACTCAAAAACGGTTAAGAGCTCAGGGATGGGCAACTACTAAAGCCTTTGAATCCTGAGGACAGCTGTGTCAGCCAATCTGCAACCCAGGCTTGTCAGTATTCATTATGCTGTTCCCACAGCAGAAAAGAACTTAAATGCTCATTAAACCTGGAACTCTTCCAGGCATTAAAGTGGTATGCTGACTTATCTAGCCTTTCAGATATGCCAGCATCATGCCACCCTCTGGTTTTTTATGATTATATCACCTCCTACACTAAAAAGCCCCACAACTAGGCCACTTCTTTAATTTTTCAAAGATAAATAACATCTGCTATGCTGTTGCTACTTATGGGTAGTCACACATAAATATATGGGGCATATTATAAGAATTAAGCAATCTTTATGATAGCACTGCTTGATCATTTAAACACAGATGTTCTCCAATGACAGTTCTTCATACTGACTGATCTTATGATACAAGCTAATAATAATTTCCAGCAGCTAAATTGCAAAAGACGACAGCTAAAATTCATTCAGTACTTTCTCAATATTCCTTAGTCATATAAGCAATGGCTGTTTTACCCTAGCCACCTAGCACAATAGTAAATGAAAGGAGATTTCAGTCAGATTCTCCAATCTGCTCCTGCTGCATCGCATCAATATACTTACCCTAGGCAGAGGGCCAAGAGAGGCTCCAGTTCTAACAGTGCTCCCCCTTGGTTTAGATGTTACTTTTTCCTGAATGAATTCCTACACTCTATAAAGAAAGACTGTCTTGTATTTCATCTTATTCAGGGCTCATTTTCTTAGAATGGCACAACAAACCCCACCAACTATAAATTGCCTTCCCATGTTTTATGTTATTTTTTGATGGACGTCATTTACAAATGAACAGACAGGCCACTAAAACCAAAGAGCAGATGCAGGAAAAGGTTTTCTAAATCAATATTTGGTTGCTGAATTGGAACAACTTACAAAACTTATAGGACTCATAGGAGTAGCTCTCAACAACTTAGTCTGAGTTATTAGTTTACAAACATAGAAAGGCATTACAAAGCTCAAAGTGAAGCTTATAATGAGAGAGGAATATGTAATGGAGGGAAATCTCTGCAACAAAATGCAGACCATGAAATAAAATTAAAATCCTTACCTACATAGGCCCCTTGAATCACAGGTACCATCATACCAGCTAAAAGAGCAATGAAAACTACCAAAATGAAAAAAGAACCCCCATCCCTATGTTCTACTAAAGTAGACCTAAAACCACAAGGACCTTTCTCTTCTTCACTCAGTTAAACATAACCCAAAAAAAAATGGCATCCCCATTCTCCTCCCCACCCCCTTCACCTATTTCAGAAAACATAACCACCTGGTAATCAGCTGAAATTAATCTTCCTACTGCCACCTCCTTATGCATTGCAATAGCTTCACCTGTTCTCTTTAACCTTCCCTGGAACACCTGATGTGGCCTGAACGAGTCGTTTAGACTAACCCTTTCATTTCCAAGCTTTTGATTTGTATTAGACATGTTCTTGAATTAGTACAATTACACTCTGAGTCCGTAAAAGAAAATACAGCTATTTTCAAGTGACTATTCAAAGTGCAGACTGGATAACAACAGCATCCTTATCCTGGGTAAGGATGTCGGACAAAATACAGTATAATCATGTAATAAACCACAGGAATAATATTCAGAGGCCTTTGGTTTCAGGAGGTTTTTGTTGGTGGTGGTTTCATTACACTCACAATCAACCGTGAAATTTAGAAAGTACGCAGGATAATGTCACAAAACAGTATTTTGAAGTCAAGGAATAATGCTGAGCACTAAGCCACAGCATGTTCCGGCCACATTCTCAGTGTAGAATGCATCTGACAGGCAGGAGGCTGAGCTACAAAGAGCAGCTTCATTAAGTCAGGTTAATATACGATACAAAATTGAAGACCCCCCTCACACACACACCCTGTCAAATTAAGCTTGAGCTCACAGAATATATGCCCACACACATTCATACATATATGCCATACATATATGCCAACACACATTCATATTAATCTTCATAACCTTTTTTAAAAACAGATGCCTATTTTTAAAAGAAAGGTAGTGGAGAACATCAGTGTAATTGGTTGGCAGCAAACACAATTAGCTATGGAAGACTAAAGACTCAGGACTGAAAGATGCAGAGTTGCTAACTGAAATAGACTTCTTCTGTTATAAAACACTGAAAACAGTACAATATATATTACATAGTCCTTAAAGAAGACTCCATACATCTTAGAGAAACCGTAATAGAAACAAAATACGAAATTGCAGCCAACAGAACTGATAGGCACATGCAACAGAAGTAAATTGCCACTATTTATATATCACAAACTACAGCAGCCTGTCAGAAGTTTGCCATTGGTGTTTGTTGTTTTCTTCCTCACATTTGCCTAGTAATTTCTTTACCTTTTACATCTCTTCAAAAACTGATTAACAAATTTTATTTGCGCTGGCTGGTCTGTTCTTAAAAATGGGATTCATTTGTGCAAACAAACCACAAATTAAACAGACATCATGCAACATAGAATCATAGAATGGTTTGGGTTGGAAGGGACCTCAAAGACCATCTAGTTCCAACACCCCTGCTATGGGCCGGGACACCCTCCACCAGACCAGGGTGCCCAAAGCCCCATCCAACCTGGCCTTGAACACTTCCAGGGAGGGGGCAGCCACAGCTTCTCTGGGCAACCTGTTCCAATGCCTCACCGCTCTAACAGTGAAGAATTTCTTTCTAACATCTAATCTAAATCTACCCTCCTTCAGCTTAAACCCATTACCCCTTGTCCTGTCATTCTATGCCCTGTAAACAGTCCCTTCCCATCTTTCCCGTAGGCCCCGTTTAGGTACTGGGAGGCTGCAATTAGATCTCCCGAGAGCCTTCTTTTCTCCAGGCTGAACAATGCCAACTCTCTCAGTCTGTCTTCACAGGAGAGGTGCTCCAGCCCTTTGATCATTTTTGTGGCCCACCTCTGGACTCGCTCCAACAGGTCCATGTCTCTTGTACTGGGGCCTCCAGAGCTGGATGCAGTACTCCAGATGGGGTCTCACAAGGGTGGAGTAGAGGGGCAAAATCACCTCCCTCGAACTGCTGGTCACACTGCTTTTGATGCAGCCCAGGACACGGTTGGCTTTCTGGGCTGCAAGCGCACACTGCCAGCTCACGTGGAGCTTCTCATCAACCAAACACCCCCAAGTCCTTCAACTCAGGGCTGCTTTCAATCTATTCCTCGCCCAGCCTATAGTTGTGCTTGGGATTGCATGTGCAGGACCTTGCACTTGGCCTTTTTGAACTTCATGCAGTTTGCATGGGCCCACCTCTCAAGTCTGTCAAGGTCCCTCTGGCTGGCATCCTTTCCCTCCAATCCAACGACATCCATTTATGTGGGTTAGCGAAATGAAATCATGTGCCATTGTGCCATTTTGCACACCTTTGCAGGAAAGATTCCCCGTCACAAACTACTGGACAAAGGACCCAGAGCTGAGGGAGAGCCAGAGCCACAGGACTCCATTTTCCTGCATGAAGTGGAAATGGATCCATGCCTAGCTGCCTTGTGGCATGTGTAAATTTTCCTGTTAAGAATCACAGAGGCACAATACAAGCCTGATAACAAGTCAGTGTCACAAAATCTACCTGAGCCATCAGGCACTGAGGAAGCATATGAATTCCAGCAATTGTGTATCAATTTTCTTCCCAGATATTTCCCACTCTTCTCCTTAATACTCAGCATTTTATGTTGTGTAGTAGCTTTCACATGTCACTGATCACATTTATAAAAGCATGTTTATGTAGTGCATGAGTTCATCTCCCTGTAAGCTCTTTTTACCAGTGACCAGCTGACATACTGCTTTTTTCATTTTATGACGAGCAATACATTTGTTAGCATTGTCTTAATTAAGACCATTGCTTACCTTGATCTACTTTTAGAGTGAAAAATGAGCCTAAAGAATACCATCCCTGGGAAGTGGATCCCTCTGCAAGCTATGAAAGAAACACTGTGCCTTGCCAATGCCACTACAGAGGAAGGTGCTGGCCAGTTGAGCATTTAGAGATCGCAAGCTGCATTAGTGGATATGGTGTCCTAGCTACCCAAGAGTCAGAGCAAAGGCAGGAAAATAGCCTTTCTTAGAGACATGGTTTCTCCTCATACAGTAATAGTTCTGCTAGTGGCAAAATAACTTCCTACAACTATGCTCAGATCATTTGCCAACAGCCCCTTTCGTTTGAGCAATTCATGCAGAGGGAATGGGCTATTTTTAGGAAGAAGAAAATTGTAACCAATTCCTATGATGTTTTGGGGACTATTCCTCAGAAATAATAGGTCACAGGACGTAGCTAGAGACAGTGATGTGTTTCAGAGATAGCAACTACATTTATTAAAAAAAAAAAAAAAGAAGTAAAATCTTTTTTGCATCATATGAAGAGTAGTGTCTGTCTCAGGGAGTTTAGAAGGGATTTTTGTGTTGACTGCTGCACGCACATCACTGCTGCTTCTTTAAAACTAGCACTTGTATCTTCTGCCTACATAGAAAAATGATGTTTGGCTACAGAAGCAAATTAAGTTTTTGCACTGGTCTCTAATCATTAGCAATACTTCTGCTAGGTGCAAAGGGAGAGTGTCATTTAAATATAATTTAGAAAACATGATTATTCTATAATTTAAAAAACATGATTGTTTTCAAAAATATTCATTGGTGAACAGCAGACATCTGCACAAATACAACAGCACCCAAATGACTCAAACTCTCATTCTCTTCCTTCCCTTGCTGACTGAATAGTGGAAAATTTCTTTTCTCACCTGAAACTTTATTTTTTACAACCAATCCTTTACTTTAATAGCACTGGGTATTTCCTGATTCACACAGACCTAAATTTGTGCACACTTTCATGGCAGTAACTGGCAGGAAATTGCATTTATGCTAATATAAATAATATGAATAATATGCAGCTTTCATAGCTCCATACCGATGGAGACAGGATGTTTCCAGAGCTCAACCTTGCTTAAAGACCACCTTGTCAAGCAGCGACTCTAGAAACTGCAAATATGGAAGTTATAAAATGTAAACTGAGTTGCGGGCTGAATTGCCTGGGAAACGTCACACCAGTGTTAAGTAGGAACAAACACACTAACTGAGCAACATTTATGGCAGAACAATATACTGTATGACCTGCAGATCAAAAACTGTTTTCCCTCCACGTCAGCCCCTGGTAGAAAACTTTGATCAGAAGCAGAAAAAGAAACCGCAACTGCTGTTAAAGCTGTGAGAGAGAAACAAAAGAGATTTCAGTCATAGGAGATTTAGGGCCAGCTATTCCAACCTGGCTGTATATATGAGCACAGGTGGTTCACAGAAGAAAAGGAGACACTTTAAAAAAAAAAAAGTGCAGCTTTTCAGAAGTCTGTATTGTACATCCACGTCTACCACAGAGACTGCTGAAGACACTTGGCTTTTCCACATGGGCTTGCTAAACCCTGAAGCCAAACTGACTGAAACTAGGGATTACTGCTAGGGGCATCAAGTAACTTGATGTTCTCTGATTCATTTTTATTCTGATTTGGAGTGCAAAAGTGTTTTCAAAACTATCCCTGATGAGGGAACTCACCTACACACACACACACACCTCCCAACCTCTTTTTTCATTCACATACCAATTTTAAATTATATATCCACTTCCAAACTTTGTTTTCAGCTACTTTAATCATTCCTGAGTACCATGCCATTTCACTGCCACAAACAAGGAGGAATTTGATCCAGGACAGAAGATGATCTATTTCAAACAGAATTCATTAACAATAACCTTTTATAAGTTTTAGAAATGATACAAAGAAAAATAGTTTCCAATAGTTCCATCATATGTAATTACTTCAACCTAACTAAACAAAAATAAATTTGCTTAGAGTTCTGCAATACAGAAATATGCAGTAACTTAAGAATAGATTTTAAATAGACATATCCAGAGTATTAAACAAGTTCAGGTACAGCTTGCAAAGTATCTGAATTGGCTGAGAGCTCATTGCTGCCTCATAACTCAGATATTTATTCAGTTTCTCTGAGTTTTGAAGTCTATATTGAATTCTCTGCTTCTGTGATAATGCTCCGGCTGGTTAAAATAGGTCTGTATGAGTCTAGCCTAGAAGGCATTTTTGCCTCTAACAGCCACTCTGCCCTGTAAAGAGCTGGAGTGAAAAGCACAAGTAGATTTGTTGTGGTTGACTTGTATGGCTCTACAAGATTTCAGGGATATAGATACATTTGAATGAACTACTGTATAATGAAACTAGATGACTTTTCAATTCATTGATCAAAGTGCTTGTAGCTCACATTTTGATTCAAGCAAAGCAGTGAAATGGTAACTATTGAACAGATAAATTTCATCTGTTGGACTCTCAGGAATCACTTAAGTTCTTGAAAAAAACTGAATTTTTAAATACAAAGAAAGTTTAAAGATTTTGTCACCTGCCAGTATGATTCTAAACAGCAGCATATTTTTGACATGTTCTCAGAGCTGTAAGAAATATGGAAGGAGTGAAGACAACATCTTCACAGACCAAACAGAACACGATAAAAAGAAACTATGGATTAATAATCTGCATTCAGCCAAGTATTTTTTTTAAATTGTCAATAAAATGAACAGTCTCAGGAATTATTGCTTGAAGGACAATTCTTATTTGTTTCAATCTTCCTGCTTTTAGGAGTTTGAGCTTCCCTCAAGAGTGTTTTTTCCTTTGGTGTGGGTTTTTTTTTGGCTGGTGTTGGTTTTATTTGTTTCTACAAACTTTCATACATAATATGTTGCTTCTCAGCATAAGAGATTTAGGTTTAGCAAGACAGAGTATTTGTGAGGGGTAGTCTACACTACTGTCTCAAACCATCCCAAATGCTGTTTTCAGACCTCAGATTGATGTTTCCACATTTACTTTAATCCAATAATTATCAGTGGAATCTCTTTTTAGCATCATTCCTTATCCCTGAAAGTAGTAAAGACCATAAAGCTGCAAAAGGCAAAAATTACCAGCACCTAAAATTAATTTAAAAAATTAAATATAGGAAGCAGTAAGCCAATGAACATTGATGTTAACCTGGAGTTCTGGCTTTGTTCTCAGGAGCATGGTAATAGAAGAATAGGAAATAACCAATTAAGCTGCTAAAGGCACTCCATTTTTTTCTTCTATTTATTCCAAAAATGTATGAGCTTGTGGAGAGAAGCTGGCTCCTGCACTTATTCCCTTTCACAGCTGGTATTCCTATTCCATGCATTCTCTTCAGATTGCTTCCCTCAAGGACTCCAGGCATAAAAATATTACAGAGCAACAGAAGTCCATTTCCCAAGAAAAACTATGGGCAGGAAACCTAATTTATCTTTTCATCATACAATAACTTCTACACCCATCTAGTTATTTTTAGCCAAAGTCACTAGGAATCTGTGGCTGCCAGGCTAGTTATGGTGAAAACAAAAACAACAAAAAAAACCCCAAACAAACAAAGTTGCATTTGCTAAAAGAAATCTATTCACAATTCTTTACGAAAACTTTTTACAGCTATTTGTTGAATCTACAGCATGTACTACCCCAGCAATGACTTTTATGTTTAATTACCATCTTAACCAGCTTCATTTACCTGCTGTCTCTAGTTAATTTAGGTTTTGTATACCTTGTAGCTCAAGATCAGGAGTCAATATTAAGTAGAGCAAAGGAAAAAACATTCTCTTTCTTGGTAGTTTAGTCAGTCACCAGCTATTAAGCCTGTGATAGCTATCAGAAAGGCCATATAAGATAAGATTATCAGTATATTTTTCCAAGGAACTGGAGTAGCTGAAAGACAACAAAACAAACTCATTAAACAAATCTAATCATTGCCTTTTTCTCACCTTAGTGAGCTTTCTCTCTAAAAAGGCAAGAGGAAAAAAATTTCCCCTGTAAATTTTGGTGGTTTCCCAACAAGTATAACATTGACCCTACTTGAGCTACGTGGTTTGTCAAACACAGGTTGTCTGGACCACACCTAACGCCAAAATTACTCTTAGAGCTCCTGGGAACCACATTCTTGTGTGGTGCCTCTGGCCAGGACCTGACTTTCAGCTCCTGCCTCTCCAGAGCACGCTTCCACATACACTAGTCTACCCCCTGCTCACAAATCAGAGCCTCTTTTCCATTTTTCCACCACTGAGAAAACCATTTAATCACATGCCATAGCCTCTCCTCTGTTCACCTGAGCTCCACAGGTTTATGTTATTGACTGAAGCCTCCACTGATTTACCAATTAATAAACGAAAGAACATTGAACTACTCCTTCTTTTAGTCTGAAGGGAAGGACAGCTGCTCCAAGGAGTTTAGACCCTAGTCATAGCTGTAGTCAGCTTAGAAGGCATTGAGTTTTGTGAGTTTAGAAATCAAGATGGTAGGGAGCAGTAAACCACGGGAGTAAATAATACTCACAAAACTGTTCCAGCACTCCACTCTCTTTCTCTTCCTCCTACACATACACACATTTAAAGTGAACTGGAAACATGATGTATTGCAGACATTTTTCAAAATTGAAATGTGACTGCATGTGCACAACAGGTATGCACACTGGCAAAATATTCAAAGATGGAGGGATCACATTCATTTCTCACAGGATCTAAAATATATGATGTGATTTATGTAGCTTATCTGAGCTGGTTCAGTATAAAATAATCATACAAACTCTCCACAGACAGTTAAAAATCTGGAAACATTTACAGAAGTATTTTACTAAGAAGTCCAAGTACTAAAAAATACAAAGAAGAGAGAAGAATCATAAAATAATATATTGTTTACCAGCTATTCCATCACATGTAATTGCAACCAAGATTTTGTCATGCAAGACCTGACCATTGTTTATATCCCTTATTCCCCTCAGTTTTATTAGCCCTGCCTCCCTCAGTATTTCAGTGTTCCTGAAAGCAATAATTGACCTCCACAAGGAAGATCTTAATGGTGCTTCTACAGAGTTGGATTTTTGAACACACTGTTCAGCTAATCCTACCTTTCTGCCACTTGGGAAATAGCAAGTAGTATAATGGAAGTATATAGAATCCCAGATCTTACTTCCTGGCAGCTCTTCAAATACTGAGCTCTTAATAATGACCACATGCAACATAGGTAGATATAAGAGAAAAACAATTCATTAATCTGTTTTTGAGTAAATATTTGTTTATGAAACTTCTTTTGTTTGCAAGAATATTTTATTTCAAATAAGTGCTGAAAATCCATACAAATTTGTACAGCATGAAGGCAAATCCCAACAAAAAAGTAACATCACCACGCAGAAAAATGGCGATCATTTTCATATATATATATGTTGCATATAAAACTATGTACTGTGGTCTTACTACTTAAATCAAGAATTTGTATTCTAAGCTGATTATAATATTGCGTATGGTGACACTATTAAAACTTTTCATACTGTATACAATGTTTTCTATGATAAATTGCACATACATTTGTTTTACATAGCTATGTGAGAAAATAGTAATGCAATAATATGAGGTATTTTTTTATTTTTAAGAACTTTGAGTTAGGTAATCTTTCTGGTCAAGTTTTACCTGTCAACAGTCCATTTGGAAAGAAATTAATAATGTATGCTCTTCCTTGGTCACTTTTTCTCTTGCTTAATACCAAGACCCTTCCAAGGAATAAAATTCAAGAGAACAGTGACAACTCATTTTACACCCTATTCCTTGTCTGCTGGACAATTTCATTAATATTTCACCCAAAGTTGCCTTTTTTTGTATGGCAACAGACTTCTCCAAAAGATATCTTACAATATTTTCACTGCCAGAAATTTAAGACGGATGATTTATTCCATAACACCTTTTTTAAGAATAAATACCTCATGTCAGCAATTTTTTTAAACTGGAGGATGTTTGCCTACTATTCGCAAATTCAATTACCCTTCCTTGATATGGAACAGTCTTTTACGTTATTTTATTTTGCAGTTTCAAGTTTTCTTCCTGCTGATTTTTGCTTTGCTTGCTTATTTAAGTCTGCCTGCCATCTTTTGATGATGTGTCAGCAGGTCTCATCACAGGGGAAACAAACAACAGTCAAGAAGTAAAAAGCAGACTCAATTCACACTTTGAATCAAATTAAGGTGCGGATTTCTTGTTTTCCTGCCAAGATTAAATCCTTCTAGTAGCAGATGAAACAAAAGTGACTCATCCCTCATTTTGCATTCCACCTGTAGCTGATTCTGGGATCTTCCCCCATGCCCTTCAGCTGATCTGGGAGAAAACAAGTCATAAAGAGAAGACATACTTGCTCCGTAGTGTTACAAAATGTGCCATCCTAAAACCACATGAATAAATGTTTGCATTAAACGTACTTATATCCTGTATTTTGGCCTGGCTGATGCTTGGCACCTACAGCTCCCGCTAGTTTGAACAAGAACTGTCAGCACTTCACGTCCTTCCCAGCAGCACAGCTGCAGCACGCTTGGCAGATACTCACATTTTTACCTGTGCACCCTTTGGGAAGCGCAGTTTCCAGCACCCATTCTCCCAAGCTCATACTCTGCACAGCCACATCACTTCATGCCTCAGTTTTAGTTCTGGCCCCCTCCAGCACTGGCAGTTGTGCATGTTTTGTGTTTTGGAGTGTTTTTGCTGATTAGCTTGGCATCACTAAACAGCTGAAACTTCATCATTCCTGCATAGCATCAGCTGCAAAGAGTGCTAAGAAGAGGCAGCTACCAGAGTTTGTGAGTAAATACCAGGTGACAGGCAGACACTGATGCACTCAGCTAGGTTTTTTTAATCATATCCCAAAATAAGATTAAGAAAGTGAACATGCCTATGCATAGATAGGTCAATTCAGGCAATATCTACATTTGAATAAAAGATTCCACTCAGGAAACTGAAATACACATAAGCCACAAATTACTATTATCATAAGATAATATGAAATGACCAGTGTGAATAATCACTCATTTTTGATATGGGCGTTTTCCATACTAAAAATAACCCAACACTGGCTTTACGTTTACAGCAGGCCTAAGCATTTCAGCCCCCAAGTAATTCACACTGCTTCCAGTTATATTTAGACCTGCTCTCAAAAACCCAAAGTGTACTCTTGCTCTCCATTACCACCTCAGAAGTCAGGCTCCCCTATCTCTCCCAGCCAGAAACTCTACTGACAAAAGACCAACTTCCACTGGAGTACAAATCCTTCTCAACAATTGCTATGTCTGCTGCACACATTTTGTCAAGGCACAAGCTGCATTTCTCTCTTGTTTCTCATTTCCCAGGCTAGCCTCTTTCTTAATCTCAGGTGTCACCTTGCTTGGTAACAAGGACTTAGGAGTGCCAGTTAGACAAACTGCCTGTGCAAGAGTTCAGCTGACCTGGAAGCACTGACTTGCACCAGGTTTTCTCATCAACAACCTGTTCCTTGATTATGTCAGTCCCTTCTTCAGATGAAAGTATTCTGCTCTGAAGAAAACCTGTGATGTCATATATTTATCTGAATTCCTGAGACACCACATGCTTCTCATTCTTTGCCATGCTGGCGGAAATATGGAGTTGCACTTCTAAAAACTGAAAAACAGAAAGGGAGGCAGTGTCATTCTGAACCTTGCTAAAAGAAAACAGCACTTTCTCAGATGCTGTGGTCCACTAAGAATATTTCTCCCTTTACCAGTGCTTTGGGAGAGTTTCAGTAAAGGTGAATTTCTTCTTTCCAAAGGTTGCTATAGGCCAAAAAACCCAAGAAATGGATCAAGAAACAAAACAATGTGATGGCAAAAGACCATCACAAAGGATGTAGAAGCAATTTAGCAAATCTGTTCCTGGGTAAATAAGAAGAATGGAAAGTTGCAGCTTCTGTATTTGTGTAGTTAAATCCAGAGTTTAGATTACAGCTTAAATTCCACAAAGAGGAGAAACTGCATGACCTTTGTAATCTTAATACAAAATGGAAAAGAGAGGTCTTATGCTGAGGTGCAGTGAGCTGTTTGTAGATCTTAGGTGCTTAATTTTCTGTTACTTCCTATGGCTGTTGTGAATCTAGGCTTAAGTGTTTTCCTCCCACCCAAACAGGTGATTTTTGGAAGAAGGCTGCACAGAGAAACCAACCAGAGGAAGAGAGACTCAAAACCCTGGACATTCAGATACTCAGAGAAATTTCTCCATAGAGGCGGTCACATCTGCAGCCTTTTATTGCTCACACCTATTTTCTTTTTCCAGAGTTCCACTGCCTCTGTTACCTCTTCCCCTTATTTCACTTTTCTTGTTACCAAACTCCCCTCTGAACTTGTAACATTAAGAAAGGTATCTGCCACTCCTCAGCTGCTGCTGTTTCTGGTATAATGTATCTTTCACTCATTGTTGGCTCTGCTTTGTCTAGTTTGTGACTTTTAATAGAAAATTTATAAGAGTGATTAGGAGTCATGTCTCCAGGAGAGTATTACCATTCATGATAGGTGGCTCAAGCCTTTTTTCAGCTTCACCTTTTCTTTTCTTTATTTAATATGCACACTAGCTGGGACAAGGGCTCCATAGCAACGACTTGGATCAGAATACAGTGACTTCTCACACAGAAAAAAGTAACTCTTTTAGAGAAAACACTATAGTCCAAAGAAGTTCCCTACTACATGATTAGCACTTCCCTTCTTTGGGGTTTGGTACAGAAGAAAGGAAATTTGTAACCAAGTATTTCATAAAAGGCTTCTGTAAATTGTTTACAGAATGCAGAAATATCATACTTTGAATGTAATAGTTGACACAGTCAATTAAAAAATCTTGGTGAGTGGGAAGATAAAGTTAGTATGATGGTCTATGATTGTTCAAGTTACAGTAATCTGACCACTAGCATTCTGGTGAGGGTTATCCTAAATTTCCTGGGGAGTTTGCCATACTGCAGAGACGAACTCGCCAGCCACAACTGTTTCAGTGTAACACTGTATGTATCACTGGTCAGGTTACTACATCTCTGTTATACATTTTTGGCTAATGCTTACAAGTGTACGCAAAAGCACTAGCAAGATACTAGGAGATGGAAATGGATCATGAAGCACTGAAAGGTTTCCAAAGATGTTCTACTGCATTTCTAATCTGAGGTTTCACCTTCTTTTTGATTATTCCTTGTCTAAAGCCAAATTAACACCAAAAAATAATGACACGTACTCAGAGTCAGTTAATATATTCTGAGTTATTGCATTAGATGTCACTATCATTTAGAGCAACAGTATAATTTAGTTCTAGGTGGACTAAGTAATAAATAGCTTATGGGTGACTAAGTACCTTCTAGCTTGTCATATAGAGACATACTTCCATTTTTCTGATGGTTGTTAAAGGTGACAAGTAAAATGACTTTTGGCAGTTGCACTCTGTTCCTCAGGGAACAAGAGTCAAATTCAGAATACATGCAAGAAAAGAATGTTGTATAAATGTGCTACTGAGTTTGACAGGTTGAAAGAGTCTCAGTAGGATAGCCAGGACAGACTGAAACAAATCAGGCCTCATAAAGGTGTCCACAGTGTTTGGGGATTATATTATTCAAGTGGAAGAAGTGATGGAAAATTAACATGCTTCATTAAAGCATGAAAGTTTCATTAATTTGATTTTGGTCATCATGCCTCCCTCCCTCCAATTTCTAAGCTAATAACAACTTGTGTAAAGACCTTGTTGTAAAATGAATTCATATGTGCAGGATAAAGGTGGTGTAACTGTGTTGCCCTGTAATAATGGGCTGTATGCTGTGACTGAATCTGCAAGACCTTAGGACTGAGGCTTGTCCAGCTTCGTCTGTCCAACCTTTTCTTTACCTGCCTGCAACTTTCTTTTACTTTGGTTAGCTCTAACAGCAAATTTTCCTAATTGACCAGGTTCTAGGGCTAATTTGTGCTGATCTTCTATAGTACAATCATAGTTTTTATACAGATAGCAATAACAAGGAGTTATTCCACGTAGAATGAGAAGTTTATGAATAACGTAATAATACAGAGAAGTACAGGTCTGGTGCAATAGCAGAGGCTTGAGATGTGGAGAAATAGAATGGAGTAGAGAGGACTACAGGCATGAGAAAATAAAAGATGGGGCACAGGCCTGGTACTGGAACCCCCCCCCCAGCTATGAACAACTCACCAATGGTAACTAAAAGAAAAATGGACCTGGAACTGGATAAAAGTGGGTTTATATGTAATAAAGAACAAAGAAGTAGTATACAACACACATGAAAGGCACAAACTTTGGATGTGAAGTGAAGCTGCAGACCAATGGAGAATGATGACTGACGAAGAAAAAGCCAAGGCGTAAAAGCCTGTTAGCAAACATACAAAAATGGCCCCACACAGATCCTTGAGCGACAGAGGACAAACCATCACTTCCAGCAAAACAGTCTGTACACTGACAAACCACTATAATACCCTCAGTTCCACCAGAACAAAACCACTGACCTTATGTCCCAGAGGCGTAGGAGAATGGAAAGTAGAACAGCTTCTGACCTGATTCACACACTCCTGACACATAAGGAGCGTGTGAATAACAATTTTAACTCTATTTTCATTATTATTAAACTTTTTCTGCATAGATATTTTCTTTCTCTTTCTGTAATAATTACATTTGAACCAGTAATGGTTCTTGCATTAGACTGAGATTTCAATTATGTTAGCAATAATTTTTAGCTTATGTGAGCTGTGTTTCATTTTTGCCCATAAACAAGATTTTGAGTGCAACAATGGTTGGCAGTTCTAACTACACATAAGTTTAAAAAAAAATGAAACTTTGAGTTTGCTAAGGAAAGGTCATCTTCTGCAGAGTGGTTGTGTTTCTATATATAACTTAATTATTCAGTAATAATTAATAAAAAAGGGAAAGGGATTATTCAAATGCTTTTCTTTCTCTTCCAAATACTTCCGTAACATTATTGTGTACAAATGGGACTGTACCTCTAATTTTGAGAACATTTCTATTCTCCTTCATGGCATACCATTTCATTGTTAAACAAGTTAATAAGATTAGAGAATCTTAATAAGAAAGATCCTTGGAGGCCAAAATGTTAGTTGCTAGCATGGTACGTCGGAAAACCTACTACTATTGCTACTCCAATTAGCTACATTTTGCCTAAATATATTTATTCACCATTTGTATTTATTTGTTCCTATGCCAACACTATTCATTACCCAAAAATGATCTTCACTGTCTGTGATGTTTATCATTCTATAGTATTCAGTGACCATCATCATACTTCTCAGTCTTTAGTTTGCCAAGCTAGGAAGCTTTTTTGAATTGTCCCATTGAGACAAATTCTTATTTTCCCATAATACTAATAAACCCTTCTTTTTGCTCATTCCAGTTAAATTCTATCTCCCCTGAACATGAATAAGCAGAACTGATAATCTTACTACTAATCCTTACTGTTAATCCTTAAGTGTTTGTCTTGTCCTTTGTACTATTAGATTTATTGTTAAATTACATCACTGTCTGGTTCCTTTTGTTCTCAGTGCTGTCCAGCTGCTTCTGTTCTTGCTCTCCACATTTTCTTGAGGGTCTGTCAGCACATTGCAAATGTACATTGAGAAGTGTATTTTAAAAGTGCACTTTTTGTGCTTCAATCACTTATGAAATTATGAAATATGATCAGTCGCAACCCCAAGCTCAGAGGAGCACTACTTGGAATCTTTTATTTTAGTAATTTCCTTGTCAGTATAACTCACTTTCTGCACAATCTGTTCCATACATAACTCCCACATTTTATATCAGTTCCCATCTTAATGTACCTATTGCTTTCCTATGTGGCACCATGTAAAATCCTTTATTGAAATCTATACAGATTAGACATTTTCAGTTTCTTTTGACTGGCCAATTATCCCTCTGGTCAAAGAAAAATATCAGGTCAGCTGGCACTACAAAAAAAATTCAAGCTTGGATTTCGATGGTAGCCTGTTTGCCAGCTTCTTCTATTAATTCAAAAGAATTAACTTCCAGCAGCTGAAGATCTTGCATCCCACTGGCCTCAAAGCAAACAATTTCATAGGACAATATTTGATTTGTCTTTCTATATTATTTCATGCTGAAGAGAAAATGATCACAGTTTGTGTGTCGAGATCTGTAACTGAAGATCTACACAGTTCTCTACCAAATCTCTAACCTGTTCAATTCTATATATAGCTCTTCAATATCGGGGGCTTTAATCAACACTTTAAAAAAAGAACATATAAGCTAGCAGTTATTTAATGGGTATTCCCCATTAACAAGCTCTGCACCGGAGGAGTCTGTCTGTAGATCTAGCTGCCATTTCAGCAGTACAGCATCCTTCTCACCTCACCAGTTATCAGTACTGAACACTTTAAAAATTTCAGGTGAAGAAACTGATTATCTTCCCAAGCACTTAGATGACATTCCAAGCACTCAAGAGTTTCTTTCCTAACTGATTTGCTTTCTCAGTTTACATGCAACTCTCTTCTCCATGACCTGGGAAAGTTGAGAGGTACTAAATGCCCATATATACCTGTAAAATAAAAGTGGCCCAAACTGTTTAGCTTCTAAACTGTTAAATGCAGTCCTGGCATTAACTAGCAATCTTCAAAACATTTCCTGGCCGGGAGGCAGTTCAAACATTAGCACAGGATGGGGACCATCGTGAAATCTGTGGTTTTCTCATAGTTGGTAGCCTCCTGTTTTGAAGGCTAAGAAAGTTTAAAAATAGCAACGCAGGCTATTCCACACTGATTAGTTGGTTTCAGTGCTCAGAAATATTCTCAGGCATTTTTAACTTCCTTGTATAAGAATACATATGTAGAACTTGGGCATATAACTACACAGAAAATCTTACTCTGCAAGTTAAAAAACAGATGTAAACAGATCCTTTTTAAGCATTAACACACACAGAACAAGAAATCAGTTTGTAATTCCTTATCTCCTCCTTTCCCCATCCCAGAAGCATATAGGGATTAAGAAGACTGCACTAGGAAGAATTATTTTGTGCCATATAAAATTATAGCTAGACAACATGGCCCTACATGTTTTCCTAATGTACAGGCATATAATTCAGAAAAATCTTCAACACACAAATGATCTCACATTGCATAAAAAATATGTTTCTTTTCACATCTTTAATTACCAGGAAGCCTGATCAGCAACTGAACATATGCCAGAGCCCCGACACTTGCCTCATTCAGGTGGAAAGGGCCAGGGTGCCCACTGGCAACACTATCATGCTCAGCTTTCCCCTCTTAGGGACCAGCCAGCCCCTGCTGCTCCCTGACAGCATGCATCAGCAATGAATCTCTTGATAAAGAATAGATTTCATTTTGCAATATTTCTCCTGAAGTCCTATGACACACATACTAGCCCTATTCACTGCACAAGGTTGAGGTGGCTACATCAGCCACAACACTCAGCTGAGCTGATGTGCAAAATGTTAGCCTAGAAAAACATTGCTACTGGAGTTCCTAGTGGGTTGGTTTAAGGAACAATCTTATTTAATATTTCCACTCATGGCGTTGGCTCAAGGAGTAGAAAGGTACTAAAGAAGTTGGATACTGGCACAAAGTTGACAGGAATACAAATAAAAGCAGGAATACACTGGGGAAAAAATAACAAAAAAAGACAACCTGGAAAACTGAAATAGTGCAAACTGAGTGAGACCTAACACTACTAAATGAACCAGAAGCTAGCAGCTTCCTACATTACTTTTCACTACAAGCATAAATACCATCAGTTGAACATGACACAGGAGAGACCTTAGCAGACTAGTTTAGTGTCTGCTGACTGCACACCAACTCTGTGAAATGACTCTACAGAAGAAAAATGTGAACCGAGGTAGAACAGATTAAATACTATCAGTAAAGACAAAAACTAACTCAAGTTCTGTTGTGGAAGGAGTTTGTGGGACCTTACCCAGTGCACTGAGCTCTTCTCATTTCTCCACACTGAACAACATAATGAGAGACAGAGAAGGGACCAGAGGAATGCAAAACTCGTTTTATTAAAGGCGTATTACATTAACTTAACTTGCTTAGCCCAGTAAAGTGATGGCTGAGGCTGAAACACAGAAGACACATATAAAGACCAGAAAAGGAGGATTTGGTCCAGCACAGGCTGTGTATAAACAGAAAGAAGGTTTCCAAAGAGTAAATTTCTGGAAACTCGCTGCATTAGTATCATGGGAGGAAAACCAACCTGTTCCAGCAAGACCAAGCCTAATACATCAAAAAGGACAATAGTTGTGTCGCTTCTGTCAGGACACAAAAAGCATAGAGATACACCACAGTTAGAATTATGTAACTTTACAGGAATACACCTGGTTAGTGCACTGATCAGCCCCTAGCCACAGTTCATTGGTTTATAGTGATAGAGTGGAGTTAACTTCCCCTCTGAACAGAGATGGAGATGCATGCAGGGCACCCACTGACACCATGTGTTGTGTGAACATCCCATTGCCAGAGGGAACCACAAGCTGGGTCTGCATTAGCAAGCATAGCAGCCAAACAGGAGGGGATCTATCAGGCAAAATATTTGATGCTGAGGATCTGACATCCACACTGGAAATATCTCAGGAGTTTTTCCCTTTGTGCTAACTATAGTCTGACTCTGTTGTCACCAGAGTGCATTAGATGTGTTCCTGGAACACATTTTCCAGTTAAGCTTTGTCTGAAATCAATCCAGTTCACATTCTGGGAAGCTGCTCTGCAATCTAAGTCAAAGCTCAGTAAGAGGACACAACTAGGAGATTTGCTTCAAAAGTTTATTCTGCATCTGAATTAAAACATAAGACTGTTGTCATTACAGCACTGCCAGCCTTAAGCTACACACCGTTTGAGACTGATAAAATCTTACGTTACCATAGACCCAGGTACCCTCCTTGAAGTTAATCTACAGCACCAATGATTTCAACAGATGTTTCCAACCCTGTTTTTGCCATGAGGAAAGCATTTGGCTCATTCTCCCCCACTGATGGCATGAGAACATTATTCAGTATAATCAAAACCACAGGTGAAACACATCCTCTATTAACAGGCATGGCAGTGTCTTGTTTTAGAAGTGGGAAGCTAGTCACTTTTCTATCCTGCCCTATGCTCATTAAATATAAGCTTAAGAAAGGAAGTTTCAAGGCCATGCTGAATTCATTTGTAAGTGTTTTCTGGTCTGGTCTTTTTTTTTTTTTTTTTTCCTTTAGACCATCAATAAAACATTAGTTGTGAATGGCTGATTTGTTCCAGTTCCAGCAGGTACACTCCAGGCTCACTGCAAGGCTTTTCATTTTGAAAACGTTTTTGACATAGCATTGCTATGTTACCATCTGCCTGAGTGACAAATCCCAGATAAACAGCTTTATTGGGCCACTCTCTGTCCCTTAACACACAATATATGCTAAACTTCCAGGGGCAGTTTTAATTATCTTAAGACCAAAAATAAACATTAAAACTTGCACTGTATGGACTATATTGAAAGGTTATACTAGCATATATAGTATGAGAGGCCCATTCAGAGAAATGCAAGTGAAAAATATATAGTCTATTTTTTATTTATTAAGAAGGGTGGGGGGGAGAACAGCCTCCAATCCAAGCCATGCTGTTTTTCCATCTCATGATGGATGTCATAATGAGCTGCAAGGAAGGAACAGGAAAGGAAGAAGATAGTCCTTTCCTCTGAAGGCAGGGTAGGAGTATGAAAGCTTTCTGAACTTCATAGCATATGGTGAAAGAGCAAAGGTCCTTTACTGCCATCATCTGGAATAAGTGAAATCCGGAAAAGAAACTTCCTCTTCGAGCAATACAGTAAAAACTCATTAAGTTGTGTGCTGTTATGCAGATACAATGACAACATAGGCTTAGTTCCTCATGAGAGTAGTCAGAGAAGCAGTGAAATTAGAAAATGGTATCTCTCAAGAGAAACAGCTGTATCTTCATTCAACATCTGCACAATGAAACCAAGCATGATCTCTGCAAAACACAGATATCACTCTACATCCCAGCAGGGCCAGGCCCTCCACACCTGGTGTGCTCACAGAAGGACATGCAGAATTAAACCTGCAGTTACCAAGGTGGCAAGAAAACAAAAGAAGACTCCAGAAGATTTAGGAGAAAATGTAAGAGTGTAAAGCAGAATCACCAAGTGTATCAGACAGAAAGGCAGTGGGGCTCTCAAGTCTCCATTTGTTGATTATGGTAAAATTTAGCTAAATATTATAAACTTCCTTTGTGCTCCATGTTGACACCAAACTACATGCAGGTGATGTTTGGAGAGAAGCAGACACAAAACAATGTTCTAATCCACATATATATGTAATTTGTCTGCTTTTCAGTAGATGTCATGTCATGTCAACACACTGGATAGAAGGGATGTCATTAGAGGGACCCTGACAGGCTTGAGAGGTGGGCCTGTGTGAACCTCATGAATTTCAACTAGGTCAAGTGCAAGGTCCTGCACATGGGTTGGGGTAATCCCAAACACAACTACAGGTTGCACAGAGAAGTTGTGGATGCCCCCTCCCTGGAAGTGTTCAAGGCCAGGCTGGATGAGGCTTTGAGCAACCTGGTCTAGTGGAAGGTCCCTGACCACTCATGAATTTCAACTAGGTCAAGTGCAAGGTCCTGCACATGGGTTGGGGTAATCCCAAACACAACTACAGGTTGCACAGAGAAGTTGTGGATGCCCCCTCCCTGGAAGTGTTCAAGGCCAGGCTGGATGAGGCTTTGAGCAACCTGGTCTAGTGGAAGGTGTCCCTGACCACGGCAGGGGGGGTGGAGCTAGGTGATCTTTAAGGTCCCTTCCAACCCAAACCAGTCTATGATTCTATGATTCTATAGCTCTCATATGGAAAAATATCTTGCAGCTTGATATGACAGACATTACTACAACTGAAACCAACAAAGTAACACAAGAGACAGCCATCATTGAATGCCCCTCATCTTCTGCTGCATAATCATTCACATGTAGACTGATCTGGTAAATATTGAAGAAGTCTTACACTGAGGAACTAGTAAGAGCCTCCCTACTTAACCAGGCACCTCAAAGCATTCTTTGGGTCAAAAACAAAGATTAATCCAGTAGCTTTGAATAATTTCTCAGAGATTTTTTTGTATCCACTTTTTTAATTCACTGCAGTGATTTAGCTCTAAAAAATACCAAGGTGGTATGTGGAACAGCTCTATGTTGTCTGCTGTTCACATATATCATTAAGGAGTTTTAAGACTCTCAAAATAATACAGGAAAAAGTATCCACAATTCTTTGAATGAAGTCTGTGCTGTCAGGGGGGAAAGGCCTTCCATAAGCTTGATGTTCAATAAATGGTCTTTTCTTATTCAATAAGTAAAAACATGTCACTAAAATGCTGATGCTGCATTTCAAAGTCTGAAAGGAAAAGATTTCAGAAATGCTGTAAATTCAAAGAGTAGAAAACCCAAAATATTGATGTACAGTTCTTCATTTCCCTATGTGTGTGTTACCTTAACAAGGGGGAAAAGATGCACAATAACTGGCACTTTGATGGTTCATGAGCAGCTGGCAAAAGCTGTCAGCTGCAGCTTTGATTCAGATAAGCAGCAAACAGGTTAGAGATCTGTATTTACCCAGGTTTTGTGGATGCAACACTAGTTAAAAACATAGGCATAAAATTCCTCAGTTCATATAGATATTCATGGCTATTTCACATGAGCTATGTTTAAAGTTGCATTATGTCCTTTTTCAACTCAAGTCAGAAAGAGAACTAGAGTGAAGGCCAAAAATGAAAATCAAATCAAAATGTATGCATGCTCAATTCAAGTTTTAATTAAATCCTTGTGTCCATCTTTTGAAAATGTCTTACCTTGTAACACCTATCCCAGGTCAAAAGTAGTGGGCATCACAGACAGAAAACCTAGTGTATTAAATATATGACACAAGATAAATGATAATAGGAAGTGTAAGAATAGAAAAGCTGTTCTGTGGGGCTGGAGTGCAAAGAGTACATGCTCTACAAGAAGAGGCGAGCTTGTGGCAGCACACCTGAAATAGCAGTCTTGTGAGGAGGTATGCTACACCACAAACTCACTGCTTGCACACAGAAATATTTTCAAATGCACTTTTGAGCACTTCACTTAACAAAAGCCATTTAACATTTGTTCCTATGACCAACTATGAAATACAGGAATTTGGCCCAAAAGAGAACCCCCAGTGAAGGTAAATTTTGAAAATAAAGCAAAATGCCAACATTAACTATGAAAATCAGAAAAAAATATAAGCATAACCACTAATCTGAGTTTTGCATGCATCTCCTTAGCTTAAGTAATAAGCGAAGTACCTATGGAAAGGATTTCAAAAATCTGCTAAAGACTTTAGAAGCCTGTATCCCACTGGAAGTCACAGATTTAAAGGAGATTATGATGCTATTAACATAGTGTTTATTTTGTTCAAGTTCCTGCTAGAGCAGCAGGATTAAATTTCAACACCTGCCTTTGCCACATGCACGTAGAAGCAAAGAATCACAGAATAATACAGATTGGAAGATACCTTTGGAAATCATGTGGTCCAAGTCCCTGCTCAAAGCAGGGTCACTTCTGAAGTTAGAGCGGGTTGCCTAGGGCCTCATCCAGCCAAGCTTTGGAAAGCTCCAAAGATGTACATTCTGCATGCTCTGCAGGTAACTTGTTTCACCTCTGGCAGGTCATTCAATGATTCCCACCTGTAAAATGGGGTAGGGACACAACCCTACTTCAAGCAGTTTTAGGGGAATAAATTCTGTGCCTGTGACATGTACGTACCTTAATTAGGAGAACTACATACACACATAAGCAATGTCTCTAATTCCCATGCATTTGAATATTTGTCTGCTAATATTTAAGGACTTGGGAATGTAATTTTAAAAGGTTATGGGTATCAAATACTTCCAGAAGGCAATTCTGATTTAAAGTTCCATTTTGAAATACTTTTGAATAATGCAGTATTCAAAACTATAGGAGAAACTGAAATCACCTGCTTTATGAAGCTTTACAATAAGTTATTATTATTTTTAAAAGATAATAAAACCTTCTTGAGAGGAACTGTCCACTGCCTTGTTTTTGTACAGCACACTGCAGAACAAACCTTTCCATTTTCCTGCCTTATCCCCATTTTAGTTAAGGTCTTTTAGAGCTGCTGTAAAACAAAATTGTAATAGTACCTTTTAATAAACCAATTCAGACTTTATAGGTAATTGCTTTTCCCATAGAGTGACCCTCTCTCAATTCAGGCACAGATGCAGACTGCCAAGCAACAACAACTTCAGTCTAAAACATTTCCTGAGAAATTTTCTTTGGATGAAGTTAATGGCCCTGAGTCTTGCCTCAGGCCATCAACCCTCTCAATCAGTCATTAATCCCCTGAAATTGCCCAGGGCCTCAATAGTTATTGCTTAAACACACTAAATTAGGTTTTGAACAAACAGAGCAAATGAAGGTCAATATCAGGAAACACAGTTCAGTGAAAATTAAAGAAAATTCTGAGAAATATATAATAGGTCTGAATCTGTTCAAGGGACACAAGGACTTGATCACAAGGTCTTCCGTGGTTAGTCAGGGACAAGGCCAGAAGAGCAGGGAGTTTGCCTCTAACTTCAGTGGACTTTAGGTCAGATTATTAATGCTCTAAATGCTCACTTCTGGCACAGGGTCAGGTCATAAAAGGTGCCTGTAATGTGTAAACACTGAAAACAAATTATAGTTGCACGATATTTTTAGTTATCCTGGGGCAGACGATGCATTTCAAATACACTCCATCACAGGACTCTACAGATACTGGAAATACTTCTTTCCAGATTTTCCAAAGAGAAAAAGTATTTGGGAGCTACCTTTATGATGGATTTTGTTTGGCCCCCTCCTCCCACATACATACACACACAAAAAAAAGCATGCTGCTCTTCAATATTACGAATTATATGCATGCTTCCTTGTAAAATTTGTTGTTTCCTCTCTTCATTCCCCTAGCATCATTACATTATTAATTACTATTGCTAGTAAGCAGTTATAATCAGCTCTTCTAACCAAGAAATGAGAGCTTGACTTGCCATGTACCTCTAGGTTAGTTTGTTTTCTTGTGTGGCATAGTCAGCTGGTTATACTTGGCCCTTAGAGGACTTCTCCAGGAAAGGTGAATCTTCCACTTCTACAAAAGCAGTTGAGGTTGCACCAAAGACACCATCTTCCCCTAAGCTCCTGGGGAATTTATACATGAGTGTACAAGGCAGCAGCGTACGGGCTAATGAGGCTTAAGGGACAAGAATCAGCTCAACTGCAGTGCAAGTGTCTAACAAAAAGAAAGCAATAACTGCACAGCATTCATAAGCTTAAGCCGAATAACACTTTTCTAGTTATGGACTTTATTATATATCTATGTAGCTCTTACAGACAGTAACAGAGCAGAAGCACAGCAATCCAGAAGCTGTAAACATTGATAATAAACTGATGTTGTAGAAGTACAAAACACATCATGTAACATCAATAGAAAATGTCAATGTCATCATTTTATAGACCATTAAGTAACCAGTGAAATGTGCAAGTTAGCTAATGCTAAATAATTAGGTAAGCAGGATTTAATGGTGCCTTAAGATGGTCACTTTAGCCCATACTGGGTAACTAACAAGACAAAGAGGACTGATTTTCACACGTATTCAGTATTTTCCATGTATTTTGGAGATGCTGTACAAGTAAACCTCCTTTTTGTTTTTGCATGGCCCTTGCTAGAGCTCCTACATGTTACCACAGTACCAATAAATCACTACATTTACACAAGTAGATCCACTGGCTACCAGTACAACCTAAGTAAAGATTATGCCAAAAGGTTTGTAATTTTCTTCCAATGAATACATGCATTTTGTTAGCAATACCTGGCTTTCACAGCTTTCCAATGCAGTGTAACAACACGGGAACTGTGTGGGTACCGGTCACACTTGATCTATGTCATAAAAACCAGTTATTGCTACCTTTTATGAGCATCACAGACTGTGCTTGCCATGGAACATGACAGATAGGGTGGTTTTATCCTCATTCCCACTTTTGTCTCAGCTAAATATTGCAGCAAACAGATAGGGACTCTTTTATACTTAACAGTAAAGCCATTCTGCTAATAAACCCCAACATTTTTACTTCTTAATCTGATATTTAGATCTTGGGGACAGCATATACTTTGTTTAAAAATCTATCAGCGTCTACTGAGTCTCTTGTTAAGCTAATATGCACTAACATATTTATATGCTATATAAAAAACTATATATAGCAACATAATTTAACCTGGTTTTATTACTGACTTAGTCTGGACAACATGCCCACAACCAAAATCTGCAGCAGTTTACAACTTTTTTTTTTTTTTGGCCTGCAGTAAAGTCTTGTTAAGGTAGTCGTATTTACTCTTCTATTACTGCTCGCTAATACAGATCATATCAAGCAACAGAGATCCACGTTTCCAGAGAAAGCTTATGCCACACCGAGCAAAAGCAAGCCAAACACAGCTGATTAGCTGCTTACTTATACCAAAGGAAACAGGGGTTGGCTGTTAGAGTACCATGCACATCTATACAGCCAAATCAGCCTCCCTCCTTCGCAGTCTCTGGACAAGTGTCAGGAAGTTGTATCCAGAGTTAGCTACTGTTTTGGGAAACAGCCTCCCATAGCAGCAAGAGCTGCTACCCCAGCCCCAGCCCAATCCTGGCAGCATCAAAACATCTGGACGGGGCACCCTTCCTTATGGAAGGCTGCTCCCTTCCTAAGCAGCCACCCAGGAGACACAAGTGCTGCTGCAGGGAGATACGAGCACCCTCCTACAGCAATGGAGAAGGTTGCTGCAAGTGCAGGTATAGTGGTCTTTATCACAGGGGACTGGGAGAGGACAAGACAGCCTGAGAGCAAGAGAAGGAAACCTTTCCTCAAGCTTTGAAGATCCTCTGTGCACTCCCAGCTCACCTTCCTTACCAAGAATCCCCCTTCACCAACCGGCAATCTCCAGCAGTCCACCATGTCCCACTGGCCAGTTCTCGCATCACTTCTGAGCTTCACTGATTCCCTTGTGTTCTTCCCGCACGCCTTCAAAACTCGAGTCTTTTCCTAGTTCTCCATGATAGCCTTCCAGAGCTTGCTCTGATCCCCAGCCCCAGATTTATCTTTCTCTGACCCCTGACAGACCTAACCACCAAAACCTCCCAATACATATAAAGAAATATTGCATGTTTCTACAGAGAACTGGATGCACAAACTACCAAAATACAAATATATGTATTTTTTTCATTATTTTTTTTTTTAATTTAAGTGAGCCATAATGGTTGAATTTGGGGGGAAAAAAAAAAAAGGCAGAAAAAAAATATGGAAAAAATCCATAAAAAATCCATAAATAATTTTCCAAGATAAAACCTGCTATATTCTTGGCCTGCTTTTATGCTCTTTTCCAAGCACCAACTATTGGCCATTCTCAGTGTCAGGAAACTGTCAGATACACAATTGCTCTGACATGATTTTACAGTCATGGTCAAAAACAAGCAGTTGTTTATTAAAATCTTTAAAGCTACTCATATTTCATATACAATTTTTTCCCCTGTTCTTCTTTTGCTTGACATTATAAGAATTACTAATCCTGTACATTTGACTTCCAAAGTAGTTGTCATGGGAATTAAGGTCATCTTGCAAACTGTAAACGTGCTTTCCATCTAAGAATGTATAGGGAGAGAAACAAGAGATCTTGTTTGAAAGTGAAACAACAAATTATGTTTCGAGCTAGAGAGTCACATTTTACTCAATGGTAGACAGTAAGAGTCACGAGCCAGCAGAACCCATCATATCTCTACTGTAGAATTTATCTAAATTTACCTGGCTGACTACATACTTACTCCCTCCTTCCCTGAATGTTTTATTGTAATCTTAAAATCAGTTTGGAGTTGAATCAGTAATTATTCAAAGACATTAATTTCTGCTTATTTCAAAAGTGTTGTGGCAAATAAATATGGACCTAAACTCACTTGCCGCATATTCCAAAACTGCTGTGAGAAATGAGGCATTTCAGTATTAATCAAGTTAGAAGTAGGCAAGCAACAAAACAAATAAAAAAATTATTTATCATTCCAATGCAGTTTCTGGCACAAACCTTCTAAAACAATGTTGCTTTCAGTAACATACTTGAGTAAAATAGACTGAGGTACTTAGAGCAGTTTTCACTCACTTCTACCTATGTGGCATCGTCTTCTTCAATGTTTGCATAGAACTGGATTTTATGAAGTTATGACTACTTTGCTGTTTAGTCTCAATCACAGCACTTAAAATACTATTAAAAAAAAAAAACAACCAAAAAACCCCAACAACAACAAAAACCAACTACTCTCCTGCTTGTTCTCTGGAAGTTTCAAGGAGAAAAATGTGCCCTTAACTCCTGTTCCCCTTGCCAAGAGAAAGTCAGGGCCTCTCAGCATCACCTCATCAGAGGTAGGTTCTCTTCTCCAAATTCCTAGTAACACCAAACAAGGAGGACATAGAGTAGGTGCAGCTGCATGACTGATCTCTGCTGGGGATTGGCAGTATTTCTGTATTGAACCCTGGACGAATCTGATGTTAACCAACATTTCAGAGGAACAAGACAAGGAGCAAAAACCCATAAAGGCTTATGTATGCATTTAAACTATAATCAGAACTACAAATTGAAGATTTTAAATATTAACAATTTTTAGCAGGAGAACTGAACATCCGAGAGTGCCCAACACCAAAGAAGTGTCCAGTCTAAAGTATGGGGCAGATAGTGTGTAATATAAAAATGAGAAATTCATATAAGCTATTTATTCAGGTATTGTAAATGTATATGCTATATATGTAAACCAAAACTGAAAGAATTCTATGAAACTGAGTACCTGAATCAATCCCTGAAGAAGACATGATATATACAGTTCTGTAAGTGCTTACTTGAAGAAAATGGCTTCAAGCTTTGTCTTTTGTTGAGGCCCAGATAAAAAGACTAGCTGTTGATTTAATAAACTTGTGACAGAGGATCTCAATTCTCTTGATTATCTTCTCTTGGAAACCTTTCTCCCAGTTTGAAAGCTCCCATTATTCTACAGTTCCTCTATTCTACATGCAGAAAATTCCTCAAACTGACAACCTCCAAATTAAAACACTGCAAGGGCAGCCACTGTATCTATTTGCCCATTGGGATTTATACCTCATTACTCAATACAGCTTTAAAAGCAGCTTGAGCATAGCTAAGGTATCCCCCTATACCCACTTGGTTCTGTATTTACTGACTTTTCTTTCTTCAAACTCCTGATTAGCTAGAGGCATCAGAAGATTGTGTCACCTATTCATTGCTGCTCAGAAGAGAAGCTAATCAGAATTCTACCTACTATATCTATAGCAGCTCCAGTGAACATTATAGCTACTTAAGATTATTTATTGTTAGATTCTCAATGGCATCTCATCATACTTGTAAGATATTCCTATCTTACAAGAGTTCAGCTCAAACTTCATACTTGTGGTAGAAAACAAAAGCTTTTGCTTTCAAAATTACTATTTAGTATTTGCTTCTGTATTTTAAGCTTCAAAACCTTCTAGCTACAGACTCAAAACTGCAGTTATTTTCAGCTTTAAGTTTTTTGGTTGGTGGTGTTTTGTTTCAGGTTTTTTTAAACAACTAATTAATTGCTGGTATACAGGTTTAAAAAAGAAGAGTGGTTCATCTCCATTTTCATAGATGCCACTGCCAAGATTTGAAGGCACACACTAGAAGTAGAGCAACTTTGAAAATCAGGACACCTAATTAGGTGTGAAAATGAGATTTGGGAACTACATTTCATGCATTTCAGTTCTGAAATCTTGGAAACAGAATTCACTAGAATATCATCAAATTAACTTCACATCAAGGTTCTGCTGTCATGATAACATGGTTCCTATAAGATTTCCAGAATTATTTGCTTGGAAACCATAAATGAGAACAGGGGGGGAAAAAAGAGCACAGGATTTAAATTTTGTAGTTAGATCCATATGTTGAACTACTCTCACTTCAAAATTTTAGGATATTAATACCTAGAACGCTGGCTTAGCTTATCAGGCAAGGTTTCAAGTGACATATCTGTATATGGAAAGTGAGCAGATATGCAGCGGATGCTGAAAAGTATTGCTGTTTCTTTATCTACATACAACATTTCAAATGCTTATGAATATTAGACAGTATTTTGGCCCCTTTGATTTTTCTCCCCAGCCTAACCAGACAGTGCTGAAGCATAAGTAAAACACAGCAAAGAGAAGAGGCCAATTGGCATAGCAGGTTTGGTCCCATTTGCGTGTTGGTTGTTGATCTGATCCTGCAACTTATTCCCAAAAATCTCATGGAAGCTCTACCTTTACCCCCAATGAAAATATCATTTGCTCTGCTGGATTTTTCACTTCCTTCCCTTCCAACTATACCTGTACAATTAAAGAAATAACAGTTGGAAATATCCCAAGTTTAGAAAGAAAAAAATATTATCTGCCAGCCCCCTAAGAGTAATTTTCTTCATTTCCCTTCCTTTCTTTTCAGTACCTGAAATACAGAAAGTACAGCCTATAGCTGTAGCCAGGGATTCAGTCATGGAGTTTAACTACGAGCCTCTAGTGTCATTTCCCCTAAAGATAAATAATAAAACATTTTGTTCAATTGCCTACACTTTTTTCTTTTCCTATACTAAAAAGAAGTGGGATGTTAACAGAATAGTGAAGAAGCTTTATCCTCCTTTCCAATACACAGTGTTCATAATTACATAGCTGTGGGAGGACTGAGACAATACTTGTCATGCGTTGTACTTCATCCTTTAAGAATTCAGCAGCTTCCATTTACTCTTTTTGAATGCACAAGCACTGCCAGAAAATCCCCAATGCAGTACTACACATTAACTAGCAAAATGCATGTAATTATCTAATAAACAGGCTGATGGATCATTTTGGATAATTTTCTTCTAAAGCACTGCCCAGATCATCATGAAGTGCAAATGATTGTAAAAGCAGTTTAACTTCATACAGTATATATCATTTTAAAAATTTAAGCAGATTTTCACAGCATTATTAACAAAGATTAACAGCATTAACAGCAAGTCTAAACTCTGTGTTTCTAGCAATCTCCTGAACTGCACACAATACAGCATGTGTTTCTACACACCTGCATAGCTACACTAGTTTGGAAGCTGCTACTCTGCAAGTACATGCTATGCAGGTGTTTATTTTTCCGCACAGGTCTGCTCTAAAGCCAGTAAAGTTGTATCCTTCCTGTAGCTAAAGAAATTTAAGCTAATCCATAATGATCAGAACTAGGCTGGCATGAGTTGAAAATAATTATTCTCTCTCTTTTTTTTTTTTTTTTTTAAAGGAAGTAAAACTATAGGATAGCCATGTTAAACATGTTACTTTCTTAACTATTGTACCTGGTAAAACCTACCTCTCTTTTACCAGAAAAGCTCCATTTCATAAAAACGTTTTAGGCATTTTAAAGTATTATATTTTCCTAAGGTCTGACAACATATCAGATTCCTGTGAATTGTAGTACATTGTCCTGTTTTTGGCTGAGATAGAGTTAATTGTCTTCCTGGGAGTGGGTATAGTGCTGTGTTTTGGATTTAGGATGAGAATAACGCTGATACCACACTGATGTTTTAGTTGTTGCCAAGCAGTTAAGGACTTATCAGCTTCTCATACTGCCCTGCCAACAAGGAAGCTGGGGGTGCACAAAAAGCTGGGAGAAGCTTATAGAAGAATGAGTGAGTCAGGTAAGGTGATTATGAAGTTTTACCATTGTATCTTCAGAGAGTTGTGACAGAAGCAGCCAGGCAAGCTGAAAGATGCGTGCTGATTGAGACACAACAGAAGAGGTAATTAAGATTTCAGGACAAGGGGAGGAACTAACAACTTAACAGTAAACTTCTATTATCTTTTGATTTCCCATTGCCTAATCATTGCTGAGGGAAAAAAAAAAATGTCCTTTACAGGGCTGGGAAGGAAGCTCATGTATTCCAGACCGACCAAGAAATAGCAAAATTCACAAAGCTGCTTTTTTTCTGCATTTCTTATGCCCTGCCAGGTATAGGGAGTGGAGGATCGGTAGAAAGGGCTTTAGCAACAGAAGCAAGGAGGATAAGGAGAATTTCACAGGCAATGTCAGCCTTGGGGTACAACAGTGCATTTAGGCTTCATCCTCCTGAAGAGGAAAACACTGAAGCAAATAAAGAACAACTAAAAACAAATTAAAGCAAACAAATACGTTTGACAAATATATTCTGAAATGTGATTGTGTGTGCTCTCCTTCCATATTCATTTTCACCACAGAAATGCTTTCATCCTGACATGAATAGGATAAAATAAAACCATTCTTTTGTGGTTAAATTTTATCTAACAATATAATTTACTTTCAGTGATCTGAATAATAGACTATACACTACTTCTCAAATAGCGTTAGACATACTGGATTGCTGTTGGAGCATGCCACATCCATACCAGGCTGAGGGCATACTAGGGTCTGTTCTGTAACCCTCTCCCTGCAATCCTTGCTGTCAGCTCCCCAGCACCTCCCAACCTGGTGGTTAGCTGCCTAACAAATTCAAGACCCAACTCTGAAAAAAATACAGCTGCATCACCTTGACTCAGACTGCTTTCCACTTCTGAGCTTTATATATGCCGCTCACAGAGCTCTTCTGCACCAGCTAAAGATGGCCAAATGCACCAGCTTGAAAGGGGAGCCACAGCAGTGTGAATGCCAGGCTGAAAGCAATAACACTTGCTTCAAATTTTGAAAAAATGCTCTCCTAACAAGAGAGAGGAGGAGAGTGAGAGAAGCTCACACCAATACCAGTTAATGCTACATTAGTGTTCGGAGCACTTACAGCACTTAAAAGCAGAAGTGTTATCAAACACAGGTATTCCTTCCACCAAGGCCAGTTAAGAGCTGTGCCAGGTGGACACAGGTCGCCTCAATGGCACCAGGCAAGCTGGCTGCAGATTACACCCCTGGCTATGGACTGATTACTTTCAATGGAGTTTGTTTAAACTTTTTTTTTTCTTCTGAAGTTCTGATACAATAAAGATGACCATCAACATTATTTCTTGAAAATCCTGTGAATCATTATTGAAAGAGGAAAGACTGATCAGATAGTGCCTTTTTTTTCCTGAATGACCTGGCTTCAGCTGTACTATGAAACAGGATTGCCATCTCCACCTCCTGTCTGTAGCCTTCCTCACAAGGAAACAGAAGGGACTCTCTGCTGAGCAGTTTAGAAATGTGAATGTGCTGAGAAGAAATACCTACTGAGAAGCCAGAATCAAGAGAACAGATGTTAGCCTGAAAAAATCAGCAGTAGACTCAGCGATTTTTAAATCTGACTTAGAGGAAAGTTAATGGATCCTCTATGACAGGAGGACTTGAGCAAACCTCATTTTCAATCAGCAGCTTGTTACATAGAATTCCTAACATGTTCAGTTATTTTTTCTTGTTATTCACATCAAGAGGAGCCATAAGGAGACATGGTGCCTATTACAAGCCTTAAGAAGATCAAATCCATTATGCTAGTAGGTAAAGATCAACTGTAAATTGATAATTAAGATCAACATCACTTTTCTAACAGTTTACTCATGGGATTATTAAAGTTTGTGATGTTCTCAAATATTTCTTTGCCAGAATTAACAATTTACAGGATTCACCAGACAGTATCTAAAAATATTCAGACATATTGTTACATAAAATGAGGACTGAAGAGCTAGTTCAGCAAGACAAAAATTAATGTATTTTTTCCAGTGAACTGCCCTGTATCTACCATGTAGGTCTTTTTCAGTTACCATGTAAGTATGAAGTGAATTTTAATTGCCCCCATCATATTTTTCTGCTCAGTGTCTTCTTCCCAAATGACATTCAAAGCCCTTTTACCTGTTCTGCTCTGTTTCTGTCACCATCATATGCTAAGGCAGGCACCTCAATAGCAATGTTACTGATTTAAAGCCCTCACATAGATCAAAATTTCATTCTTAGTCCTCATATGTTAGAGGAACAGCCAAACCCAAGATGAGTATTAGCTTGGTTTTGACTTTTTAAAACCTACCAATGCTTCTACCAGCTGAATGTTTCTGAATGCTTCTGCTTGGTAGTACTGCAGTAGATTCATTCAACCAGTAAGTCCACACTCATTACTATCACCTCCAACCACACATTTAGCCACTGGCACAAGGGTGCAGAGGCTCACAGTCCTCTCACAATTTGTTTCATAATTGACTGGAACAACTAATCCCACTGAATGGTGGAAGGCAGGAGTATTCTTGAAGGATATGAAGACTCCCCTTTGTGTCCTGCCTGGCTTTTGTACTTTGCCAAGGGAAGTTAATGCATGACTTTTACCTATGTTAGGGCCAGAGAAACATGGAGGCATCCGTAATCAAAGCTTTGCGTTGTTAAGGGTCAAAAATAAACAGCTATCATGAGTGTAAACACAAGGCTGTATTCAAATTATAGCCTCTTCTGTGAAATTGTCAGTCAATCAGTCAGTGGTGAGGAAAATGTCAGAGCACAGATATTGAATCAAAAACATAGACTATAGTATTCAAGGCAAATGGCTGCAATGTTTACATGAGTCATCTGTACATTTTGAAGCAATAAGCAATAGAAAAGAGAAAAAAGCAGAAGAGAGAAAAAAGATTCACTGACTACAGTTTCGATGACAGATTTTGTAGAATCTGGACTGAATGGTACTGAGGTTACTGATGGGAATATTAAATAGAGATTTTGCACAATATCAACAAAAAGCAAAGACAGTATTACTGGGTAGGTCTCTTATTGATAGACAAGCAAAAGGATTTGTGTACTTAAAAAAAAGAAATCCTTAAAAGAGAGTAAGTGTAAAGGAATAACCATAAAATATTGACTAAATAGATCTAACAAATGATTTTCCCAGCACAATGAAGTAACGGCTCCTCTGTGTGGAGAGATGCTCAACTGAATACCTAAATACTGCCAGAGCATATAAGCCATTTTGGTAAATGTAATGAGCTTAGAAAGAATGAGAAGGAAGCGTAATCCAAGTTGTGCAAGTTTCTACACAACGAAAAATCTCTACAGTTGTATACATCCTCAGACTTAAAAATAAGATTCTACATGCAGAAGACAATAAAAATTTTGCGTGGATGTACATAAATCCTGTAGACTGGAGGCTACATTGTATTTGAATGTGTGAGAAAATTAATGGTGATCTGTCAATATAGAGATCAGATGGATCATAAATGGAGTTTTCATTTGCCTCTCAACAGTAAAAGAAACAGGACTCATATCTTCCTTGCCATGGAAATATTGAAAATTGAGCTCATACTGTTTATTTTCAGCCTATTCCTGACTCCTGCTTTGTAAGTTACTTATATTCACAGAGTAATATATTGCATACAAGATAAAGTCATATGTCCATATCAGTTCTTAATGTTTTTCATGAACAGCATCTAAGTAACTTTATGAAAGGTACCATTATATCTACTCATAGAGGGCAGATGGAGGCACAGACAGGTAAATTAACTTTCCCATGGGGCCTCAGCCCACTGATTGCATATCCAAGAACACAAACTAGGCATCCCAAAGTCCATTCTGAGGCTTTCTCACAATGCTGAAACTGATGACCAAAATATAGAAATTATAACCTCAAATTGTCACAGAAAAGTGTCATGTTCTCAACACTTAAGATGATTCTTACTTTTTATGGCCAACTTTGAAAAGTTAGGCTTATGTTATTGGCTACAACTCTAAGTTTTCCTCCTTAGGCATAGTAGACATAAATAATATTATTTTTTCAGATGAAAGTGCATATGCTAGTGCCAACCTTACTCCAGTTACTAGGGCAACAAGGAGAACACACACACACATAAAATGCACAAGTCAGATAAAATCAACTCCTGTTTATGCATGAGTTGTGACTATCAGCATTGGCAAAGATTTTAAAAACCAGACGATGGGCACTAGGTTATTAAAGAGGCAGCATTAATTTTACTCTTTCTTCTGCTGCACACACCAATTTTCATCACATTTCACTTATGTCCTTTTGACTTCACTCCCAAGCAGAAAATTGTTCTACCTTAAGTATGGAAGTTATTATCATTCCTCCCTTCAGATTCAGACATCCAAATAAATGAAATTTCAACAGTGCTTAGCATCAAGCGGCTTCTAGGCTCTAAGGCTAGTGGAACCGCTCATGATTAAAAGTGGTAAGAACAGGCTTAACTGTCTCGAATAATGTAGGCAAAATGTCATGTCATTTATGTGAACTAATTTGACAGTGAAGTAATATTGAGCCTTACATTGTACCTAATCAAGGCTAAGTTATAGCATCATATCAAACCTTTATTAAACTCATCTTTGGAAAACAATTCTCACAGAAGTTAATTCACTCTATCAATAACACTTTAGTCACAGCAGTTGCAGCCATGCTGCAAACAACTTGCTAATTTTGTTTCTCAGTCTTTATGGTGGGAGACATGCTAACGGGTTTAAGCATGTCATTACAACAGAAAAGTTCCTCGTGAGAAACAAAAGCTCACAAATAAACTATGCTCTCCAGATAAATTGTAGTTGCCCCACGTACACACCCACAGCCACTTTGCTTCTTTCTGAGAGCTTGCATGGGAAATGAGCAACATCCATTATCAGCACAAGCATGCAGTAGAGAAACGTTCCATCCTCTGCAAGATCAAGTGCTCGCATAATGGAAACAGCACTGTAATTTGACAGCTTAGCAGACAAGAAATCATACATTCATTATGTTTTCTACAGGCGTCTGTGTAAATCAGTGGTCTATAACCACTGATTCATTGTATATGCTGGTTTTGGTATAACTTAAAACACATGACAAGATTTATAATATTTAAACCAGGCATGAATGTAGAAAGTTACAGCTACATCATCCAAACACAGTTGGGCTTAACAAATTGTCTAAATTCACGTTATTTTGTATTTTATTTGTATATGTTTCATTTTAAAAGTAATATGCTGTCTATGGGAGCATAGCAAGCATTTCATTGTATAAATAAAGCAATCCTTAAATGTTCTTCATAAACGTATCAAATGCTTGAACTGTTTGCAATAAATTCTATATGTATAATTATCTGATTTATTTTGAAAATGTTATCAGATAAATTACATGTCTGTAGGATTTATCTGCCATGAAACTAGTAAAGTTAGTAATAAAATACTGTGTTAATCAGAACTGAAAGTTCATCTTTGTAGAGCTGTATTTTCAGAGAAACATATTAATTTTAAACTGGAACACCATTGTACCAAGAATGCTATGAAAAATTGCTGCCATCCACACAAATTAGTAGTGAAGAAATTTGGTGACTGTTTCCTTTTCATTTTGCAATAATATTTTAGGCAGCAGCTTTAGGAACCTTACTGCTGGGATAATTATGTGGTTTATGGCACCTTTTTTTTTTTCTGTGTATATTTTTTCAAAGGAATACCTTTTTCCTCTGTTATGGCTCTCTAGCAAAAATGCATTTTGTTGAAATTAATAAAGTAAGGCATTTTTAAACACTAAGCAAAACATCCAGGAGAATGTTTTAAGCAGTATTCAGAACAGTTCTGCTTAAGTGTAAGAAAGCAACTCCTAGGAGGACTCATTTCCACTCACCCAAATTTCCACTACCTCACCACGTAACATCCTGAATATATCATAGATCCACTATATTCTATAAGTTTACATTTGCCTCAGGCATAAATTAATTCTCCCCACAAAACATTCTAATTCTCCTGCCCAACCACCCTTTGAACAGCCTAACATTCACTTAAAAAGTCAAAATAAAGAAATAGTTCATATAGTGCTGAACTATAGCCAGTTCTTCTAGGTCAGCAGAGATCTGTCTTAGTTGATACAAATGTTTCCTTCCTATGGTGAACATATTTAAAGCTTAGGGTTTTTCTTATAAAAAATGCTAATTACTTTAGCCTTTGGAGCTATCAAAGAGAAATGACTAGAGGGAAATTGCTAAGAGAAGAACTCCTAGGGCAAAGTTAAAATAAAGCATTTTCATACATTTTAAAGGTGAAAGAAGTGATGCATTTTTTCATACGGACCCTTGCAAGGGCTCCTTATGCCTCAAAGTACAGCTCTGTTTACTAAGCTTCTCTTTAAATTCCCATGCAAGTTCTTCCATCTGCTTTTTCATAATATAGTTCATTTCAATTTCCATGGCAATCTTATTTTTGACAACTTTACATTTATTCCGTTGTTTACATTAGTATACATGAAGTGTAATTCAGAGATATGCCACCATTTGACTTAAGTGTAGACCCATGCACTCAACTTCTCCTACTCAAAAGGACAGTAGACAATCATTTGAACCATGGCTAGACAAGAAAAAAAGCAAGAAAGCTGTGCACATCGTGCAACAGAGCGTGGCACAGAGATCCCCAGCACAGCATATACCCAAAGTGGGTATATATAACCACACGTCCCAAAAGCAGTACAGAGCTGTTGGCGCTGTGTTCAACCTGAGTTAATAAGCACCCCCACTCATGAAGCAAATCAAAGCTAGTCTAGTTTACAGCAACTAGAGTATGTGATATTTATGTTTGATCATTAGTCTCACTCCCTTAAGATGGTCTTAATGGGATATACTTCAGTCAACCCATCATCCTACGAGATCGCTTTAAGCATTTCTGAGTCTTACTGCACTAACCATAGGAAAGTGGTTTTACTAAAAGGTCTGAAAGACTTAACATCTGCTACCAAGCTCCGCTACCAGCTTCCTAGGTGACATTAGACAAATCACTTAATCACAACTTCCTTCATTTGGAAAATAAGAAAATAATAGTAGTTTTCTGGGAACAGCATACAATAAATCAAAATGTTAAACATAATCATTGAGTATAAGGTGCTACAGACATGAATGGTTAGTAGATACTTCTCTGAAGCAAGACATTGATAGAGGGGAATCATGAAGTTAATCACAATTTTTACTCAAGCAAATGATCCTTTAAGTTTCATATTCAACAAAGCCTGAAGTTGATAAAAGCTTCTCAAATTTCAGGATAATTTACTAAGCAGTGGTAAAATATGCAGAATACAGCTCAGCATGAGATACAACCTGTAAATAACTATGGCAGTGAAAAGACTTTGCCTTTAATTTGCTTATTTGAATGTCTACCCTTTTCACTCATTAATCTTTACTCAGTTGTACTGTAATGTTGGGAAATACAATAGTTGAGAGATAAACAAAGGAAACAGGATTAGACATAAACTATCAAATGAAAAAAAAAAAGCCAACTTCCAAATAAAGAAATAATAAATTACACAAAGCAGAACGGTTTTATTTTATACTCAACATTTGAGGCAATATAAGTGGTATGCATTTGTTTGACAAATATGTATTGTATTTAAAGTCATAAAAACAATTACAATGACATTTTCCTCCATCTGTAATGCGCAGCTTACCACGCTATCCATGACTAAACATTTTAAACTAACTTCTGTAAACAAAACATATTCTGTGAACTAGGATAAAATTCACTTCAGTTTATAAGTGAAATAATTCTTAATACCAATTACCAGTTGCCATGGTAATAACTGAGATACAAGAAATATGTATTTTGCATTGTTTGACATAGACGATCTGCTTCGCAGAAAGGCGCACACAGAGAAAATTAAATGTCTGTAGGAAGACAATACCAAGGTCAGATATTCATCCTACTGGCTTTTACACATTGTCATTAAAGTTACATGTTAACACTATTAATTATGCTTGGCTGCCTCCTTTTCCCTTTTTTTAAGCAAATAATTGGGAAGTTTTATTATAGTGAAAAATTCTTTCCATGGTAGTTTGAGAAAAATATTTTGAAATAATGTGATTTTCTTTGCAGTATTAGGTTAGCCACTGTCATTGTTTTGTTTGTTGGTTTTTTTTAATGGCATTCATTCCAATTTTATACTTAAACTCTGAAACTTTAAAAAATGCATCCATGGTGATTCAAATACAACCATTCCAAAAGTGTCAGAAGTTCTGCCAAAATACTTTTATACAGCTCTAAAATGGTTTTAATCAAAAGTTTTTCTTTGCTGGAAACAGATTCACAGAATGGTAGGGGTTGGAAGGGACCTCTGGAGATCATCTAGTCCAATCCCCCTGCTAGAGCAGGATCACCCAGAGCAGGTTGCACAGGATTGTGTCTAGGCGGGTTTTGAATATCTCCAGAGAAGGAGACTCCACAACCTCTTTAGTCAGCCTGTTCCAGTGCTCTGTTACCCTCAGGGTAAAGAAGTTTTTCCTCATATTGAGATGGAACCTCCAGACTAAATAGACCCAGCTCTCTCAGCCTTGCCTTATATGAGAGATGCTCCAGTCCCAGCCCTCCAGTGGACTCTCTCCAGTAGTTCCCTAATGTACCATTATTTTTCATTTAGCTACCAATCTTTAAGAATGTAAATGTCCTTCATTAACACATGTGTAAAAAAATACCACATCTGTACACGTTTGTTTTAATACTTTCTCAAGGTTCAGGAAAACAGTTATAGGACTATTAGAAAAACATGTAAATTCGTCAGCAGAAGTGAGGTCCAAAGAGTGAGAAATCTTCCTTAAAATCAATTGCTTGCATTCCTAAATACAAATTCGTAGAAATAGTTGTCACACCCTTAAAACACACAAGTTACCCATGAACACTAGCACTGTGCCATAAAACAAGAATAACTTTATAGGAGAACACAGCATCAAATTAGGAAAACATATCTAAGTAATACATCTAAATAATATATAAAAATTATATATTCTTCCATGGGAAGAAGCCAAGACTTGTTGTTGAGACGAGCATGCTCCAAGCAGTTCCCCAAACCAAGTGATCAGAACCCTAGGTACCCAGGGGCACATATAAATATATATATTACCTAAGAAACTGCTGGTGCAATCTCTAACTTCTTCCAAGTAAATTGTCCCTGAAGCACATACCTGAGGTTCAAAGAAGAGGTGAAAATGCTTGTTGGCCTTATCTCTGTATTGGCATGGCAGGTTGGGAAGAAGGAAAAAAGAAGTAGGAAGAGAGATCTACTGGATCTCTGCTTTCCGCAGCTCCCTCTGGGACACCAAAACTGTGAATGGTGGCTGTGATGGGGTTGGTTCTACCCTCCAGCTTGGGAGACTTGTGGCCACCTCACAGCTTGTGGTGGCACAAAAGAATGACATGAAATGTGTGCTGTGGGGCTTTATGGTTTATATTGTGGAAAAAGCCTTCAATTTTTTGTGGGAAACAGTAAGCACCTGGGGAAATTAAAGGAACGGGTTCTGCAACTCCTCTAACTTTAAATAATCTATAAACTGATACTTAAAAATAAAGGCATCTCCAATAGTGGTGAAGTTGATAATTTGGAGGATGAGAGCTTTGCCACAAGTGTATCAGTGTTGTGTTTTGGGTGGCCAGTATGCAAATATTTTAACAAATAATCTACTAGCTGTTGCCAAAGTAGAACCCTGGGCAACTACTACTTTACTACAATTATTATACTGCTTAGGAGTATGTAGAGGACGCTGAGCTAGAGCACTTGAGAAATGCAAAAGCATCAGTGCAAGCCCAGCAAAACTGCCCGGTATCCAAACTGGTGGCACTCAGGACCAGGAAGCACTCTGTAGGCCCAAGACATTTTTCACTTTCTGCTGATGAACCACCAGAAACTGCAATTCTAAATTATATTGGCACAATGATGAAAACAGAATTTTACATTCACTAAGTAATAATGCTTCTGCTGTTTCTAGAAAGCTACACCCACTACCCTTTTCATTACCCACTGTCTCATTCAAACCCTCTTCTCTACTTTAAAAGCCTCCATTGCTTCATGCAGTCAGCCTTCTGCCACAAGCTATATCCCACATGGCCCTTCCAACACGCCGATTGCCAGCTCCACAGTCCTCACACTATTTGGTATTGCCTCCTGCGTACACATATCGTGCTCAGAGCTCTTCTCAGAAAGAGGGCAGAACTTGGCCCTGGCAACCCTAAGAGGAATTGACAGGTAAGTAAGTGCTCAAATTTCTTTTGTAATATAAATATGGACTTGGGAGTTGCGAAAGTTAAATTTGACTCACAGATCCTATGGTGATTCATTGCGTTAAGATATTTACCACCATATACTCCAATTAATCATGGCAAGCAAGATTCTACACGATTCTAAACTCCTACAGTGAGCATAAGTCCCATTGCCACATTTTTTAAATGCTCCAGACTGTTACTATTACAGTAGAGCTAGAGATTACATTTCCACCACTACTTCTTGACCTCTGTTGTGTGCTCGCATATTCTCTAATCTGGTGAAGGTTAGCAATTCCACCAGCTCTGGGTTTTTTTTCAGATTTCTTTCCACCACATAAACTGCATGCTCAGCAGCACAGAGTAAAAAGTCCTGTGGTTTTAACACATTACTGCTTTCCACTGCAGTAATATTGGACAAAAACAGCAGTACAAATGTGTTTGTTGGCATCCACATTTCGATTATCTGAAGAGACTCCAGAGCAATACCTGAAGCTTATTACATCAATAATGTGAATTTTGGTTTTAGTATATATGTAACTGATATGCTAGAACCTAGTTTTCAGGGAAAATAGAATAATTTCATGTTAAATACTTTTTACTTCTCATGTTAATTAAACCATTCTTTTTAGAAGTACATGGATCTCTAATTAGAAATTAATTATGTCTCATTATTTTCTCTCAAGGTTTCCATCAGAACAACACGCAAATGTTACAATGTCTAAGCCTAAGCACATCAACGAGCAGGAGTGGTGAAGTTTGAGGAGGAACCTTTAGCACAGATGAGAAATTCCATTGTCTGAGAGGATCTGAAGACGACTCCCCCTCACTTCTGTAGAAAAGAATTAAGCCTCTTCAAGAAGGAAGAACAGGTAAAAAAGTGAGAGAGGAGAAAATTAAGAAGAAACAGAAACAGGAAACTTTTTAGCAAGAAAGAGAGGCAACAAACTGCCCAGAACAGTAACAAAAATCTCACCCTATAACTCAGAATTGCAAAGATTAGAGTCCAGGCCACTGTGGACAGGAGGACAAATAATTTTTCCACTTCCCCTTGCAACAGCTTTTATTCTCTTGAACTGTTAAGGTCTCCTTCACTTTTCTTTAGTCTAAACACAGTGTCTCCCATCTTTCTGTATAAGTATTTCTGCTCTCTTCTGCAGTTTCTTCAGGTAGCCCTTTTATTTTTTTTTAATAATGTGAGATTGCCAAAAACAGTTGCAAAACAACTTTTTTTTGTTTTCCTCCAAAAGTCAGGATAAGCTCCTCTCCTAGAAATGATTCACAGCTCTAATCTACTGACTCTTGAAGAAAACGTAAAGGTGAGATCAGGTTCAACATGTTCAGTCTGGTATATAAACATTGGACCCATTTTGCTGAGCATTACATGGACAAACATATTTTGCATTTCCTTGTCATAAGCCCTGCCTCTTGTCTTTGAGGGGAGATGGCAGAATAGGACAGCCAAAGGACATTCACAGGAAAAAGGATGTTGAAACCTCCTCTTCTGTTGAACACTTTCTCTCTTGTTTTCTCTAGACTCACAGCTTTTCTCAGAACAATTCATTAAAACCAGAATCTAGTTCAGTAATCAGTTAAATGCTTTCTTCACATTATATGTCAAGTATTAGTATTTCACAGAACAATTTTTGTCCACTTAGACCCTATGGTTCCTAACCACTAAAGGTTCTGACACAAGCAGACTAAAACATTGTTGTAATCCTGTAAACTTAATCCATTTTGTGTTGTACTGAAGATTAACTGTATTACATTTTAATCGCAGCAAGGAAATGCATGAAAATGAGAGTCTGAAAAAGAGAGGCTTAAAATGTTCTCATATTCTTACCACTGATTTAAAAAATGTATTATCGGGGCCTGGATCCTACCACCTTCAGCACCTCACGTGTGCCATCTTCCAACCGGCCAGACCAGACTATTTATAGATCATGTTGCTTAGCTATACAGTGGGACTATATTCCTCAGCCATCTTCAAAGATACTTCAGATACAGAGATTAAAGTACTTGGTATGATTATAATAAAAAAAATATCTACCACAGCCCTAATGAGAAAAAGAGAAGGCAAACACATGCGAGTCTGAAGCCCCTGTTTCACTTGCATGTACTTCTCTGTGAAACTCTTCCAAATATTTCTAAGGACACACATGTAGTCCTTATACATCACACAGACTGACATGTAAAAGCTTGTACTCAAATCAATACTACTGAGTTTACACAGAGATATATTTTAATTATTAATAGAGTTGCTAAGATATTAAGGCTGCACAATAAAGTGGATTTTTTTCATTCTTTCCAAAGTCTTCCTAAATTGACAGAAAATCCAGCTTTTAATAAATCCTAGAAAGCATGTGATGGATACATTAAGAAAACCAAGAAAAATTGAAGTAATTTAATTCAGATTTTGAGCTACTATTTCTGTCCAACTATTGCAGAGAAATTATCTCTTTATACTGGAATCCAATCAGGATAGTTGTAGCCTATGCCTTCCATTCAAGTTGTACTAGAGGATACACAGACTGATTTTGTACCTTTATTTTATTTTTAGAGAGAACTTTGTATCTTCTCAATAGTTTATTACTACCAGAAATACATATTATTAGCTAGGAAAAATGTGGTTTTGCTGTTAGTTGGATAGTTTGGATTCTGTATAAGTCTTCTAATAGAGCAATGTTACAGGATTTTTGTTCAGCTCTCTGTAGGTTTTTTCAAATTGTAACTTGTATGAAAATATCAAGGGAGACCCTCATCTATATGGTTCCACTGAGGTCCAAGGATCTGCCCTCATTACTTCAGGTAACACCTAAGGGCTATAAAGCATCTTCCTATGGATGCCAGGTACAAATAGTTATTAGAACAAGTGATGAGTTGAGCAATTTCAGCATAAGGAGAAAAGGAACTAGACCAAACCCAAGTAAATCATTAACACAAGCACTTTCTGTAGGTGAGCATTTCATTCTGTGACTAGCTGAATTCTGGTTCTTAAAATCAACACAACAGAACAGAGGGTGTCGTGCTAATGACTATTTACTTACGTTATAATCATACTTATTCACATATGATTAACGACTAAGTATACAGTGAATCTATAAAACCCAAGGACGTACAGTACCAAGCAGTGTTCTTGCTTCATTGTTACCTTGGAGCCTAATGTGCCTGGTATCAGTTTGATTGGATGGTTTCTCTCAATTCTCCAGAATAAGAGTTAACTATAACAACTTAGTTTACTGAACTGTCAGTTTTATTCTAGGAAAGCTACTCTTTTCATCTCAACAGAACTTGAAGACTTGTATCAATATGTATTGTGGAGATTATGTGAGTATAATGATCTGTTCTCCAAAATCAAATTTTTCATTGCTCTTGAGTTGTCATCATACATGTTGGGAACCATTTCCCTCCACTGGTAGAAATTAATCTCAGGTGAAGTTAATTTATTTGTGATTTGGGTCTAATTCTGGGGTAACTTAGAGTATATATGAAGTCTCTGAAATGAAAACTAAAATATAAAGAATTATCGGTTCTTATTGCAATTTTAGACTTTTCAAGACAAAATAATTTGTCTTATTTCTTTGTGAGCCTCTGTGGGTTTTCTATACTTACACGTAGCTATTACACAAGACAAAATTGCGTACTATCACCTAATTGTATTAAAAATGTGAGCTGTTCAGAAGATACCAACTCATGGCACTACTTTGGTGGGTTTATATTTTCACAAAACAGTAACTGCATGAAGTAGCTGAATAGCTTTATCATTTATAAACATTTGGTTTTGTTCACAATGTGAAAAATGTTTTAAAGCAAAGAAATATTACCTCTACAAGGGCCATAGGACAAGAAAAGCTATCAATTATGGTTCCTCATAAATAAATTACAGCAATACATTAAATGGTTTCATTGGCACTCTTCAAGAAAATAAAAGTTCATACTGTAATTTTAAATATCCATGCTGAAAGCTACTACAGTTATTATTTCATGACAGCAAAATATGAAATTGCTTTCTGCACCTGACATACTGATAATTATGTTCACTAAGGATTTTCATATTATTTTAATTATTATTAATAGGAATAATGATTCATTCCTCTCAAATGTTTTTTGCATGTGCGTTCCCAATAAATTTACAGATCAATATAGAATTTTCTAAAGTATGAACATTTTTTCTTAGTTATTATATTTGAAAGTAAAATTGCACTAATTATTCCAATCTCATCAGTAAAGTATTTCTTCCTATAAAATTAAATTGCATATATTTGTTTTTCTAAAGAAATAGCTATTGAATGGGGTTTACTAATGTGTTTGGTTTTCTGCAATTTAGGATCTTGCGTTCTTTACTAGACCAGTTAAGAACTGAAAAGAGATTTTCCTCTTTGTTTCTTATTTTCTTTTAATTACTATGTTATTAATCTATTCCTGATAATTAAAGGAAGATAGGAAGAATAACTCCATCTGGCAAAGCTAATAGGTCATTTCAGTTGGAGAAGTCAGAAAGTTCAGTTTCCTTTCTTCCACTGACTTGAGACCAATTGTATTTCAATAATTGACACTGCATGCATATAGTATGTTGCCTGATACTAATGGTAGTACATTATAGAATAACTTATAGAAAAAATTATTTTGCTTTTAAGTCATTAAAATCAGTAATTATGCTATTTGTAATAATATTGCAATAGTTTGATAATATTATCACAAAAAATCTAATAGATTCCACATTGATTCTTACCTGGGGGAGATGTTTACACCAACTATTTTAGGCTTAATTTAATGAACTTTTTATGCATTAGTCAGCCTTTAGGACTGCTTGAGCAGAGAGGGAACTTAAGTTCCTAATTTTGATCCTCTGAATTGCACCAAAATACTCCAAAATGAATACAATCCCTCTGCTTCTAAACATATAAGGACACACTGATTAGCCCTTTTTCTTCATAACCACAGAAGTAAGAGAACAGAGAAGCAACTGTAGAAAATGGGTGCATATCGGTCTCAGGAAAGATATCAAAACTTAATTACAAGCTTTCTCTGAAAAGTACTGTGATATATTCTCAGATTGGGTAAATTTTTATTCTTTATTCCTATTTTCATGTGTTGTGGGATGGGAAGGGAGAGAAATTAGGGGTTTGTACGAACTAGCTCACTGGATCCTAACCAGCGGAGCAGACTTTCTTACTCAGGCCTCCAGACAGAATGGGGATATGTAACACAGAGTCCACACAAATGTTCTCCCCTGGATGTCTGCTTGTTCCTCAACATAAAGTTGGTCATGGAACAGTGGCAGTTTTCTCATATGAGACTCAGAAACAAAACAGCAGAAAAAAAACATTCTTTCTAGCAAATCACAAGCAAAAAAGCAGGGCTTACACAGGACTGAGTGGTGAGGCTATCACTAATTTCTTGTCTACTCTTCTTAAACACAACCTTAGATTGAGAACAAGTCTTAAAAGCACACTTTAGACTTAAATATATTTTTCAAGGAATCTCAAAACTTTAATATACCATTAATTCAGAAGCATAAGAAACATGAAAAAAGAATTGGAAGTATTACTTTAAAAATGTACTTGGTGCTTTACGATTATCTCCTTTATATTTTATGTTACACATATTAGTAATTACATGTTATATATGAACAGCTGGATAGGAGGGAGTCCCCCAAGATCAAGAATAAGAAATGTTAACAGCAGCAGTTCTGCCAGATTCAGCAATGCAGGGCAACATCATTATTAGATATTACACACAGAAAATGGCTCCCCACCGTACCACAGGGGTAAAACTACCAGAAATCAGATAAAATTACATCTGTGACCTCTCTAAAATACATAGACAGGGAAAGATGGGAGGCTTTGAGGAAAGAATTTTCTATGTTTAAAAGTACCCCTTCCATTACTGTGTCATATATTATTCAAATGAAGTGTAATACATACAATAAGCACAGTAAATCAAAACAGTCATGCAATTTTTATTTAATAAAGTTGCACACAAAGAGCATCTTTGCAAAAGCATAGCTAGCTCATAGCATGTAGTTAGCTAATAAAGCAAGCATTTTATTTTAGTAGATATACCTTAAGGGAAATGTTCAGACTAAGGAGTCTGACTTTGTTATCAGCAGAATGACTTAGTGAACAAATATTATTAGAAGGTTGTTCATAATTTAGATTGCTTTTTCCATCACAAGACTGAACTGCCTGAACTTTACACATCATAAAAGCCTCAGCTTTTACTGATACTTTTGTTGCACTGCTTATGGCTTTGGTCAGGAAACTTCCCTGCTCTCACACATAAGGAAGGTGGAATGCAAGTATCATTTTTCAGCCTTATTACACTCTTTACAGTTCCTTTCCAATCTCTTTTGTTGTTTTGATTCATTCCACTAACACCACACAAACCTGTTCTGTCTGCACAGCTGTTTTGGAATCAGTTCCTTTCAAAAGAGTTAAATGCACCTGTGAAAACACACAGAGATAGGTATAAAGTGACCACCTGGACCACCTTTATGGAAACAGATCAGTGTTTTTTGTAGATAAGAGTATCTTTACATCAGAAAGAGGACTAATATCCTTAAATTCAAAAATCACTGAATCACCTCTGGAGATTTGTTTGCCTTACCTTTAGGTGCTTAGTTACTTTGGGGGAGGGGGGGGAGCCAAAATATTGTTGATTTTCTTCCTTCTGAATAATAGATACCCTTTTTGTTAGAATGCTGCAGAAGACAGACAGTATGAAAACTATTCCTCCATGCCCATATACAGCATCTAGTCTAAACTAACCTATAAAAAAGGCCAAATTGCTCTCAGAAATAACTTTCCTCAGCTGCTCTTTGAAGGCATTTTCTTTCTAATGCAGAAAGCCCTGCAGTGCTGAATACTATGCTTGCAGAGTGCTCCAGCAAAATGGTGCTTATGTGATGAGGGATGCTAGAACCCAGATATCAAAATTAAAAGTCTTTTAAATTGTGGCATTCTTCATGTTCTTTCAGTGACCATACCAGGCATTGTCTCACTTGTTTCTTCAGAAAATTTGGTTGTATTTCTGTGTGTTTGTCCATCCATCTGTCCCTACCAGTAACTTTGAACTTGATAATGAATTTCTATTATATTTGGCAGAGGAATGGCAATGCCTTCTGAAGTTTTGTGAAAACACTACTTAGTGGAGGCAAGGGAACAAAATTCTTTTTTCCAATTAAACAAATATAGCAGTTTAAACTCAACAGTCATTTATTCTACTGGCCCAGCATTAACCAAGCAGTATACACATACTTTGGACTCAGTCACAGAACAAAACATCTTTTACTTAGCTGGTGGTTAACTCAGAAATGACCCAATGGATTGTGAGTGTTAGATGGAGATTCAAGGAACAAGGAGGGGAAATTAACTGCTGTTGTGGCTGATGGAAATAAGTAGGAATACAGAGTCAAAAGAATCTGGAAGAAACCAGTTGTTACTAGATGCAGTGCTCACAGAACAATTTGTATCAATATATTTCAAACCAATACATCATCCCAATATCCACAAAACCCACAATCTTGGATGCCTGGTCCTGCAAAAAGTTTAGAATTCTTCAAAGTATGTCTGGAATTGGTGTACGCCCTACAGGATTGACCTCCAGATCATAATGCAAATTTCTTTATCACTCAATCCCATGTCACTGAGACCAATGGTGTTTGATAATGTTTACTTATTTTAAAAATGTTATTGGAGAAATTCTTGTTAATTTTTGGCTTTGAAAAAATTATAGAATTATTAGATTGAATGGAGGATTGGTAGGTCATCTAGCCCAGCCTCCTTATCAAGACAGCGTCAACACTGAATTCAGACCAAGGTGGTTAGACATTTGCCCAGTTCAGTTTCTAAAATCTCTGAGGATGGAAATTCCACAACTCCTTCAGGAAACTTCTTCTACTGCTTGGTTATCCTGTCAGTAAAAAATTTCTTCATCACGTCCAACCAGAACATTTCCTGCTTTGTTATATGACTGTTGCCTTTCATTCTTCATGCACCTCAGCAAAGAGCCTGGCTCCATGTTCTTGATGCTCTTCCCATAAGTACTGCAGACCAGCTGTTGAGTCCCCCCGGAGCTATCTCTTCTCCAGGCTAAGTCCAATTCCCTCAGCTTTGCCTCAGAGAGCAAGTGCTCCAGCCTTTTGAGCACCATGGAGTCGCACCACTGTCCATCAATAAGCTCTCCTGGCTTTCCTCAGCAAGATGTAAAATAGTTTTGCTCATTAAGAACATGACCCAAAGCTCCCTGAAATCAATAAAAATACCTCCATTGACACTTAACCATGAAATTTGGACAAAGTCCTAGTACTAAGAATGTTAAGTGATCAAAAAATGTCCCTTCTCTCCTCAACTTCCAAAAAGACTTCTGTTGCTTCTGAATCACAGTTTTGTCTTACTTGTGTGGGTGAATTAGAGAGCATTGTATTTAGAGAAATGATATGCTGTGAACATACCCTTAACTCTTGCTCTGACATCACCAAGACAACCACAATGCAACTTTCACTGCTGTGAATTTAGCTTTGCCATGAAGTGTAATTTCTCACAGCAAACAGCAACATAATGTTCATTTTAAGTGTGACATTCAGGATCACAAAGTTGAAGTGAGCATGATTCTTAGATCTTTTATTCCTCACCTCCCCATGTCTCACCATCTTCCTGACTTTAGGAGTTTTGTATTTCAGCACCTTTGTCAATTACTTTTTTTGTACTCCAGCAAACCTCTGAATCACTTTTATTTGAAGAAGGCAGACACAGAACATACTTGGTTTTAGTCTGGAGAGAGAATATTGCCTTGAATTTTAGTATTAAGTATACAGTAGCTGGTTACAGATAAATAATTAGAATGGGACTTTCCTACGGAGGGAAACTGAAATATATTAAACCCAGGGTCAGAGAAAGCAATAAGGGCCTGATCTGCCTTCCTTCTAGACAATGGAGATAGTCTCTGACTTTTTAATATAAGCTGGTGTGGGTCTTAAAATAGCTTAATGATTAAGGACATACAGGACTATTTGGGTATTTTAGTAGATTTTTCTCTTTTAGAAAGTTTCACTGATAAAGCCAACTTCAGCAGACTAAAGCTGAATTAACATTTAGAGTTCTGATCAGAAAAGTTTAACTGCTTTTCACAAATCAAAGAAACTTATTCAGTCTGTAGATGAAAGGCTGAAATTTAATTTTTAACATTATAAATTATAACCTAGAAGTGCTGAACTACAATTAAACAATAATGACTTTAATTGTCAAACTATTTAAGAAAGGGAAAGATTACTTCAGTGCAATCCTAGCCTTGCCCCCCCACTTAAGCCACTGTTCTGCTGTTCCTATTCTCCTGAATTCTTTTGCCTTTATTCTATAGCAGTCTGGTGCTCAAGGTGCACAACATGCTCTGTACTGATTTTTGTCAGTTTGCTACTGCTCTTGGTGGGCACATGAGTAATTTTTTTATGTTGTTTCTATCTAGGGTGGCTTCTGGTAAAAGCATAGATTGGGTTCCCTTCCCCCCACCCTCTTTTTTTAAGGTGATCATCACAGTAATTCTTGATGCTCTGTCTCACAGCAGTTGCCACCTCATGTTTTCTATTTTGCAGAGGAAGCTGTAGTGATTCTGCAGGTTTTTACTCACTTTGATTTATGATGTGCTCTCTGGTTCTGTTAAATATTTTCAGCCAATCTTCAGAAGAAGTTATTGTACTGTGATTGCTGCCTCAAAGCTGTTGGAATCTGATGATGGTACCAGTGCTATGGCCTTCCTAATAATTCATCCTGATCGATGGGGAGGTGTTTCTTGAATTACTCAGAATCCTGTTGGACATTTCATTCACTGGAGGCTGTTTAAGGGTTTATTTCTTCTCTATGTAGGTAGCTTTTTTTCTTTCACATAAATTTCACTTGATGTTCAGGATCTTCTGGCAGATATTTAGAAGAACTAAATATATTTTTAAAATAAACATTAAGTAAGAAGAATCTCAACAGGGGAATGACTTAACATCCCTCTAGAAACCATCTTAAGGCATGTGGATGAAAAGTCATGAGATCATACTATGAATTTCCCTATACTTTTCAGAGCTTAAAGGAGAAAGAGATGTTGTATAAACAAAACAAACAGCCATAGACTCAAAACTAGCCATCCTGATGTCAGAGTCCAATACTTTCTCACCAGGTTCTTTTAGATATTCTACCCATAGAAATTGTAATGTATAATATCAAATGTACTGATTTGGATATAAGTGATTTAACACAGGATTTTCAATCAAGCAAAGTAGTACAAAATGTACTGAAAACACAATACAAATGTAATACTGATGGGATCTCCATTACTAGCCCCTATGATATACTCACGGTTACAATGCTAGACATCCCCAGTCACTGGGAAAGAATACATGGGGTGAAGCCAGCTCAAGCCAGTTGCTCTCTTCCAATTTACCTTGCTAGTTCTTTAGCATTTGCACTCTATGTTGGGCTGAGACACATATTCACTCTATTTATGCTGGTCTGGCTAACTCAAGGAGACATTCACACCCTTTTAATTAAGTCAAGTATAACGATTTACACCACCAGTTCATCCACTCAACTGCTTACAGCTGTTTATCTAAAACAAAGGCCACACTTGCTCCCCTTTCTGTTGTGAGAAAATCAGCTTTCTTCATAACAGCTGTGGTCAATCACATCCTGCATTATTCCCTGAGCTTCATGGGCACACTGCCCTGGCCCAGCTCCTCTGAGCCTTCTTCCATTTATTGGGGTTTATTGGTCAGTCACAGCTGACTACAGTGGAAATGAATGAAGTGAAATAGCAGTACGTGTAACTACACTCAGGTGTTCAATCAACCCTAAAAATGCCCTGCTTCAAAACAGGGCAGTAGAAATTCTCTAACCAAAGATAATGGAAAAGAACAACCTATTCCCATGTAGTTGTCTACTCCCTGATCAAAATTCAATCTGTTGTAATTTCATTCAGTTACCAATTGCCTCTACTGCTCTGTTCTCTCAGTTTGTGCAGCGATGAACGCTGCTGCTAGGTATGCGTTTCCTAGGCACGTTTAGGCATGCAAACCCTGTTTAATTTTGGGGGGAAACAGGATCCTGGGCCCTAGGTTCTAGAAGCTGAGCCCCAGCTTTCTCAAGGTGAGTGTTGTTTTGACATATTTCCTCATTTTCCTGAGCAACGTTGAGCAAAAGAATGTTGTAACCACAGATGCTTCTGACAAGATTGTAACAAATCTTTGCAAAACAAAATGCTTGCCACAATCTCCAGGTTTATCTCTCAGTACAAGAGATTATTCTAAGCATTCAGTCTTGCTCAACAACTTAAAACTACACGATCTCTTTCACGCTTTCACTCTCCTCATAAAACTATGCCAAAGGGTATTAGAGCAGTCATTTGCTCAGAAAAGCAACTTCTTGGATTTATGCATTGCTTTTGAAGCAAGTTTTTCATTCTCGCCTCCTGTGTAGCATCTTGTCACCACAGGACAGCAGTGCCACCTGCCACCTCAGCACTAAGGCCCCATCCTCTGTGGTAGGTGTATGGGTTGTCCGCATGCAATTTACTTCAGAGAGGCACAGACAGCGCTGTAGCATTCAAGAATCAATCCCTGTCTCTGCTGAACTGTCTACCAATAAATTTCCTTGGCGTTGCCTTTCACAGTAAAAATCATGCAGCAATCTGAAATTATTTACTACTGGACAAAA
>VXBL01002470.1:0-23968 GCA_013400195.1 Aramus guarauna | reverse complement strand
CAAAATATTTTCTCATGGAAAAAAAAAAAAAAAAAAAAAAAAAAAAACAAACCACAGCTATAACGCATAGCAAGTGGTAGGCTATCGCTGTGTAAACACACTGAATTCAGACCCAAAATTACCAAAGTTCAGCTCCAAAGGTTTGGCCCAGACCTGCTTGTGCCCATATTTCAAAAATTCAATGAAAACAGGTGGAGTAAGTTTAATAAGTAATAAAATCCCAAAGATTTTGAAATTAAGTGCATGAAGTGAACCAGGAATGCTTCTGCAGGCTTGTCAAAAGACTGAAACTATGAAAGTGGTTACAGGATAAGACTGATACAGGTTGTGATGGGATAAATCTTCCTAAAGGTTAGACTGTGTAAACACCACAAAGTAGCAAACTACTTTCTTCAAGGTACACAACATTGCAACAATAATTCTGTGAGCTATGCCAGCAGTAAGACATCATTAGTTATGTAGAAATTCCTTCCAAAGATCCTAATAGCATGTACGCTGTAAATCCTAGATCTCAGTTCAGAGAACTGTTATATATTTGCAGAATGCTGAATTTGCTGAGAAACCCTCTGAAAATCCAAATATGAGGTACACTGAAGCTCCTCATAAAAAATAACACTCTGGGGCAAATGTCTTCTGTGGGATGGAAGACAAAACCAATTACAATGAGTATACTATAAGAAAATTTTAATTAAATTTTAATTTGTTTAAAAACAAACAAAAATATGAGAGTTCTTTCCCACAAAGGACTTGTATTAAAAAAAAAAAAAAAAAAAGTTATATTTTACTGTATCTTCTAACAGTTTTTACCTGAACCTTCATATTTAATTTGGTTCTACTTAAAAGCATTGTGGTTTTAATTACATTCTGGTTAGGAAACAGGCGTTTACTAGATCAGGTTTAATCTACTGATGGCAAGTCTCAGATAATGAGATGGTGAATACTTTATAAAAGAAGTGTTTAGCAACTCTGCTGAACCAAGGGAGAATTGAACACATTCAAAAAATCCATTGTTTTGCCTGAAAGGTACGTTACAAGGGTTGTGTTGAGGTTTTTGGTCAAAAATTTATAAGCCTGCAAATCTGTATATTCAAAACTGTTTTTTCTATAATCAATCCCTTCATTGTATTTTTACAAATATGCATTCATGCAAAGCCCTTTTTTTGACTGTTTCATGAATAAAGAGATATATTTAGAAATTATTAATGCTTGCCTCCATTCCAGCTGAGAGGTGTTATCTACTTCACAAACCACTTTTACTTATTTTTCATCCCAAGGACTATGCAGGAATCCAACTTAAAACATTCACTAAGTCAGTCACTTATTTCTGATTTTAGTGCAAATATCATAAATGCTGAAAAAAATCAGTGACTTAGAGGTTCATTTTGTGACACCACACACCTGAATGTGTGAAAGAAAATACTTTGAGATAACTAATCTTTACAGGAATTGAACCTGTTCAAAACTGATGCAGAGATGAAGAGCCAGCACCAGTATTTTAAATAAGATTTGAATAAATGCACACATCCTACATTTTCTCTCCTCCCCATCGTCACCCTTCTGACCAGTGAGTGCTGACAGGTTCAGAGAACACTTAAACTGAATGCCAGATATGCTTATGCTTTCTACCTTTGGTTTAAAGTGCAGGCTCAAAGTCTTTGAATCTTGTATCTGTTACTTGTATCCATTTGCATCCTACCATTCTTTATTATTATTCCCATCAAAATGTTTTCTATTTTGGCAACCCTAACATAATATTTGATGATGTTTTGGTTTTATATTTGTTTTGTTTTTCCTCTCAAGATTGATGAGCCTTTTTATGTCTTAGAAATTTTTGGAGGCATGAATTACAGAGCCAGAAAGCTAAATTTCATTTTTTCCTAAGTCATAGCATATATCAATATGTATTTTTCATTCTGCATTGTAACAGTGTCTTCTAGCACTTCTTTCCGTAATGATTTTGTTTATTAGTAAGCTTTGAGGTGGTTTGTCCAGCTGACCAGCCACAGAGCTCAAGCATTTCTGTCTCCCAAGCTGCAGAGAATGATGATTGAACTAAGGCCAGCATTATTTGACATGCTAGCAAGGGGGTGGAAAAATGGAGCCTCATGTACCATCTGGCCAACCAGCACTCAAACTCCACGCTGCTGCAAACAGCACGTGCCTAGGAAACTTCCGGTGAACAACATCTGAAGAAGTACGTGTACTGTCAGTAACTAGGATGTCATGAGGATACGCACTCTCAATTTCTGAGGCTAATATCTGCAGAGCCCTACCCTAGAGACAGGTTAAGTGATAAGTGAGGCCCAGCATACACAGACAATTCCCACACTGACAAAGGAAGACGGGATGGATTATATCATAAAGATGAATCAGCAATTCATTTTAGATACAACAACATATATCAACCTACGAAAATTGGTGTGGTCTCATTGTCTTCTCTATGGCCAGTATTTCTCTCCATTTCTCCAAAAGAATTTTTTTGTCATTCTTTTCCTGATTGTTTTAATGAGTAAAAAGGCACTATGTATTTTATGCTCAGTTGTAAAAGCAGGACCTTGTATTTAAATGATGAACAAACTGCAGAAGGATATTTGTCTACTGGTGAGTAGTTTCTTTTTTTGTGTAAAGCCATGTTGCCCTATCAGGACATTTTAAAGTAACTCCTTTAAAAATCTTGAATTTCTGACCATACATTCTTTTCCTCACTTAGCCAGTGACAATCTGTTGCCCCTACTTTTGCTTGGTAGGTTGAAGGTAATGATTGAACATATCAATAAATTATGTCTTCCTTCTCATCTAAAATATCCACTTCTTGCTTGGTGCTTTTTAATTCCTTTGCTAAAATCACAAGCCAGGGAAGCACGATTAGTGGCCATATACAAAATCTGTATGTGTATATCATTACTACTGAAGCCACAACACATAAAAGGCTTTCAAGTGTATGTAAAGCAAGCAAATTAGTCTAGGAGGTATTTGTAAAAATACTCCATTTGTATTTATAAAATATATCCCATTTTTCCTTGAAATGTAAATTTCAAGTTAACAGTGTCATTTTAATCAGATGTATTGACTGAGATCGGGGATTATCATAAAAGGTAACTTTATATTTGCTGCATCTGGAAAAGCAGGTAGAATCCTCAGAGAACTAAAGAGCTTAACCAGAGGACAGAGATAAGTAGCTTTCAACCTCAGTTATTTTCTTCTGTATACGCATGGGTCTGTAATTCTATTAAAATGAGTTCATCAGTTCTATTTATTATTCAAAGATTTCTTAAAAAGACTAAGAAAAAATACATGAAATAAAGAATCACTGAGAATGAACTGACAGTATTTAATCAGTTACAAAGCAACTATAAAAATGGTGTTGCTTTCTACATGGTCTATCAGAAAGCTATCTCACACTTAGCAGTAACATCATTTGTTTAAAAAATCACTAGGTTTGTGATCAACCTATGTATCTCATTCTCACTTGTCCTTTCCAATTAGAAATACCATGAGAAATAGACATTGAAGACTGTCAGGGATATCATGGATTAACTTTGAAAGATATTTTCTGAAAAAGCTTGGGAAAGAGACACAAAAATGTGGTTATTATTTAATGAAAAAATTTAATTAGTATTAACATAATTTTTTTCAGGCCTAACTCATGCTAGGAGCAACTTCCTCAAATATGGTCTGTCCTCCCAGGGCTTACTGCAAGTTTAAGTTCTGTTTCATAAATTAAAAACTTTGCATCCTGTTCCCTATGAAGCAAAGACCATTTAATGTTATGATTGTTGGTTTTCAACAGACTTATATATGCAGTGTTGCAGATGTAAAATACCTTTATTAAAGGCTGCTTTCTCCTTTAGCAGATTCAAGGAACAATTTTTCCTGCTCCAAATTTTAACCCTATTATGGACGCCCAGTTGCTAGGAGGAGCCCTGCAGGGAATTAGTGAGTATCTTGACCAATTCTAACTTTTTTTTTTTCCAAAAGCTCTCATAAAATAAAAAGCATTAGGCATAATAAAACTCATAAAATTAAAAGTGTCACCACATACGTGATGATTCTTCAAGGTATCACAGTACAACACACTGATGAAGTCCAAATAAATCATGTATTTGCATTTACAGGAACTAAGAGGTGATTGAGATTAATCTAAAATCTATACCAACACTTATAGGAATGAATGCTTTTCTTGAGAAAATCAGAAAAAGACAGAATCCTGTGTTGTGTCACTACAGTGAAAGCCAACAAAGGAAAGGTTTTTAATTGTAACTTCAACAATTAACTATTACCAAAGACTGTTAAGTCTTTTAATCAATCATCAAGAAATAAAAATAAATGGAGTAGAAATTTTAAAGAATTTATTATCTTTCACTCAGGAGTCATTTGTGCTTTCAGTCTATATACAAAAAATTTTGTTCACCAAAGCATTTTTCTCTGTTCAGATTTTTGTTTTCCTGTTGAACATTGTTGACATTGCTGAGGGCCAGAATATTGATTTTTTTTTTTTTTTTTTTTACTATCTGAAACATTTTTCTCACATTAAAATTGTTTTCTGTATCAGAATTTTTATACACCTTAGGCTTTTCACAAGGTTGTACAGCACCAAATCTTGCATTCTGTTTTCAGTTTCTTTAATGGAAATGTGAGGACTCAGACTTAATGTCAAACGAACCATAATGAGTATTATTGATCAAGAGGAATCTGAAGTATCTTTTTGATTAAGCTGGCTACAGATGAAAAGTTCTAAACATTTTGCTAAACATCAAACAGTACTTTTACTGTAATGTTGCTAACATGACAATGCAGAGATGATTCTCTTAATTTAATATTGTAAATACAAGCACATTAACCTTACTTTTAATTTACCTATCAAAGTACATGAAATAAAGTTCTAATTTCAAGGATAACTGGCAAAATGGAAAGTTTGGCTTCAGAGGAGTTTAAGTCTCCGTAGCCTTTAGAGGCACTGACACCCTGACCCCGAATATTGCGCAACGTTCATTCTTGCAAGGAGGTTCAGTCGCATATGTTGTCCCACTGATACCAGTGGTATTACACAAATGAATAAAGTTATTTAGGTTTAAAAATGAATCCTTCTTTGTTTTTACTGTATTGACTATACAAGCTGTACAGATTCCTAGTGATGATGATTTCCTGAAAAGTAAAAAGAAATCCTTATGCACAGAGTTTCAGTAATACTTCCATTTTGTGCGTTTGATGGAAATGGATCAGACTGATGTTAAATCAGTGCCTTGCTAAATAGCTACTGTAGTTATGGCTAGATGATCCAGAAGAAAGAGAACTAAAACTGGTGTATAATGTGCAAATACAGACTTCCTATGCCAATTTAAAAAAAAAAAAAAAAAAATTCATATCCAAATATATTTGCGTGAAAAATGGAACCTGTCAGTTATAGACTATATGATAAAATCTGCCTAACAAAGCTGTAATAGGCGCAGAATGTGTATCTGTAAAATATATATATATGCCTATATAATAATAACTGGTAGAACAAGAGACTATGTACTCCATTCAGATGCTAGCTGATCCCCACGCTTTCCAGACTTATTCATCTATGCTGCAAGTGTGATGAAGTCAAATGATTTACATTTGGAGATACATTTATGCTGGAGTGTCATTAAAATGCTCAGCTATCTGAAATTACCAAGAGCTAACTTTTGAGATGGAGGGGGAAAAAAAAGATAAAGTAATTTTCAGAATATGTTAATTATCTTCTTTTTCATAAGCAATAAATACTAATTCATTATAGAAGTTTAGTAATATGCTCTAGCCATCAAGCAAAAGATCATAGGTAACCTTCAACAAAATGGCTTTGTAAATTGGTTAAAATATTAAATGTTTTTAAACTTCATAACTTATTTTATATAGTTCCTCTGAAAAAATGTGTATCTCTTCAGTTTTTCAACAGATGGTCTGACCATAATTTGTCTTCCCAAAAAAGATATCCCTAATTCTGAAATGACAATTTAATCAATATCAACAGGGCATACAAGTATGACTTCCCAGGCTTAGCCACAAATTCTGCTACTGTGCCTAGTTCTGAATAGATGAAAGCCTCAATCTGTTTTATTGATGCTTTAAAATCCATTGAGCTTGAGCGAGACGGTGATGCATCTGATAATAACAGACTACTTCACTTTGTGCTGGTATTACACCAGCAAGTGAAGGGTAATAAGCACAGTAAATATAACTGATGTTGGTAAATACCAGTGGGATATTAATCTGTTGATCTATTTTTTTCAAGAAATTAATGTTCTTGAACAGAACATGAACAATCACAATAGTAAGTAAATAACAACACTATTAATTTAGAGTCTATGTCGTGTTTCAATTACAGGTTGTGAAAAAGATGTGCTGATTGATATCCTAACACAGCGTTGCAATTCACAGCGGCTTATGATTGCAGAGGCGTACAGAGACATGTATGGCAGGGTACGACAGAGCCATTTGGTATTTTCATTTCTTCTGTCTCTCCTGTCTCTAGTGCAGTTGGTCAGCCCTTCTCTCAGGTCAGTCACTGGAACCAAAAGCCTGGCAGACAGCTGGCTGGCACCAACAAATTGGCACACAATTTCGCTCATGTAACTATTGATATCTCTGACCATTTCAAATTGTCATTTATATAGCACTAGAAGTACGTCTGCCACACGCAAAGTTAAAAAAAAGGGGACATGGAAAATTTCTTCTTCTATTGTTCATTTTCCTTCTCTATTGACCAAACCAGAATTTCTGGACAGATTGATTACTTCCTCTATGTGCTTTTGGGGGTTTCTGCATTACTTTTTTCAAGCTTTTGGAATACATAATAAAATAGTATTGTATTTGGGTTGAAACACCAAAGAAAAACACCACACCAACAATTACAGGTAGTTGTATCTTACTCACACACTGATTGATATTGTCATCTCAAGCACTGACATTCTCAGACCACACCATATAATCCGATCCACCCACTATGCGCAATCTGAGCTGCTTAATGTTAAATGTATGAATTTTTGAAAGGTGTTTCAAAAATTTTAAGACATAAAAAGTTAGCTTTTTTTCAAATGCATATTTACTATATATAACAAGGTAATTTTTGTTATACGAGTTCTTAAACATACACAGAGATAGATATCCTCATTCTATTTCCAGATCTACTATTGCCAACCAAATGACTTTGGGAAAGTTGCAATGCCTTCATTTTCCTCAGTTACACCCTGCTATATAAGGGCAAAAATAATAGCAACACCTTTTGTAAAATCCCTGCGAAATCTAGTGATGAAAAGTGCTGTATGAAACTAGGTACTACTGGAAAGCTAAAGAAAAATGCTGTGATTAAATTGACCAGACATGCCCTTCCCCTAACAGAAGCCAGCCAAACATTTTAAACAAAATCCAGTTTTTCTTCTTTTCCTGAAGCCTGAAAAACTAACTGCTCACTGGAAAATGCCTTGAAGGTCAGGTTTGCTTGCCATTGAATCGATCAGCCTGAATGAGGACAGTGAGTCTGCAGAAATCCTACCACACAGCCATCAGCCTTAATTAGAGTTAACTAGAAATGTTTTGTTCGAAAACTCCACATTAACTGCTGATGTGGTAGTCTGTTACACCACCCATCTGTTAACCAGAAAAAAAGTGTATTTTCTTCTTTGGGTAGCTGAGCAGTTTTCCAGAAACAGCCTTTGTGCTACCTGTATACCAAAATACCTCACAACCATTGATCTCTAAATATGTTGAAACACACCCTTACTCTCCTAGAATTGGGGCAAAGAGAAGAGCTGGATTTAATCAGTGTAGAGGGTTGATTTTGTATTGTTATTCACCTGTAGGAGATCACTGGCTTTACTTGGACTGTTATAAAAAATCAAATTCACAATTTTTGTGATATTTTAGATACAGCCTTGAATGGATGAGTATATATGGTTTTAAATAGACCATAAAAGAACAGTAACTGAATAGCAGGTATCCTTACCCTCCAAAGACTGTGACAATGATTGAAATCAGTGGATCTGAATGATTAAAAGTGTTTTTCTATTATGAAGTATTTATTAGGGTACCATTACCACTACATATGCAAACCACACAAGTTCAGTGTTTATCTATGCAACATTCCTCACTGAGTTTTAGTTTTACTTATAGAAAACTGAAGCATGCCAAGCTACCCAAGGGTGCCTGTGATAGTAAAGCACCCAAGCCCATTCTTTTCAAGTCTTCATTTAGCTCCTTTATCATGGCACAATGCTCCTTCCCTACTCCATCCATAGCAGCTGGCTGGGTTTTTTTAACCTTTTGTCTAGAGTGTTTCAATTGGAGCTATCATTTCAACAATGGCAAACATTTAAAAGCTCTGGGGTCCACCTGGCTGAAGACTAGCTCTGTGGAAAGCCACCTAGGAATCCTGGTGGACAACAAGCTCAGTATGAGTGAACAGTGTGCCACAGAAACAAAGAAGCTAACAGGATGCCGGGTTGCATCAACAAAGGCATCACTAGCAGATTTTATTTTCAAATCCAAAGTAAAAATACAAACCAACAATAAATCCCTATGAAAACACACCACCTTTAAATTTATAGCTCTATCAGCCATATTCAGTCAACCTGAAGCGCTGTAAAGCCAGTGGCCACAGACCTCAAGATGCAGAAGAACTAAAAAAGCCAAAGAAAGCCTCAGATGTCATTTTTAAGAATTTCAATCTCTAAAACCATGCATAATAATAGAAGGAAAAGGCAAGAAAACTCTTTTTATATTCCAGCAATGGGCTACAAAAAATTCTGAAACTCATGGAACACCTTGCATACACACCCACCATTTTAATTTAAATTAATCCATTAAGCACCTAGTATACTTTATGGCACAAGATATATCAAGATACTCTTGACAACTTTCAGAAAAACCCCACCTAGTTCTACCTTTTGTCATATGGAAACAGAGGTCAGTACAAATTAGTTCTAATCTACTTCAGAGATGAAACAGGAATGCTGATTTTTTTGGCTCACCTGTGACAGCAGATATACTGAAATGGCTAATCTGGTTAGTGCTCCATGCAATTTATTTGATTGACCCCTCAAAAGTTTGCTGTCTTGGGCAGAAACTGCCAAACAGGATGGGATGCCTCTTGCTCTGAATTGCCGCAGTTTACACTTCAGAAGATACTTCAGCACACCTCAGTGACAGCATTTCACTGGCTGTAATCTGTGTTAATGGATATATTTTATTGGGTAAATTGCCATTCGGCAGCCCCAGCTTATGAATGGTAAACTCTGCAGGACAGAGAAGACAGACAGCTAAGCAATAACAACTTTAGCCTTCTCAGTTTAATCTATGGTAAACCTATGGGTCCAATCCTCTACCCTCTTAATTTCAATTCAGTCTGTTCATTATGGTAGTCACTATACCCATTCATTTGACAAATGTAAAGTGTGACACATTAGAAGGAGAAATATATAAAAAAGACAATAAAACTCTGAACTGGCTGCATGATTCAGACATACAGACAAGCTTTAAGATTCCTTCTTACAATTAGCCGTCAAGGATTTCTTACAGAAGAGACCATTAGGAAATGTTAATAATGACAACTTAGAGTTGTCTTTTCTTATTTTTCAATACTTCACTTCCTTTAGTTCTGATTGCAGAGTAATTTTTAATTAGTATCCATTTGCGTTATTAATCCATTTTCCCCCAGGCATGTTGTCAGAAATGAAATGTCTTAATGAATTAATTTTTATTTCATGTGTGATTTAGTGGTTGTCAAAGGCATCTAATGTGCATTCACTGAAGACTGTGTATGTTTCTTCATCATAAATTTAATCTTTAATGTGTGTATGTCCTCCTCCATTATTACTCTAGCTACTGATTTAATTATATTCAGATATGTATGAAAACCAAAGTACAGGCCTGACAAAGATGCAGCTCTGAAAACATAATAGTTTATATCATGGGAACCATTTCTGGTACTCCTTTAAATTCAAACTTACATCAGAACATATCTGACTGCTGCCTAGTGCTGTACACAAAACATAAAAAAAAGAGTGCACAAGTATCCTCTTAATTAGAAACACCAATAGTATAACTAACAAGCTTTTGGCATTTGCAGTGTTTTGGGGGATGCTACTGGAAAAGAGGAGAGTGGGGAGGAAACTTTAATCTGTTACTCAGCTACTTGGCAAACGAGTATTGAGACACAAGCAGGAGAAGAGGGGCGTTCCTTTTTATTAATCCAGCATCTGTCAAAAGTAGTGAATTCAGTCTGAGTGTAATATACACGTAAACGGAAGCACATTACCTTCCAGTAATCCAAAGCATGGATTTTTATGTACTAGGAACAATATGGATGATTTTTAAAATTATTCACATAGTGAATAAGACTGAAAAAAGCACAAGAAATTGCCTGTGTTCTACAGGACTTGACTTCTGCAGGCAATATGCCAAGGGCAGATGCAGAGGCTCTGCCAGGGTATTCAGGTTTCCAAGCCTTAAAGTAGTAGTAGCATTTAAACCCTTGAATTTTCTGCTGTATTCTAACGAACTGGCTTGTGTGTCTACTGTCATCTCACTCATACTATTAGAAGAAGCAGGTACTATTTAAAAGAATATTTTTCTTACTCAATTGTATCCAGAATTCATCTTCAACAGTTCATCTTTATTCATTTACAGAGAAAACTGCTGATACATTTTTTTAAGCTGTCTTCATAAAGTGTGACTATTGAAATAATCCTGTCTATGCATTTTCTTTTTCTTTTCAAGGATCTGATAATGGACCTAAAAGAGAATCTCTCTCATCACTTCAAAGAAGTCATGGTTGGCTTGATGTATCCACCTGCCGCCTATGATGCCCACGAGCTCTGGCATGCCTTGAAGGTACTTGTCAAATTCAGAATTGCTTAGAGTCACAGTCACTAATTGCAGTACTGAGCATATGTTAAATTGATTTTTTCTTTGGACATTTAAATGGTTGATAAACTGCTGGAAGTTAGTACACTGGAATAGTGTAATACTATGTAGTACACTAGGTCCTCAGAAATACAGTGCTGTATGAAGTTTATTCACTGGTATGCTAAAACCAGCATAAATAATATCCTTGTCGTGTAAGAAATACAACCCATTTAACACCCATGGTAAACTTGGTAAATGAAGAAATATTTATACAGGGAAATGTAAGACCTTGAACCTGCAAGCATTTATGTATGTTACAAACAAAATTCACTGGAACAGCCAGTGCCATGCACTAAGCTTCCACCTCTGAAAGACAATACTTCTTCAGCATAGCATGTCTTTACATAAATGCTTACAAATTACTCTGTGACAAAGCAATGATCACTCCACTCAAATTGAACTGATTTCACATTTTGAAGAAAATATTTCCTTTTCTTCCCAGGATCTGAGCCTGTGCTCCTTAAACAACTGAAGTTTTGAAACAAACAAAAATATATTTTCAAAGCTCATGTAATTAAATGCTGAAATTCATTCCCGTGGGGGGTTGTCAAGGCCAAAAGCACAAATCAGTTCATAAAAGACTTCAATAATTCTTAGAAAGCAGGTCCACTGGAGGCTGTTGAAAATAATAATCCTTGGAAAATAACTTCTCAGGAAATTCCTAAAATGCCAATTCCTGGAAGATGGGAAGGCATATCAGAGCTCAACACTGTTTTCCTTTTTTTTTTCCATGAGTATTTCCTACTGTCCACTGTCACAAATAAGACACAGATTATACGACTCTCAGCAAGGTGATCTATCTTACATATTTTGCAATAAATAAAAATTAACACTGTTTTTTCTTGTCATTCAGACACTTAATCCAATACATTTTTTAGAACTACTGATATATTTTTAATTACAGTTGACATTACAAGGATTGTGAAATCTCATTGATAGCACTGAAAGCATGACTTTTATTAAAATTATTGACAAAATTTCCAAAATTATATTTTTTTCTAAATGTAGCTCAAAGTTAAACTTTCTTATAGAATTCTATCTTGATCTGGATTTATATGGCCAATGTGAAAAACAGGCCATATGTGTCTCCAGGCTCAGGCTCGATGTCATGTTCTCCCATTATTCCAAATGGAGAATATTCACCAACACTATACATGTGCATATCAAAACGAGCATATGCAGTGTATCTTATATCAATTCAACTTTATAAAATTAATTCAAATCTTGTGGGAAAATACAGTGATTTGCAGCACTGCATGCTGTGATTCTTCCCTTAAATACCAAGTTCTATGCTAGATATTATAGACCGTAACATTCATAAATAAATAAATAAATTATTAAGAAGGAGAAGATAGATGCAGAACATAATATCTGTGCTCATATCTACTTCAGATACTTGCCTGAACACTTGCTGAGGATGTATGCTCAAACTTTGCATCTGATTTCTTTCAGCAAATCCTGAATTCTTACTAAAGCTCTAAAATTCTTCCCACTATGTTTCTGTCAACACTACTCTTTCTTCATTCCCCACTTGTTAATGTACATGCTGAGATTCATATTAAGTAGGAATATATTTGAAATACAGGGTTCTACTATTAATTTAAAGTCATTTTCTATTTAAACAGGTATGCAAAAGTACACTTCGCATTGCTCCTGCAGAGACTGCTATTCTTTCGGTATTTCTTATGAGCGCAGCATTGCTTTCTTCTAAAACCTGTGGTTTCTACTAACAACATCTTTTCATATTTACCTCTTTCTACACAGGGAGTGGACACAGAAGAAAATTGTCTAATTGACATATTAGCCTCAAGATCAAATATGGAGATCTTCCAGATGAAAGAAGCCTACTTAAGGGGTAATGTTTTTCACAAGTGCACAGTAGCAGATGTACTACGTGTGCTCTGGATGTATTAGCACACACAAAGGAACTGAACTACAACAAAGACTTCTCAACACTAACCGATTCTCTTCCTCCTCTCCCGAAACTATATACAAAAGGCTGAAGCAAAATGTTTAAAGTTGAAAATACGTCATAGTATTTTTGAGACGTATTGCTGCCTATGGTATTTGAAATACGTGGCAACCACATTTGGGGATTTTCAGAAACTTTTGCACACTTTATTCAAAAGTAGGTAAGCTATTTTCCTTCAAAAAGTGCTTACTCAGGCTGGACACTCCACTCACATGCCTTGATGGGGCATTTCCAAGTATCCCAGCCACACAACAGCAGCAGTGCTGGGGCTGCACCCGTGGGTGGGTTGACAGGCAAGCCAGGGCAGTGGCTGAGGCCCCCTCAGCAGGGCAGAGTCCCCCAGCAGGGCCCTGACAGATCTGCCAGCCCCATGGCTAGGTACGTGTCGAACCTGCAGAGGTTACTGAAGAAGAATCACCATAGAAAACGGTCAAGTATTTGCATCCTATTCATTTATCCTTTGTTGGCTAATCTTCATTAGTACTATTCAAAGCATGTTCATTTGTGATTTAGATTATACGTTTTTGGTTTAACCTAGAATATAATAATGATCTTCAACAAGATATCGATTCTGAGACTTCAGGTCACTTCAGAGATACGCTCATGAACCTTGCTCAGGTACTGTAAAAACAAGTAGTATGACTTACATTTCTAAAACATTCATAATAACTTTTGATACTATTTGAGAAGTCTTAAATTTTAAGGTGACTGTGGTTACAGCTAGTTCAATAGGGCTACAGTTTTGAACAAGACAGGGGGGGAGCAGAAGAGAAACAGAACTCAAATTCCTTCATCTACTTTGATTTTGACTTTGGCTTTCAGATGGAGGCAAAGGTCAACAGACTATTTTATTGAGTAAGTCCCCGGATGTTCAACTGCTGACCCTCTGCTCAATCTCTCTCATCTCAAAAGGAGTCTACTTGCATGTACAAATGAGATTTTCATTTTTAAAGCTATGTTTTCTCCATTGTTAGAATATAAGGTTCATAATCCAGTCTAGGCCTTATGTAAAAATGGAGATATGTCCACATTTGACTATGAAATAAATTATTAAATAGTTCTCTGTTTTAAACATTATGTTCTTTGTGCTACCACATAGGCCAAATCACAGTATGCATGCAGGTAAACGAATTGTCACTATCACACACCAACTTTTGCTGTTGGTGTCCCTATCACACTACTAATTTGTAGTTTTATGCAACAAAGTTGGTCATACTTGTCAGATCATGAGTTCCTATTCTCATTGTAGTCACTGTGCCCATTATCTTAAAAATCTTTTGTAAACCAGAGTAACAAATGATGATGAAAGGACTGGCAGGAGGTAATAGCATACATAAGGTCTATCTGTATTTTTATATATTTGTGTCTGGGGAAAAAGTGTTTCTAAATAAGATTTGAAGTAGCAGCAGGCTTCACTCAGGTACAGAGATAAAGAGCAGAGCTATAAACAGGAAATATTTTTTTTCTAATTTCCCTAATAATGCAAATTCTTCCTTGCTTAAAAATGAAGAGCTACAGGTTAAGCAACCTCAGTTCTCATCTTTATTAAAACCATAGGACACATTTTACTTGTCAAAAGAACAAATTTAAAATAAATTATCTAAGACTACATAATTAGTCCTTATTTTCTTAAACCACAGATATTGATAAAGAAGTCTCAAATCAGCAACTTCTTAGCTAACAAGATCTAACTGCTATTTTTCTCAAGATAAAGAAGACTTGCAGGAAAATCCAGTTTTACTCAGTTATGCTGTATACTTCTGAAGAATGTTAGTTGAAACATCCATGTTTGCATATGATCTTATATTAAAACTCAGTGATACTTCATTAAAATATAGTCTTTCTAGTTCTAGTACTATGCAATTTACAGAAGATTATAGCAACATTTCCAGTGCATCCTTTAGTGCTTTTTTCAGACACCCTTTGCTTTGATTCCTATTAAGTCTTGGGATTGATCACACACACATCTGACTACAGATAGAAGTCAATGTGCTTCACATATGGAGAGCAAAGTATTCAACTGCTACAGTGTGGTATTTACGGTTTTCATGTCCACACTGAGGCAGATAAGAAGTTATAGGTTATGGTCCTTCCTAAATAAATTAACAGAATTATAAATTCAGGCTAACTAATTTTCTAGTATAAGACAAACAGATTTTTATTCTAATTCTCTTTTTTTGTGTATTAACTGAAATATGATCATTTTCTACAATTTAAAAAATAATTATACATATTGTGGGATACTCCAGCAAAACTATGCTGAGATAGTCACTGTCAAATGTTACTGCGGAACATGGACATTTGACTCACGTAGAGTATTATTTAATGTATTTTATTGTTTGCTTGTCTGGGGTTTTTCCGTGTTTTCTCGTGTATGTAACATTATGCAGTCATTCCAGCATACTTTACTTCAAGCAATTTATCTCGTTACTAGGAATTCCACTGTTACAATTTAATTAAAATATAAATTAACATTTTTAACAGGCAAGAGCTACAAATCAGTCATTCTACAAGTTGACAACCAATACATAATTTTAATCCTTCCTTTCACATATAGGGTAAAACGACTGTAAATTTTAAACTAAATTGCTTCAAACATGTATCATTAAAGCAGTGATTACATGCAGCTTGAAATTGTTAAGAGTTCTGCAACCAAGGCTGATTTGTATGCTTACAAGACAATTAGGGCTAAAAAAGCAATTCCACAAGTTGTGTGCTCTTCTCTTTTTCTAACTATATAATTCAGATCATAGCATGTTTACTAAAGCATACCAGCTTGATTTGTGTAAGTGAAAAGCTATTAAATGTATGGGAAAATTAGAAGTATTCTTCTGTGGTTTATGTATCAAAGTTGTCAAACAATTTCCTAGTCTTGGATCTTAATTTTAGGCAATGATTATGAGCAAGCAAAATGTCTGTTATTTGATGTGCTTGCTCCTACAGTTTGTGCAGGGAGGGGAAAAAATTGAGAAAAGATTCTTCTGGTAATATGCATATTTATAAGAAATAATCAGTGGATGGCAAATGTCACTCTTATCCTTGTTTTCTTCTCACAGTTACATACCATAGTAAGCAATATAACATCCATAATACTGGAAATGGTGGTGGAATGGTGGTGGTAAAGTAAAAGCTTATTTAAAATGGGACTAAAAATGGGAGAGGTTTACCCACTTCCCCCATTTTTTCCTCTCACAAGACTGTCATTCCAGAGTTCCTCTGCTTAGAGGAGAAGAAGACATAATATAACAAGATGATATTTTCTAACAGTTGCAAACTGAACCACTGAATACACTGATCCAATCTCAAATCCTGTATGTGTTATCTCAAGGAATGAAACATAGCTTCATATAGAGACTTTATATTCCTATAGTCTTTGAGGATTTAACTTTTGAAGAAAATGTATCTTTTCTTCCGCCAGGGAACAAGGATGGAAGGATATGCAGATCCTTCTACAGCTGTTCAGGATGCAATGGTAACTATAGTCAGATGTGAGCTTCTCAAACATAACAAAAAAGAACAAATACAAATGTTGAAAAGTGACTTAGAATTTACTTAAAATGTTTTGCACTTTTTCTTTTCCTTTTTCTGGTGTATTAGATTCTATGGGAAGCATGTCAGCAGAAAACAGGCGAACACAAAAACATGCTGCAAATGATTCTCTGCAACAAGAGTTACCAGCAGTTGTGGATGGGTAATCCAGCAGTACAGCTGTTTGAACATAGAGGGGAAAGGAAAAATCTGACTTGCTAATAAAATCGTGGTTTACATATCAAGAAGCTCATTGTGCAGCAGGTTATCAGCCTGAAACCTAAGTGTGAACTGTTAGAGCTGTCAGACTCCCACTGATGTTAATGGGATTTTGGAAGTAATGCAAAACTGAACTTTGCCTGATGACTACAGACAGCTGTAGATAGAACAGACAGACGTCAGGACACCTAATAACAGAGAGAAGAATGCATGACTAAAGAAAGGCACAGGCTATGGCTGCACTGAGTTCACACCCAACACAACAGGATGAGGCAGATTTTTCTTAACTATTTTCTTCATTTTTCCTATTTTCTTTCATTTTTTGGGTAGTTGGGAGAGGCAGTTAAAGTATCTCCAACAAATGTTTGTATGAGAAAACATGTTGCTGTGTTGAAGCTTTTTCCCAGAAGTTTCAAAGAAGTTTTTGATGGGAACACTTCAGGGTCCACATCTGCTCTCTTGTAACCAACATACACACAGAAGCATAATGGGACAGTTTTATTTAAAATAGATAATCAGCCATAATTGCAGATTTGCAAGTAATTTACATGAGATCATCCAGATCTTCCACTCTAGAAAAGAAACTTCTTGTATCTGTTCGGTGACAAGTTTGAGATACCTTTTGCTCTGCACTGGAAAAACAGTCTGTTTGGTGACAAGTTTATCACTGTGCAGCCAGGTGTATTTCTTAATGACAATTTCTAACAGCAGTTTAGAATTACTTTGCTGTCACAGATCAACAAATTAATTCTTCTATCATGACTTCTGTAAGGCTGGTGATGATAGGATTAACAAAATGTAACACACCTGCTTTTGCTCTACTCTCTGTAACAGAGATTTGAGGGCTCTGCCTGTAATGCAGTCCTTCTTAAGTTTTGTAGTAAGCAGTAAGCTGAAAATTTTCCTCATTCCCTAAAGGAGTAAGCATGCCCTGTATATTTGTGTGTATAAGTCTGGATACCTGCATCATCCAGAGAGTGTCCATGTCTAGATACTGCCACGTTATGCATGTGATGCCATAGCTTCTTGTCACAATCTGTGAATCTCTGGCTCATTTTAGCCAAGCTGAGCAAGGAAGTTGTCTTAATGATATGACGTTCTTACAAGTTTTGTAAGAGGAGGTTGCTAGACAGAGAATTTATTAAAGCTTCCAGTGAAACAGAGGCTTTGGCATGCATTCATTTTATACTGTTATACTGGAGACCCCAGAAAGAGAATGTCCTGGAAACCAGGTTTCAGGCTACTCATTTGGGTTGCTTTACCTGAGGGGTATAAACATAATAAGACAGTGAGAATAAATAGTGAAAAAAATAAACTCAATAGTTATGGTACTGGGGGGAAGCGGGGGTGGGGGTGTAAAAAAAGGCAAGTTGTTAATTATTAATGAACCGGAATACAGCAAGATTTTTTTTTTTCCCCAAGTTTTCCAGGAGTTCCAAAATATCTCTGGGCAAGACATAGTAGATGCCATTAATGAATGTTATGATGGATACTTTCAAGAATTACTGGTTGCAATAGGTAATGTAAAAATATTATTTTATACTAGCAGTAATCTCTTAATAAATATCTAGTATGGTACTTCTGATGCATCAAGAATATTATTTTTCTGATATTTTTATCCACTTTCTTATATTGTGTAATTACATTTTCAGAGGTAATTAGAAACCAATATTTGAACTAGTTTTCCATGTTTGTGTAAATCTAAAAATGTATATATGCAGCACTAGAGTCTGACTGAGCAGAAGTAGTATCTGTTCTTTATTTGATAAAAAATTTTGCATGATCAATAACTGTGTTATCAACTGATCCTACACATTAAATAACTGCCAAAGTTTTCAGGACTTCAGTAGTATATAAACAAGTTCCAAGCTTTATGTGCCTTTGTTTTTCTTTTGTAGAATAAGTATAATAATATTTCTACAAAGATGTCATGTGTATTCACTGGTATTTAATAAGCCCTTCAATGCAACAGAAATGAGTACCCACCCAAAATAAGTACCAGACTTTTTAAATTATAAATATAGTAATGTTTGTGAAAATTGGTAGCTTAATTTTAAGCTGTCACAGACAGCACTACGCAGCTTTATATTTCAAGGAGTCCAAAGCCAGTGGAAATTATTTTATAATAATCTTATGTTTACCTGTTGCAACTCTTCTCTCCTAGTTCTCTGTGTTCGTGACAAGCCTTCCTACTTTGCCTACAGGCTTTATAATGCAATTCATGTAAGTAGTCTTTCTTCTTCACACATCATAAAAAGTACCTTCCCTATTTTTTTGTTTGCTTGATTATTCTTAAACAAGTACTTACAAATCAGTCTGTTCAATCTTTAAGGCATGATTGTGTGTTTTAAAACTGTTGGTACCTACATAAATTTCAAAGCAGTAGTGCCTAACAAACAGTTAGGATTTAACAGTAAAATGTTAAATACTTAAATTCCTTAAAAAAAATCTGGTAACTTTGCTGAATTTTTTTTAATTGAAAACCTTTCTTTTCTATGGATTGTGTCTCCCCCTGCTGTGCAGATATCAATGTGCACTTTTCTTACTATGCAATTTTGGTCTCTAGAGATTTAATAAGTATCACTAAAAATGAAATCATAAGTTAATGTTACATAAAAACAAATGGTCATATTATCTTGTGGGGCTCAATGTATACATGCAGGTTCTTATATTTGCGTCTAAGTGCTAACATACTAAAACAAGTAAGTGCCAAGAAGAAATGTGGGCAAATGCAAAGAAACACCTACAAATTCTTCCTACTAGAGGTCACTGAAGATATTTTCTTTTGTTTTTCATTCATTAGTGAAAATAATAAGGCATTATGTTATATAAAAAATAAGGTATAATCTTTTATGTGTATTCTTTAGAAGATGGTCATAAAAGCCAGCCATGGGTAAAATGTGACATATCACCTTAAAGTAGGAATGGCAAGCATAGAATTCAAGTCAGAATCACCAAACAAAACTTTTCAGCAACATTTCAACAGGGCCGCAGTATCCTCTTCCAGATATTGACACTACTGCTGTCCTGTTTCAACTAAACCAGCAACAGGGGAAACCAAGGAAAATCCCAGATGCTGAGGGGAAGAGGCAGTATTTTGTCTGAGTGGTCAAAAGAGGATTTTGGCACGTGATGTGAAAAAGGTTTGCCGAAAGTACCAGGAAATACCAGCTGTCAGGAAAAGTGATATTTCTCAAAGGTCATGTATCAAGATAGCTTTTCAAGTTAATAACCTCATTTTTAAGGAAACATCACATAGATAGTTTTCTTCTGTATTATATTCATATTACGTATGTGATGCAGGAAAAAAGTTTTTAATGATTAAGAATAATAATTTTAATTTTGTTTTAATTAATATTTTAGTCTGTTTTCTCAAAGTGTTTTAATGAACACAGATAATTCTCAGAAGAAATGCAAGAATTTAAAATAGCATCTGGTTTTACAGCCAAGTTATGTCCAGATCGTTCCTTTTTTTTTTTTTTATAAATACATTTATAATACAGTATAATAAAACTCACCCAGGATTCTAATGGTTGAAATCATAGTCCATAATGGTTTAGAAGAAAGATTTTAATCTAGCCATCAACTATGTATGGACTTCTCTATATGCAGCTTTTTAACATATCTCATTACTTGGTAGGTTTTTTTTCTTTGGAGGACAAGATTTCAATATTAATGGCTGGTCGATAAAATTACAAGTTAGCTTTAAACAACCTGAATTGGTCATCAGTCGTCCCAGTCCTAAATCTGTTTTGATTACTTTTCTTGCCACTAGATGTCCCCATTCTCCACACAATTACAATACAATACAAATACAAAATTTATTTAGAAACAGTTAAAATGAAAGGCAGCTGAACACAAGCTATGTAAATTCTAACTCAATGGTTAAAAAAATCTCACTGAATTCACATTTGGCAGCAGTTGTTGTGAAACATGGTTATGGCTTCAGTATATTTGGACAGACTCCACAACAACAGTCATAACAGCTACCTACATACTTGAATACCTAAGACTACTGAGAAAAAGCTCATCAGGTTTTTCTTTTTAGCAGTTTCAGTACACAGTTAAAATACTGATATGCAGGGAATCTCTGTTATTCAGTAACATGAATTCTACTATTTCAGCACGTGAAAGCTCTGTAGGATAAAACCTTTGAGTGCTTAGATTCCTTTAAAATCTAGGATATCTTTATGGGTAGTGTAATTAATTAATTTATCTATTAAACATTAATATGAGCATATACAGATAGGCAAACATATTGTTCAACTGTCAAGTTTCTTCACATCTTCTTTTCTTTTTAGGACTTAGGGTTTCACAATAAAACAGTTATAAGGATTCTCATTGCCAGGAGTGAGATTGACTTAATGAATATACGACAGCGATATAAAGAGAGATATGGGAAATCACTCTTTCATGACATTAAAGTAAGTTTTTACACACTCTTGCATATATCCAGCACTGTCACCACACAGATTGTGCCAAGCCCTACCAGAAAAATACAGAGAGTTAATCATTCAATCACTTGGTTTAAAAATAAAAATAAAATTAAAAAAAAAAGTAATGTATAAAATCCATAGCCTTTCTAGTGCCTCGGGCTGACTTCAGTGAGCAAGCAGTAAATTCCCAACTCACTCACACCCTATGTGATTTTTGCCCCTTCCCAGTAGCAAGAGGAGGGTATACACAAAGCAGGACAGTGTACTTTGAGGAATAGGATGGATGAATAGTTTCTATGCTAATTGATACCATCTTTTTCACACTGCCTGCAAGGCAGATCTCACTTCCATGTGAAACTGAGATCAAAGTCTGGTCTTATCTTTGTGCTTAGGTATCAACCATCAGAAAAACTATTTCTCTTGTACTTTTGCTCTGTGTCTTAAAATAAAACTCTAACAACGTTGAATTGTACGAAAATGGCTCTTGCTAAGACACTTTGCATTTTTTTCTGTTGCTATAATCCACCTGTAAGATGTGCAGTAACTGTAAGAAGTTGCTCATGATTTTTTGGTATTGAACTTAAGAAGCACTAAACAGGTTTGATTCAGCCTTTCAAAGGTAGATTGTTTCTAGGTGCCCAAGCAACTAAAGCCTGAGGTATGTGAAATTTAAAAATCTTGGCCTTGAATCCTTACGAAAACAATGTAATATTTTTACAAAACCTTACAACCACTTTAGTCCTTGTCACACACCAAGAGAAGAAAAATTAAGATAAATTATAGTCACAGAAATGTGTTGTTTTTTTTTCTTGCAGCATTTTGCTTCAGGGCATTATGAGAGTGCTTTACTTGCTATCTGTGCTGGTGATGCTGAAGATTATTAAGGAAGAAGATGACGAACTTTGAAGGCTGTATAGATCTATTTTATATAGAAACTGAAGCTATACACAATACACTAACTGTAAGAAATTCCTATTCTACACAAAAGAACAGAAAAATCATGCTACGCATTTGCTAATATTAAATCTTTCTTGAGATAGGAAAAAAAATTGGCAGGAACATAGTTTTATTCTTAGTTCTAATTAATATTTCTGTTTCTATGATTAATGTAAATTAATGAAGCAAGTAGTAAAATAACTCCCTGTAAGCATATGTTTATCATTTAGTCTTGCAACATCCCAAACATCAGACAATAGGTTCTGGAAGAAGCTATTCACTTCCACATTGGAGAGAAAAATGTTTTGCTTTCTTTACTTTGAGCAGCATGATTTCTTCCTTTAAATCCTTTTTTTCTTTTCTTTCCCACTGCTTATACTTCATATTCTATGCTCTTGAACATTATTGGTTTAGTTACTATCAAACTAAGCATCTGCCCCACCCTATTATCAGTCACTCACCAAAGAATGCTTCTGTATTCTCTTTCATTGAGCCAACATACTTAATAGCATTTCCCTTTTCCAATCTGAAACAAAAAAAATAAAATAGACTGAAGTATCCCAAACCATTCTTGATTTAGTACCATGCACTGGAAACCCCCGGAAGATGAAGCATTATATAGCTTTGAGCGGAGAAGTTTCTGAGGATTAAACTCTGAAATTTCATTTTTCTATTTGCACTTCTCTCATTTCAATCATTGATTGAATACTGACCTTCAGAGCACCGAGGTATTTGCAGGGTGCCCCAGGTTGTGTGATGCAGGAGCTGACTAGCAGTAGGTAACACTGCACCTCCAAAGGAGGCTGCAGGATGCAGCGCTCCCCGCAACACCCGCAAACACAGTCGGACAACATCTGGTCGCAACAACTTGGAAAGGCAGCAGAGCCCAGCCTCAAGTCCTCATCCCGCAGGGCGATGTGACCTTGCCTTTAAATATCCCGAGTCTATGCAGTGCAGGCTATCGATGGCGCTTTTCAGCCTGTGTATTTGTATCTCCTGTCAGTCTCTCATGTAAGCAGGTGTAAGTAAGGGAAAATGTGGTAATATTCGCTAAAATAGCTGCCCTTTGTTTTTCCCCGGCAGCTACAAAGTTTCCAACTTAAAACAAACATTTTAGATTTTTTAAATAGGTTCTTTCTACAAGTATAGCTCAGTCTGACTGAATAAAGCACTTCTATAAAATAGACAGATACCTGGTTGCTTTTATGCTATTTGCACCTGTCCCCTCAGTTTGTGAAAATAATGTTATTTTCAGTGTATCTTGCTTTTGCAAATACTTATTTTATGTTACCTATCTATTGATTTACAATAAAGCTAAAATTTAAATTGAGTCCCTCTTGAGTTTGACACATTTCAAAATATTTCAGGTGAATGATGTAATTATTAAGGTAGAACTTTGGAAGGCACAGCTCTGGGAGTGGAAACAACAAAAATGAGAACGAGATGAGCACCATCCCAATTTGTCAGCATTAACAAAATCCTAAGCTTAAGTCATGACTTTGCAACTGTAGTTAGAGGTAGCTCACAACAGCCGTACCTCAGCACTGTGGAATTACTGGACTTTATATTTGCAGACAGGAGCAAAGACACCTCCCTCAGCCGCAAACGCCTCGCTTCCCGCGGCCCCCTCGCAACACGAAGGGCGGGAATTCCTGTCACAAAATGGCGGCGGCGCTAGGGCCCGGCAGGCGTCCCGGGCAGCAGCCGGGTGGGGGGCGGGTCCCAGTGCCCTCTGTCCCGCCCCACGCCGTCGGCGGGGCGCTGCCGGGACACCCGCCACACACGGACAGTTCCGCGCCCCGCCCCCCGGCACCGCCTCGCGCCCCCCCGTCTGCTCTGACTGGAAAGCGGCGGTGTCAATCTCGGGCCTTCTCCAATCGCCATTGCGTCTCTCCTTGCCCCTCCCCCCGCTGCCGGGTCCCACTTCCTAGGAAGTTGGCGGTTGGAAGCG
>VXBL01002468.1:157333-227541 GCA_013400195.1 Aramus guarauna | reverse complement strand
CTAGCCAGAGCCAGGACACTTGCACAGAAAAAATGACATAGAAAATACCTTTGTGCTTTTGAAGACTTACCAAACTATCCTCTTTCTGTTTTGACTACTTTTGGTGTTTCTGTTGCAGCTTGTAAACTGTCTTGTGATTCCATGTCTGACTGTGAATGAATTAAGCCTGTCAATATCCTTTTGACCTCTTATTAATAAGAGGCTCAACTTCCACAACTCTCTGTTTACCCCACTGCTTTTGCTGCTGATGTCCAGACTCCCACTGCCAGCCCACAGCTGAGCACCATGCAGCCACTCACTCACCCCCCTGCACCCCCTGTGGCTGGATGGGGAGGAGAATGGGAAGACTGGTGATCTTGCCTGGCAAGATCATGGAGCAGATCCTCCTGGAAACTGTGCTAAGGCGCATGGAAAATAATGAGGTGATTGGTGACAGCCAACATGGCTTCACTAAGGGCTAATTGTGCCAGGCAAATTTTGCCTGACAAATTTGGTGGCCTTCTATGATAGGGTTACAGTGTTGGTGTATAAGGGAGCAACAACTGATGTCATCTACCTGGACATGTGTAAAGCATTTCACACTGTCCCGCATGACATCCTTGTCTCTAAATTGGAGAAACATGGATTCAACAGATGGACCACTTGGTGGGAATTGGCTGGATGGTCACACTCAAAAAGTTGTGGTCAACGTCTCAATGTCCAAGTGGAGGTTAGTAACAAGTGGTGTTCCTCAGGTGTTAGTGTTGGGATCAGCACTGTTTAACATCTTTGTCAGTGACATGGACAGCAGGATCAAGTGCACCCTCAGCAAGCTTGCCAACTAATGACACCAAGCTGTGTGGTGTTGNCTGCTCTCATGAGACCCTACCTGGAGTACTGCATCCAGCTTGGGGGTCCTCAGTATAAGAAAGACATTGAGCTGTTGGAGCGATTCCAGAGGAGGGTCACAAAGCTGATGAGAGGGCTGGAGCATCTCTCCTGTGAGGACAGGCTGAGAGAGCTGGGATTGTTCAGCCTGGAGAAGAGAAGGCTCCAGGGAGATCTAATTGCAGCCTTCCAGTACCTACAGGGGGACTACAGGAAAGATGGGGAGGGACTGTTTACAAGGGCATGTAGTGATAGGACAAGGGGTAATGGCTTTAAACTAAAAGAGGGTAGATTTAGATTAGATGTTAGGAAGAAATTCTTCCCTGTGAGGGTGGTGAGGCACTGGAACAGGTTGCCTAGAAAGGTTGTGGATGCCCCCTCCCTGGAAGTGTTTAAGGCCAGGTTGGATGGGGCTTTAGGCAACCTGGTCTAGTGGAGGGTGTCCCTGCCCCTGGCAGGGGGGTTGGAACTAGATGATCTTTGAGGTCCCTTTCAACCCAAACCATTCTATGATTCTATGATGATTCTATGATTCTAAACCAAAGGCAAACCTTGTGGGTTGGAGTAGGGACAGTTTACTGGGACAGCAAAGGGAGAGAGAAGTAGCAACAGTACTGCTAACGCAATATACAAAATGGATGATAATGCAATACAATTTGCTCGTCCCTGGATCCTGTTGCCCAATCAGTCCCCAACCATCAGCCCCTCCTCCCTGACCAGTCCTGTTTATATATGGAGCATGACGTCACATGGTATGGCATACCCCTTTGGCTAGTTGGACTTTGGCTGTCCTGGTTGTGTTCCCTCTGTCATAAATTGTCCTCCTTCCTGGTACAGATGCATTAAGAGTTAGCTTCAAGGAGGTGCATCTGTCTGAACTAGTCTTTAGAGTTCTAGGGTTAGATGCTTTTACCATCTATTTCTCACTTGTTGCTGTTGGAGGGAAGGTGATTTTGCATCATGCATTTGCAAGCTGTCTCTAACTACTCAGTCCCTCCTCCAGAAGCCATTTTAACCTCCAAAGGATAATATTAACTGCTTCTTGGAACAGTCTACTGGTTATTGCACACAGTTGTAGGGGAAAGACTTGCATTTCAGTCTTATCCAGTTCTTTATTAGCATAAAAATTGCAATATATAAAGAAGCAGGGACTGGATCCCAGGCTCATCCTATCTCAGGCAATGTGGAGTTTTAAAGAACAATCTACAGTTACCTTTCACTGAAATCTAACAGGTTTTTAACTCAATTTCAATAAAAAGTCTGCAAGCTTTCCAAAGACCCATCCAAAAATTACATCTGGATGTAGTCCAGTAAAAGTGATACCTTGATGCTTAATATTTATTTACTGCCAGATATATTTGCCTACAACTTAATATAAGTATCCAGAGATTTTTCCAACAACTATTACTGCAAACCTCTGTATCTGACTATTGCAGAGATTTATTTTTTTTTAATTATCAAAATCATAAAGAATCTGGAAGGAGGAATAATATGGTAACTTTTATGCTTTGTTTATTTTATTTTTAAGGCAGAATAAAATAGAACATGCCACTGCTTGACAATGTTAACAACAGGAGACAACAACTGTATCAATAAAAAAAGCTGTTAATGAACTTATGCATGTATGGCAGAGGATGTTTAATCTACGAGAGAATGTAGATTAAAAGTACTACATGTTCACATTTTGTGCATATGAATTTCCAAACTGCACTCAGGAAAGATACTAGATCATAGCGTAAATATAATGAATACTGGAACAGGCTTCCTGGACAGGTGGTCAGTGCCCCATGCCTGTCAGTGTTTAAGAGGTCTTTGGACAAGGCTCTTAATAACATGCTTTAAATTTTGGTCAGCCCTGGGGTGTTCAGGTAGTTTAACTAGATGGTCCTTGTAGGTCCCTTCCAACTGAAATATTCTATGCTATGCTATTCAATGCATATGGCAAAGGCTGATCATGGGTTCAGAGGGGTAAGATTTATAAAGCACAGACTCTGAAGGCCTTTTTTTTTTTTTTTTTTTTGTTATTTTTTTTTTTTTTANATCTGAAAGCCTTTTTTTTTTTTTTTTTTGGTAATTCTTTGGTCTCTACTAATTCTTATTAATACACATTTATCTTCTTAAAGGACTTGTTTTGCTCCTATACTGTTTTCTGTGATTGGCCCCTTAAAGATGACCTAGGAAAGCAGCTTCAGCCATTTTGTAACGGTTTGCTTTACATTCTTCTTTTCTGTGTAGTAGCTGCTATTTCTCAAAAAGAGGCACTTTTTACAGTTCCTTGTGTAAAATTACTGCTCTGTATGTATTTTGATTTTTGGCAAATAGACTGGTCACTTCAAAATCATCTTCCTGAGCTGTTTCTCTCCCTGTTGTTCCCAGGGTTTTGAACTTGGCATTCTCATGAGATTCTAGTTGCAGGGAGACTAAGTCAGGTTTTGTTGCATATTTTGCCTACGTTGCAGGAAATAACAGGATATCTTGTGTTTTGGCAAAATGCATATGATTAGCTTTCCTTGGACTTTATATGTATTATAATTGCAGCAGCTGACAGTTTGTGTCACACCACACATGGGTCTTTAGCAAGCATTGCATGTACTTCAGTGGAGAAAATAAGACAGTGATTGTCTTCAGCACTCAAGCACTGAAGGTCTCTTACCTCAAAACTTGCTGGGGAGGGTGGGAGGCCAAGTTCCTATCTTCCATCCTAAATCCAAATTACTTAGAGTAGGAAACAAAAATACTTCTGATCCCTCCACTGTCTGCCAGAAAATAAAAGAGATGGTGTGCTTCCTTTCTGAAGTACCAATGAAAGTAGTATCAATTTATTTGTGCATTTTCTTTCCTCTTTAAATGCCATTTATACAGGGAAGCAATCTGGATTCCCATTTCCTCTTTAGCACTTTAAAAAGTCTTCACAGGTGTTTAGAGTTTAATAGTTTCAGCTCTCCTGTAGCTCAAGAAGTAATATAAAAATAATCTCTTTCTAGTCTGTTAGGCAATATACATGGCTTTAGGGGTACTGCAGCTTTGCCACACCGAATACTTTCAGGAAAAGGTCTTACATTTAGCTCCACTGATATTAAATTTTCCTGTTGTTTTCTACAGATGACAGATTTTTTTCACATACTGCAATACAACTTCATTTTGTAAGAAGCAAGAATGCGTGAATTCTCTAAAAGTGCCCTGAACTGTCTGGCAGCACTAGTATGTTTAACATACTAGTTAACATGCTTGCTCTTCAAAGAGCAAGTTTCTCATCCTAGGCACTTAATGTTATATTTTGCTGCAACAGGAATTTTAAATAATAAGCAGAGTCATAAAAATGCACAGTATATTTAATTTAGAAGGATCAAATTTAAAAATAGCTTTGTAAAAACTATGCCATGCTTTTCTTTCTTGTATAATTTTCTGACCAATTAAAAATGCAAGGTTATTTTTCCTTGACTCTATTTTTACATAGTTTGCTCAATCTCTTCTTTGGAAGAGAAGTACTTTTATCTTAAGCAGATATCCAAATTAGAGTCTGAAATTAAAAATGCAGGAAGTACAGATGCATACAACTGCTAATCTAGGTATTTGTGCCTTGTAAATAATGCCAAGCATGCTCTTTTCTGGAACAGAGTGCACATGGAGGCAAACTATTCTTTCTTAGATTATATGATTTGTTATTCAGATTTGTTTTACTATGCTTCCTGAGCAAGCAAGAGGCTGTACAGTATAAAGACATCACAGGAAAACAAGGACCCTTGGCAACAGGTGACCATATTCATAAAGGTATTTAGGTACCTGTTAGGATTTAAACTAAATAAACTGCGCAACAAACTCTAGTGACATCAGTTCACCTGAGTGCTTTAGACACGCTGAGCTCAAATTCTGGCAGTCTGAAATGCAGTGTCTCTCTTCCTAAACCTGAGAATTCCTCCAACTTACACACATAGGAGTGAGCTCTTAGCATTTTCTCTAGGCAGATATTTTAGTTAGAACAAATCTATTTAATATCAGTGTCCAGCTGAGATAGAGTTAATTTTCTTCACAGTAGCTAGTATGAGGCTATGTTTTGGATTTGTGCTGGAACAGTGTTGATAACATACAGATGTTTTTGTTATATAGAGGTGGTTTTTGTTATTGCCGAGCAGTGCTTACACAGAGTCAAGGCCTTTTCTGCCTCACTGCCCCACCAGTGGGATGGCTGGGGGTGCACAAGAAGCTGGGAGGGGACACAGCCAGGACAGCTGACCCCAACTGACCAAAGGGATATTCCATACCGTATCATGCCATGCTGAGCTTATAAGGGACTTGGGGAAGAGGAAGAATAGTGGGGGATATCAGCAGCATTTGGAGTGATGGCATTTGTCTTCCCAAGTCACCGTTACTCAATGGTTACTTTCCTGCTGATGGGAAGTGGGGAATTAATTCCTTGTCTTGCTCTGCTTGCGTGCGCAGCCTTTGCTTAACCTATCAAACTGTCTTTATCTCGATCCATGAGTTTTCTCACTTTTACTCCTCTGATTATCTTCTCCATCCTGCTAGGGAGGAGTGAATGAGCAGCTGCATTGTGCTTAGCTGCCAGCCTGGGCTAAACCATGACAATCAGTAATCAGCTAGAGCATCAATAATGCTGATTACTGCTGATTACATGGGTAGCATCAGATTGACCCCCTTGTCCGTGACTGCTCTGAATGGAGTCATTTGATGTCAGCCCAAACACATACTACCTTCAGGTTGCCTGACGTTAATTTAGAGAATAACTTCACAGTGTTTCACTAATCCATCAAATGTATATATGCTCAGGCACCACAACAGCAGAGAATAGGACTCTTCAGTTTTATCATTAAAGCTGCTTGGGAGCTAGCTCCTATGAAGTGGGGTAACAAATACATCCTAAGAGGAACTTGTTAAATGTATGTGTACCTGTCTGTGGCCCTTTTATAAATGGCAGAGAAGCACATGCTATAGCATGTACATAATTGCATGAGCTGTGAACTTCTCTATGGAAATGGAAAACTCTGAACTCCTCCTTTTGAGGCACTAATATACTGGTGTCACTTTAAAATAAAGGGGAAACACGTTTAGCTTACTAGTTCATTTATGAATAATACATGAACTGTTGCTTGTTTTTTACAAATGAGATCTCCATCTCCTCTTAATCTTGAACTGGATGTTAAAGTAGTCAGTTCTACGTAACAGCCTGAGGCAAGAGCTCCTCTATGAAGTTCTGACATCTGTTCAAACCCCAAGTAGTGGTAAATGGAGGTCACATTAGCTGTTTGTGTCACTGTTTATAGTGGACTTACTGGTGCAGTCTCTCACAGTCTGTGAGGCTTTTTACGGTATATGCTATGACTCCTATATTCTGAAAATGACAATGGCATTTGTACAGTTCCTGGCAGTGGCTTAGCCATAACTGAAGCTAGGTAAGCTCTGTTAAATTCACAGTAAGTTCAAATATTTTCTGTGAGACAATGAAGAACTGCCAGTCAGAATGCTGCAACCTACATTTCTTCAGGAAATCTGAAAAGTAGGAAAGGTAAAAGTTTCACTGCTGCCATTCTAGCCTCTTCTGAGAAGGGCCTTCAATGTGATGTTTATGCTTCTTGTGAGATGTGACTACTGTGTGGTGTTTATGCTGCTCTTGTCTATGCATGCACACTGTACATTCTCTAGCGCTTTCCTGAAAAATGAAGCACATCTGTGTGCTGTATCATGTGTACCTGAAACCCAGCACACATGAATCTAATAGATGTTGACTATGAAAACCATAAACATTTGGCAAACACAAAAAGCAAAGTATCTTTTTAAAATTCCCAGTCTGGAAAACAAGAAGAGATAGTCATTCTCATTTCTTCCACCATTTTTCAGAAAACAATGAGTACCTATAAGCTTCTTGAAAAATAATATCACCAGTGGGAAAATAAATCTTAAATTTTTAGACCTCTTGCCTCATCTAAATAAACCCACGGCATAACATGGGGTGCTCAGGAGTTCAGGTGAACCCATGGATGGGGGCAAACAGAATGCAGCTGGCGGGGCAGCTACAGCCAGGGCACGCATGGAGTTTCTCTCCTAAGCGGATGTTCAGCAACTTCTTGGAAATGTGTGGTGATATCTTAAATGCCCTGGGGAGCCCCTGGAGTCAGGGAGCTGGCCAATCCCTGGGCAGGACGGATTAGGCTGGGTGGGCTGGGAGGGAACTGACAGTCCTTGGTTAGGCCGCAGAAAGCAAGGCCACTGCCCTGCACCACCCCGAATGGACTAGGACTGGAAGGATGGGCTTTCCTTGAGACCCCACCATCCCCCGCACCATGTGGGAGTCCCCCTGGAGAAGATGCGAGGGGTTAGTTTTCTTTGCTGCAGGAAGAGCAGCAGCCAGCTCCCGCTGGACTGCTCTCTGCCTTTACTGGAACCCAGCCTGAAACAGGTACAGAGGAGGATGTCTTCCACAGCTTTGTGCACAGGTCTCTGCCCATCTCCTTCCTTTTGGCAGCAAAAGTGACAGCATGATAATGAGGGTTCTGCTAGAGTCCAGCCATGTGTTTGTGATCGACTGTACTTCCCACACATTCACATCTCAGCATTTTAAATGACATTCAATAACCCCTTTTCTCTCTCTTCTTTTACATCTTGCACAGTCCACTCTCAAATCTCTTGAGGGAGTGTTGTAGGGCTGCTGCTGTCTGTAACAACAGAGTAGATGCTGAATGAAAGATTTACCTAATTTTTTCTTATGCCTGCAGAGGTATTTGGAGAGAGAAAATATTGTGCAGAATGAGAAAGGGGTTCTGGTTTGCTTTCAGCTAGTCACTGTTTTCTCAGAAGGCAGTGTGACTTGCAGTTGATTTTATTGAGAATAATGTTGGAGCAGCCCTTTAAATTAAGATGCTCACAGTAAGATCTGCAGTCCAGGTCATTTGAGTTCGCACTAGCAAATAAGCACTATAGCATACCTAGTCTTAGTGCTCCTAATTTTATCTCTAGCTGAAGGTTTATATTCAAGAGAGGGAAGATATGGTGGATCCACTTTCTTCTGTAATTTAGAGTACCAGGCTTTGCATCCTTTCTTGAAGTTTATTCTTGCTTCAGCTTTTAGTAGTGCAGGATATTAGCAAACTAATACCAAGGAAATGCCTGCAACTGGAGTCACATTACTGGAATACCTTATGTATGTATATGAATGTGTGTTTAACATAGATAGCATGTGTGTTTGTCTTTACAGAATTTTTAACAGTATTATGTCTTTTTATGATGATGGGCACACACACACACAGTATGTTATCTTCCACTGTTACAGCAGTTTCTGTGCTTGCTTGTTATTCCATCTGTCAGTTATCCTCTTACAGAAAATAAAAATCAATTGTTAAACTGCAGGTTTTCTGAGTGCATTTTGGGTATGTTTCTTTGGTCTTCACCTAAAAGTTAAATAACAAATTATTCCATACAGCATAGATTCTATTTTTCTTTCTCCTTTCTAAGAATAGGTATCATTCTCACATTTAACTAAACATGATGCTTAGACATTATTATGGTTAAACCCAGAGTTGGTAACATTTCAAAGATACATGTCTTCTAGGAATAGAGAGCTGTACTGTTGGGGAATGGNTTGCAATAAAGTTGAAACTTGCTTTACCACTCACATTGAGTCGATTGCTTGTCTTCCCTCGCTCGTCGCACTGTACAAATGAAGTATGAATAGATATGAAGTATTCTGATTTTCAGGAACAAATCTTTACATAATGCAATACTTCACACAGTGTCTGCTGTCCAAACCTGCCAACTCCACTGCTGTTATAATCAATAATATTTGTTATGAGGAAATGCCTCATTACAACAAAATACAGAGTCCTATTTGATTTTTTTTTTTTTTTAAGTGTAACAGTTTCTGAATTGGAAATTCTCCATGAGCATCCATGCCTGCATGTAAAGCTTCTTCCATTTTGTGCAGCTATTGTTATGATTATTGGCTAACTGCACCACATGTTGGGATCTTGAAAGCAAAGTTCGTGGCATGAGTGGATTTATAATCTATTGAATACTCCACTCAAAATGTGCACCCTATCCTTAACTGAATGACACATACCCTAAACTTCTCTCTGCCTGTTCTTGCTTTGAGCAGTGATGAGACAATGTGTTCCCATGAGCCAAACAAGTATTTCACTACGCAACTCCAGGGAATGCTTTGGAACATCATACCTGGCGGGGTAACTGGCAAATTTCCCAACTTTCTTTTTTTTCTTTTTTCTGATCTTAAAATTGCAAAAAATAATATGAGAGGCCTCTCGTGCTGTCAGGATAAAATGCAAGTATAAGCCGGAGTTGTGAAAAGAGCTCTTTGGAAACATTCTACAAAATAACGTACCATCTGAAAAATATGTTCTGTGAATTAGGACAGGTATGGTCTTAAGAAAATCATGGTGTATTTTAAAAAAAAAAAAAAAAAAGGCACTACAATTTTGGAGCTACCTAGCTTCATGTTTTGACTAATATGATTTTTGAATATTTCTTCAATCTTTTTCCTCCATGCCTTTTTAGTTCCTAATACAACAGGGTCTTCATCAAAGACAGTAAATCCTCTGCTGTACTACTAATTAAAATGATCCCACACTAATGAAAAAAGGAAGTGAAAGCTGTGTAATTAGAGGTGGCTCATGATACAGCAACTTAGACTTTAAAAACAAGCATCAGATACCCATGTTTCAGAAAATGTGTCATATACCTTAAATGATGCTAGAGCTCTCCTTTTTGTCAATCAGGTGGAAAAGGTGTGAGTTAAAAGTGTGTATTCAAAGCTCCCAGTACAGCAAGTGGAAAGCAAATATTTGTATCTCAACTCAAAAGCCCAATGTCAACAGTCCCTTTTTTCTCTCTCCTCTTTTCCAGCTCATGCCTTTAAAGGTCAGTGGAGTTTTGCCCTTGGCCTGAGCGGGTTTTCATTCTTGATGCTATTTTGGAAAATAAAGTTGTACATTCATTTGAGTTTTCTGATAAATTATGCTGCTAATATCATATTTGTGAAATATTTTGAAGGTCTAAACAGTGAATTTCACTGTCCACAATGTAGCTAGATTAAGGTTTTTCTTCTAAGGGCTTCTTACTTGCTATTAATTTAAACAAGGTATTAGAAAGAAATACTACTATTTGGGTAAAATTAGTGAATGAAAAAATGAGATTTCCAGATTGAGATATTATTTATGGACTATAAGAAGAATTCTCCTAGGTCTGTTACATTTATTCATTCTTAAGCATACTCTGATAAGCCCTGCTAACATTGGGGTTTGAGAATTGTGAAAATATTTTTTTTTTGCCTTGAAGTAATCCAGACATGGTCGGTAGCCAATCTCATTCTAGTATTGAAACACATAGGAGTCTTCAAGGATGTTTGCCATTTTGATGTTAAAAGTTATTTTAACAAAGTAACATAAGCTTTCATTTCTTTATCCTTCAGAAATATCATCTGTATGTTTCCACTTATTGATAAAGTGTGCCTTGAGGCAAAACTCTAGCATTTGCAGTTACTTAGTTACAATACAATTTCACTAGCAAAGAGACAGTGTTTAACTATCATAGATGGTCATTCACTGCTACTTGCCTCATTCACCAAATGAAGTCCTACCAAAGCTAGTTTGTCATGTGAGGTTTGAGGCAAGCTTTTTCTTTAGTTATTATTATTATGTGAATGATATCATTTGTAATAATAAAAGAAGCATAAAATAGAAACAATTATTGGTAACAGAGAGGACAGGAAAAAAACCACACATTTTTTTGTTGTAGAGGAATGTGCACATTTGTTGTCACTATTTTACAAAGTGACCTTGTGTTTCCTGATTTGTGTTTCAACATTCTTTTAAACACAACCACACTAATCCTTCAGCATGCTAGGGTGCAAACATGTTCTGAGATGCTTCATCATTTCATTTAATAAAAGTTAAATTATCTTCCTGTCTTTCTGAGTGCTACTTCATTAATAGAAAGTTGAAATAGGAGAAACTGGTACAATGAAAGATGCTTTTGGGGACAAGATGCCACAGGAGACAAAAAAATGCAGATTCAAAGGCATGTGGGTTGTGTCTCTTCAGAGAAGCTGTGGCATTTTTCAGCACCCTTCTCCAAATACTTGGCTGTCCCCACTTGAAGACTGGGAAGGCATTATGGAGCTGGAGTCCACTATGTTGTTTGATAACTTCACTACAATTGCTGTGGCTAGTTACGCATGTGTAAATCCAGTGACAGCAACTGAACTGCAGTCTTGCTTTAATGGAACATACTCTGAGAAAGAACACTCTCTTTACTCAGTGATGCATGAGAATGAATGAACACAACTTTGGCTCTTAGCTTCAGGCTGAATTTACAATGCTTGGCACTGGGAACAGCAGTTCTTCAGTTACAAACTGTGCACATTCAGGATAAAATCACAATTCCAGCCACAAACATGAAATCCCACAGCATTTTTATTTACTTTCCAAAGTTCAACTGTACTTTTAAGAAGGAGTCTCAAATTACGGTATGTACCATACTGTCTCTCATGTAGCCTCCTGTGGCCTCTGTGCCCTTTTATTTCAGGAAACTAGCATTTTGTGTTGGTGCAGCTGTTATCACTTGGGTGGTTTATTTCTCCACAGTATCAGCTACCACTTACTTTTGGGACAAAGGAAGTGTTCTTAAACTTACATATAATAATGTACCTACATGTAATATACTATTATATATGCATATATTGGATCTGGCAGTCAGATTGCAGGTACCTATGTAGCTGTTTCCTGTTGGGTTTAACAAGCATGCTGTGACCTAGGCTAATGGAGATAATTCTTACCTTATTGTGATGCCTTATTAAAGCCATGAAGAGAGGTCAGCAGGAGGCATGACTTATTTCAAACTAGCCATTTATAAAGCCATAAATTGTTAAGTCTTTAAAAGTGCAGGTTTTCAAGCTGCAATTAAGGAGATTTTAATACTGAATTCCTCTCCAGGGCAAATTTCCCTCTTTGCAAAAGATCCTTGGAATAGTGTCTTTATTACAGGTCTTAAGTGCAACTTGAGTAACAAACTGGCTTTGCATGGCTTCTACAACAGAACTTAAATTTCCCTGTTTAATTACAACTGCTTGCTTGACCATTAATAAAAATAACATGATTGTGAAGAATAAAGCCATAACTGGGAACTGCCAGAAGTTCAAAAAGGACAGTTCTGTTACTAGTAAAACAACTGATGCCTTCAGCCACATAACGTTTCAGATGGAAGCCCTGTTCTCTGAATATTTTGGTGTAAATAAAGATAGTAATCCTTTCTTATCATTGCTCGCATTGTTGTCTAAAATCTTTCCTATCTCCGTTAATTCACAGAACTCAAGTTTTTCATGACTCTGCCCTTTTGACTGTGTTGATCCCATCATGTTCGTACCATGATTGCTAGTGATTCTCAAACTCTTGGTGGGATTTATGTGAATCTTCTGCTATCTCTTTGGAAAAAAGTATGTTTGTGTTCTGAAGAGCTGTAGGAAAAAATCTTGAGTAACTTGGAAAAAACAGATAGAAAAAAAACCCTTTTTTGTGTAGCAATAAAGAAAGTGATAGCAAACCAGTGCTTTGATACATTGTGTTTGGTTGTTCATTTTTTTGTTTTGTGGGGTTTTTTTTTGTTTGTTTGTTTTTTAAAAATTTAAGATGGGTAGTACTGTTTCCCCATATTGATTACCCCTATTTTTCAAAAACAGATTAATACTACATCTGTTTCAGACTTTCCTTCCTCTATTGTGAATCAAAGAAATTCACTCAATAGTGAATGTGACTATTAAGCAGGTATCCTTTATTGTAGCGCTGGGAGTCGCACCGGGATATTTCCACGAAAGTGTGTCTCCCTGAAAAACAAATTGTACATGATTTATACTACAAAAGTGTTACATATTCATTAGGTTTCTGAGAAATCTAATACATATTCATTACTATTCCGGGAACTCATGCATATATGCTAATGTCCTGATACACCTGTGCAGTTTCTTCCTCGGATGGTCGATAGGGGTCGTCTTCCTCAAATCTTCCTCTTTCTCCTCTTCTACAGTTGGGTGACATCTTCTTCATTATCCCTGTTTTGCAAGCTCAGCCACCTTGTTATCCATCCTGTCCAGGTGGTCCCGGGCTTGTTGGCATATTGGGCCTCCTTTATCGGGACGTCTCAAACTTTGTATGCCAAGTTATATTCTGTTTTAAAATTGTTCTACACTAATTAGTTTCCCTTATTCAATTGTCTTTTTGGTAATAAACTTCATGTTCCCCTTTGCTCAGTTAAAGCACAGTGACAGGATGTTCTGCACTTCTCAGCATGGAAGATGCAGCAAGATTAAGTGAGAATCACCAGGAAAACCAGAAGTATGGGTGGCTATGAAACCAAACATCTGAAATAATCCTTGAGAACATCAGTTTTGATACAACACAGTGAATCAAAGTGAAAAGATGACCAAGTTTGAGGAAAAGCAAAGAATGACTGCAGGGTCATCGTTTTGTACAAGGGGATTTGCACTGCTGTCTTGCAAGCTGGAGCTCACTGGGTGGAGAAATCCAGCCATTAATGAGTTACAGATCGAAGGCAGTAGCAAGATAATAAAATAAAGTTATTTATGCCACTGAACCTGGGCTAGGCTTAAATCTGACAGCCTGTTGGATGTCAATCTGTCATGTGATCATTGAGTCCAACCTAACACTGCCAAGTCCAACACTAAACTATGTCCATAAGCATCACATCTACACGTTTTTTTAAATACCTGCAGGGATGGTGACTCAACCACTTCCCTGAGCAGCCTGTTCCAATGCTGAAGTGAAGAAATTTTTCCTAATACCCAATCTAAATCTCCCCCAGTGCAACTTGAGACTGTTTCTTCTTGTCCTATCACTTGTTATTTGGGAGAAGAGAGCGACACCCACCTCACTACAACCTCCTTTCAGCTAGTTGTAGAGAGCAATAAGGTCTCCCTTCAGCCTCCTTTTCTCCAGAAAAAAACAACCCCAGTTCCCTCAGCCGCTCCTCATAAGACTGGTGCTCTAGACCCTTCACCAGCTTCTCTGGTTGCCCTTCTTTGGACACACTCCAGCACCTCAATGTCCTTCCTGTAGTGAGGGGCCCAAAACTGAACACAGTACTCAAGGTGTGGCCTCACCAGTGCTGAGTACAGGGGGATGATCACTTCCCTAGTCCTGCTGACCACACTATTTCTGATACAAGCCAGGATGCTGTTGGCCTTCTTGGCCACTTGGGCACACTGCTGGCTCATATTCAGCCAGCTGTTGACCAACACCACCGGGTCCTTTTCCACTGGGTAGCTTTCCAGCCACTCTTCCCCAAGCCTGTAGCATTGCTTGGGGTAGTTGTGACCCAAGCATAGGACCTTGCTCGTGAGAACCGGCAGCTCCTGGTGGCTCATTGGGCTCAACGAGTGTTTCTCGGGCTGAGGAAAGGCCCCTCCATGCCACTGTCAGCCGCTCTGCTGCATACCAAGCCGGTACTGGAGCAGAGCACTTCGGTGAGTGTCTCCTGCAATTTCCCTGCAATTGTCCAGGAAATCATTCCTCCCTCAAAAGTGGAAGATCTCAGAGGATATTTAGAAGCTCAAATGACTTGCATGAAGGCTTTGGTTCTTTGCAAGTTCCCTGCATCTCCTTAGCAGTGCACTAACAAAGCAGCTTCTTTTCTACTCACTCTCTATGCTGTCTTCTCTGTTTACGTGCTGAACAGAAACAAAATGAAGGTCACACACTTTCAGCTTTTGGAAAGCAGAAATGATAAAAAGTGCTACAAGTCTCACTGCTTTTGCTTATGTATTTTACTATACAGCGTTATCTGGCACATCTAAATGTGGAATAATTGATCAGCTGCTTTTCCACACAGAGGACCTGGGTGGTAAATAAAAACAAAAACACCCACTGCTAGTGAAATACTAGAAATTGGAGCAGAGAAGCTTAGTTTGTTCAACTTAGTCCAAGCTATTGCCTATTCTAATCCCAAGGCTTGACTTTTCCTTTGGCATGAGTGACTAGCCTTTCTTTGTAGAGTCTCAAGGACATGGAACTCTGCCCATATCCCCCTGCACAGTAAGCCATGAGAGATGCAGTAAAACTTGCAGGCCTCAAAGATAAAATTCCAGGGCACAGAAGAGCAAACCACAGGCCTGCTAAGCAATGCAATGAACTGGAGGAGATCTTTGTTATCCTTCTTCCTTCTCAGTTCTCATTTCAAACCTCCACAGCGTCAGTTCATATCTTTANTTTTTTAACACAATAGAACAGTCTTGGAAGCTTCACTGGCAAGATTTAGTTATAATATTTAATTCTTAATCTCTTTGCTTTGCCAGCAATTGTCTATGATCTTTTAAAATTTGTTTTCTATTTATAATTGCTTGAACAACTTTTTTTGCAAACTGGATTTATTTCTTCATCTTTGCATTGAAAAGATATCTATGCCAGGCCCCTGTGTGTCTTGAGATTTGTTCTAAAGTATCCTACAGACAAATTAATTTGCCAGGCAGAAGCTTGCAATGACTACATGGATGTAGGAGCTTCCCTCAGCCAGCTGGCACCAGAAAGAGAAACATTCCGGAAGAGCTTCTTACCTCCAAATGTCCAGTGCTCCCACCCTCACTTCATCAAACAAATAGCTTTTGCAGCGTGCCTGGAAGTACATCAAATGGAGACTATTTTGAACGAAGGGAAAGGAATGCATGCCAGAATCCTGAGGCCTCGATTGAGAATATGCAGCTGCCAGCACTCTTTCTCTTTGTAAGGGAAGGATCCAGACCAAACTTTGCCATTGGCCACAGCTGTAGCAGTGTTATATTTTGTGGATTTCTCTGCAGTATTTTCTTTGAGCAGTTTGTTGGCCATTTGCTATTCAGAAGGTGGTATTCAGGCTGAATGAATTGGTCCCTTTTTCATTTTCTACAATAAAGATTATGCTTTGGCTGCAGCTATAGAGCCCAGTTTTAGAGGGAAGGGGGATGCATCCCACTGATGATGAGTTACAAATTAGGTCAAGAAATTCTGAACTGGGGTAGGTGTTGGTGTTTATTTTTATTTTCTTATTGTCTAGTAAAATGAAAGAAATCTGCCTGCATTCAAATAACCCCATGTTTTGACTGGCCTCTGAAGGCTGCCTCTAGACCTGTGTTCACTTAATCACATGGACTGTGACCAGGGCGAAAGTCTGGCTCCTGCAGTTTACAGCAAACTTCCAATTGATTTTGAAAGGCTAACCTCAGAGTTTGACCAAAGGCCAAATTTACTCTGTCAGGGAAGGTAGGAGGGCTACTCCTTCTGTAATTTTTGCCTACCTGTTGGTGATATTGTGGCTGCATCTGACCTTTACATTGCACACCAAAGCTAGAGTTACCTTTCAGAAAATACTCTACAACTACTAGCTGTATCATGCATAGCTCTTTTTTCCATATGAACACATTCAATACACGGTTGTGCTTGATCTCCATTTTCTATGGATATTTCTTACAGTTATTCTGCCTATCCTTACAACCACTCACATCAGCAGGCCAGATTCACAGAAACAGGCCTAACTTCATTTGGATGTGTGCCATGTCCTGCTAAAGTGTTGACTGAGAGGAGAGTTGATAGCCAAGGATAAGTCCAAATACTTAGAATATAATCACAGTCTTCACATCCCTTTAATATTTGAACATTTTGCTAAACAGAGGAGAGAGATGAGCTTTTAACTACATTTAAAGATCCTTTTTTTTAATCACTGGAATACTATTTTTAGTCTGTATGTATAGTGTCACTTCAGAAAGCAGAAGCAGAATGTTTTTCTTTTACTGCAAATGGGTTTTCTTGAAGACAAAATCTAGGGAACCAGGTAAATATCTTTGTACAAATGATGGCCCTCTCATCCTTCCTCAGTGCCTGTACTGAAGCATTTCTATGCCATGTATTATGGGGCCAGTTTATTGAGATGGGCGGGTTGAGCTGCAGGATGATGGTTTCCTCTGGTGATTACAGATGCTATCTGTCTTTTCTAGTTCACATTTTCTCCTTTCCCTTGGAGGACAATCAGATTCCAATTAACAAGGATTAGAAAAAGCAGTGCTTCCAAAAACACAGGGTGTACATTCAGATGTTCTTTTCTTTCAGGACATTAATGATCTAGGTTTCAAGTACAGCTCAACAATTCCTGCTATGTTTACCACTTTCAGCTCTGTAACCACTTTACAGATAACACTTCTGCCAGTAGAGTGGTACTGCAAGCTCCGAGGCTCTCTGAAACAGATGTAGTTGGATCTTGATTTCAGAAAATTGTTGCCTTTACATGATAGTTGCAACACCTCATATGATAGATGAAGTAGTCAGATTTTCCAAAAGAACAGTATGCTTTAAGAGCTTGTACCCTGATGCTGCAATTCCAAGTTTGTTGTATTTTTACTTCACTTTTGGTTAGACTGTGCTTTGGTTAGCCTGCACAAAACCTCATCCTTGCCAGGGTAAAACAGCTTCAAGCCTTCAAGCATCTACCTGATTCTGGCTACAGTACGTGTAAAAGATTGTGAATTAAGCAACTCTATAGATTTACCAAATTCTAACTATAACTCCTGGGGACCTTGTCTCATCTCAAACACACTGCAGCTTGGCTCACTCTCATTAAGGTGTAAGTTGCTATGCAGAGTCACCTTCAGGTAAGAATAGTCACACAGATGGTAACAGTGCAATAAGTAGTCTTCTGAGATACTCAAACAGCAAATTTTTAAGGTAGCTCTACCGTATGGTACTGTCATACTGTATGGTATAGCCATATAGCATGGTATCAGTAGCAGAGTGGTTCCACTGTAGACAGTAGTGTTTCAATCATATGACTGCACTGCAGGAAACTGCCCTTATAAAATCTTTGGCTTCAGACACCCAATGAAGCTGGAGACAGAAATCTTTCTTATTTGGGTTTGGCCACCTGACACAGTTAATTGATTTAGAAGATGCACAGGTCTTCACTTGTTTGGTTTAATTATTTGTTCTTAGTTATTTCTGGTTTGTTTTGGTTGCCTAAATATTTCTCCCAGGACCGAAGCATTTTAAAGTGAAGAATAGTGAATGCTGAGCTTTGTATGCTTATTTGTACAAAGGAAGTTTCCTCACAAAAATCAGTCAAATTTCCTGGATTTGGAAAAAAAAAAATCCTAAGTATACAACAATCGTTCATATGGTTGTTTATAATGGAAATTAAAGCAAAGATTTTTTCTCATGATTTTAGGTTTGGTTACCTGCCTCACAAGGTAATGCCTGGAAAAAAAAAATCACTTATTTGCAGGCTTCCTCTTTGGTAGGTGATAGAGATGTCATTAGGATTGTTTAGGACTTAGACAGAAAGCTCTTTTCTTTCTCTCCCCAAAGTCATATACCACACACCATGATGGTGTGAGAACCTTTGGTCAATGGGGCTCAGGTTCTGCTATTGAGGACATTGGTGTCCCTCACACAGGTGTCTCTGGTAGGTGTTTAGACAGGATCTGTCCTTATTAGACAGCATTTGGAGATGATGGAGCCTCTCTCCCTCCCTGAGATTCCACCATCCAGCTGAATCACAGCCTTACCCTCTTGCTCCATGCAGGGAAGCACCCACTGACTTCAGCAGGCAAGAGTTAGTCCACCATGGAGCTCAGGCAGGAGGATGTGTCTAGATCCTTGTTTCCTTTGTCATTGGAGGCACTGCAGCTGGCATGACATACAGCTGGCTTGGTGTATGTTTATAGGTACTGCTGTAGTGTCTGTACATCTCCCACTACTACTATTCCAAATGGGACTTATGCATCTTTGTGGATGCCCTAAATGGCTCCATGACCCCATGATGACTGCCAGGAACCCAGTGTATTGGATATCTACTGCAGAAAGAGCCTAAGGCATGAAAAACTACCACCAAAAGTAAATATATACATTTAATAGAGGCTTTGGAGAGATTGCCGCTTTTCAGATGTCAACACCACCCTAGCCAGAATAACTGCAACAGTGCTGTAGGGAGGCTTAGGTGACTGGGAAGTGTGAAAGTTACAGTGCTAGGACTCAGGCTGGGAGGGAGCGACCCACATATGGACCTAGGGGAGGAAGGACGAGTAATCTAGTTTGTTCTAATAGTATTTTGTCAGTGATTATTCCTATGTGGATATTGGAGCCTTATTTTAGATATGAAGCTGCAAGCATTTGAGATCAGATTTCACTTGTACTGAATTCTCCTTTTATTGTTTGACTTCAGCTCTGGAAGTAATAGGAAAATTTGAACCTGAAGGATGGAAGTCCAACACACAGTGTCATAAGCTTAGCCCTATCATTGCATATGGTGAGTATGAACTTTTATCTATTTGACTCCTATGTATGAGTCTCTTTTAGCGCTCTGCATTCAGATGAATAGGACAAAGACTGCTGTAGATTTTAAATTTATTTTGAAGACATTTTCAAGGTTTAATAGTAGCAAGGCTGTAGTGCCAGCTCTTGCACTAGTTGCGTAGTTAACAAACCAAAGAGCAACATTGAATTATGCTTATGGTCACCAGTAAAAGTGTCTAACTTTGAACCCCTTTCCACCCTCAGTCCCCTTGCTCCCACAGCCTCATTTTCTATCTTTCTGCTTTACTTGAAAAATATTTCTCCTTCCAGCCTGTTTGTCAGTGCTTTTATAGTTAACTTCTTGTTTCTACCACTGTGATTCCCTGAAACTTCTGTGGTTTTTTTTATGAATATGACATCATTCCTAAACTAGATAAATAGATGGTTTTTTTTTTTCCTCACTGATGTGATGATCTTATGCTCAGAATATAGATCTTTTTTTTTCAATTGTTTCATTTGGGGCAGTGTCTCCCACTTGGGCACTTTCCATTGGGGTAGCATAAAGCTGTCACTGGAGGTTCAGTACACTTCATTCAAATGTGCTTTGCATTTTCTTTATCACATGTCTGTTAAGCCTGTGCCTAATGTGTGGCTTTGAACTGCTACCCATTTGCTTTTGTGGCCTGAGGAGGGACTGGCACTTGGGCAGTCATATGTCTCAAGTGAGTTGATGCTTGTGTGGCCATACAGTAGAGCTCATATTAGTAGCACAAGTGCTAGAGGACTGCATGCTCACAAGCCTCCAAGCCCCATTAGCTGGCCTTCCCTGCCTGTACCAGGATACTCAAGGCTCCTACCAGTGCTGACATTTATTGAGTCTTCTGCTTTAGGGAATGCAAAGATTGCAGAAATGAAATTCCTGGACTGTGCACAGCATTACGGGGAAAATGAGCTACCTCCTGCACAGCCTCACCTACTGTGGCAGCCTAGCTCTTTTCCCCATGCCTCTGATGTTATCCACAACTTCTTCTCTGTCTCTTTCCAAAATTACCTGCATCATCCTCTTTTTTTTTTTTTTCTTTTTTTCCTTTCCCAGAGGTTTTATACTATATTCCAGGCTTCTGTGTGTAATTCTAAATGAGACGGATTACTGTCAGTCTGTAATCTCAGTTCTGTACTGCTAGAGCACAATTTGTACTCTCCAGTTAAGACATCATTGATTTTAGTATTTTCCTATACCTTTAACACTAACAAATTATGGTTATGTAGCTGATGTCCATTAAAACTTCCATAAATTCTTATCTGATTTGTATTTTCCAAACATAGCACAATGACAGTACAGCAAAAAAACTTGGTTCTCAGTCACACCGGTTATACATTTTTCTGTGATTTTATTTCTTTTTCTCTTTTTGTGATTGTGATTTTATTGAATCCAGCACAACAAAAGCAAAATATAAATTAAGCCTGGTAATTTTCATTACATTCCTCTTCCAGATGGATTCTGAGAGGTTTTGGAAAACCTTAATCCAGAATATATGAACAAAGCCTGCAGAATGTAATAGTGATAGAACCAGTAGAGTTTTATAAACCTAAGGATAAAGACTGTGTCTTTTGTGTTGGGATTTTTTGAACCAGCTTATTGAATTTGAGATCAGGGATCAAATTTTTTATTAAATTCTACACATGCTAAATAAAAAATTCTATAAAAAGATATCACTTTACCTTACATTCTGAAGTTTTTACAGAAAGGAAAATGAGGAACCAGTTATCACAAGATTTATAACAAAAGCAAAGTGAAAAAAATGAAGCAAAAGTCTTGAGAAATATTTCTGTAGAAAGCAGAAAAATATTTTTATGCTGAGTTAATGTCAAAGTATCCCCCCCCTTTTTTTGCTTATGGAATGAAAAAACATTAATCATTCATTGGTGGCTACTTGATTAAACATAATGCTGACACAATTTCTTTTCACTGTGATTGATGGAAAATGTCTGCAACACAGCAGAAATCAATGTCTTATTCCATACTTGTCCTTTTAATAATCTGCTTGCTTGTGTCATTCACTATGTTGGCTTTTTTTTTTAATCTCCTTAGACTGTACATTGCAAAGAGCAAGGTCTGTTTTTCAATTTGAGGATATACAGTGAGTAACTCTATGGTTCCCTGGAAAATTTCTATTGCAATAAAAAGTGACACTAATAATCTTTTGAAATTAAAATTTTTCCTAAATATTTTACATCTCTTCTTTTTACAGATATAGCTAGTATCTTTAATCCTTTCTAAGCTTCATATTGCACACAGTGTGCAAAGATACAATATGGTAGGCATTAATGAGTTGGGCCACATATGAAGAGATACAAGTGTGCATAGAGATCTCTCTGTGTAACCTTTTTCTTAGGAGATGGAATACTGGCAGTTCTAACTGCTCTTTTATTTGCTTTATAAATGTGTTTTGTTTTCTTCTCTGACTTTGGCAAGCAGCAGTCTGGCTAACTTCTATTCAATGTGTTTAAATCTGCTTTGGTTTTCCATGATACATGGGAAGTGGAAGCCAATGCTTGATACCATTTCCAACCTTATGTTCAGAAAGGCCGGGGCTAGGTCAAGATGCAGATGTCAGCTACCTCTCTAAGTCCAGGCTAAGATGCAAAGATGCAGTGGGAGGAGGAGGGGCAGGGGAGAGGATAATTCAGTACCCCTGTGGAGATCTCTCAAGGTATCAGCTTCAAGCAACTGTCTGCAACCCAGCCCACTGGGCACCTGAACATGTGGCACCTTGCCATCCATTCAGTATGGATTTCTCCTTGGTTTTAAATGCAGAGACCAGAGAGGTAAATTAAATGTTTTGCATGGAAATTATTGACTGCTGTGTGGCATGAAAAGGAGGCTCTCAATGAGCTTCCACCTCTCCCTGCCATATATTGCATTTGCTGGATGAAGCTCAGAGAGGGGAGTTCTATACCAGAGACCTTAGCTGTGTGCATTTGAGTATCTGTGCATTCCTGAGGGATTTTTGTGTAAGAATGTATATTTGTTTATTGTGTTGTCTCATCTGAACCCTTTCCATGGTAAAGTTTAACCATGTTCAAGGTGATGTCAGGGCAAAAGGAAAGCATTTGCTTGGTAAACTGCTAGGAAACACTTCTAGAAGTGCTGTTCTTCATAAGCAATCAAGTCATAATTACTGAGAATGTGTTTCCATGTCCCTTGAGAAATCAATCTCCAAAGACAAGTGGTGTTCACAATGAGCTGAAATTAAAATCCCCTATTTCTTTCAGTCATCCTAAAGGTGAGCCTGAGGTGCAACATGACACTGGAGCACCTTTTCCATAGTTTTTCAAATGTAGCTCTAGATGCAGAAGTCAAAGTATTCCCACTGCTCACCTCCTTTCCACAGCTGAGACTTGATTTCCCCCATGTCTTTTCTCTCTTAGAGAACATCTGTAGTATGGAGGATAGTCTCTGGTCAGGCTCTTGACACATTAAAGTCATAATCTTCAGTGAACAGAAAAAACGTGGTAAGAAATTGATTGCTCTGAAAATCAAGAAAAACTAAGCTATGTAAGCTGTTGATATTTGGCTCAAATGCCAGTCCTGTCTAGAAATATGTGGTAATTCTCACTAATTTGGTTTCCATACTTAATTCAATAGAATGAGCTTGAAATAAATTTTAAAAGGAAAAGCACAAAATAAATTTCCAAAGATGGCTATGCCTCATTGTTCCTTATGTCTTGCACTGCCTAGTGTAAATGACCACTGGAGATCCAGGAAAATGGTGACTCAGTCCTATTATGCCCTGTAGTAATTATAACTACTAGTAAATGCTATAAGGTGAATGAAGCAACTTGCCTCAATAAAGACAGGATGACTGCAACATGTTTGATATTTTACTTTTGGTATGTATGTACATTTTCAATACTTCCTATGTTTAGTCTCATACAACAATCTGGCCCAGGATGAGACCATGAAGAATAACGGGCAGTAGAGGTGTTCCGTCCATGCTTGCAGGCTGGAATGGCTCAGGCTGCAGGTGTGCCAGAATGGGACAGACACAGAGGCAGTATTTGTAAGCAGTGCTTTCTTCCAGTGTTAGTCTTTGAAAATGATAGTTAGCAAAATGCCAGGAGAAGTGTCAGCATGACAGCCATGTAGGCCAACAGTCCTGTGCCTGCCTCTATCGCCTTGGTTCACAGTACAGTGAGAGGGCAACACTCTTGGATGTCCCTCTGTGCACTTTCCACAGTGTACACATCTCCTTGCCATTATTGTCCTTGGGCTCTGCTGAGAAGGTGCTTGAGGTTCAGGGATGCTATCTGGTATGGAATAGAGGACATCATGGGGTCATTATGTTGTATTGATGATTGCTTTCTCAGAATGAAGCCAATCAAGCATTAATCAGCTCCAATTTTTGCCTAAGGTAGCAATTAGAGTTTAGACCATAGGTAATAGCTTTCTGTTTACCTGTGTCTCCTATTTGATCTAGTCATGATAAAGGATTAAATGTTCCTCTCTCAAATTTAACTGTCCTTGAGCCAGCCTAAGCGAACACTTTGCCCAGGAATTAAAGAACAATGTCTGTACTATAATTCAGGTGTTTGATTTCATTGCAGGATGATTAAAGTGAAATTGGACTGGAAAGAGAAGTCAGTAAAGCAGAAATATTTTTCATCATTAGAAAAAGCATTCCAAAAATAATTCCTGTGTGCTTCCTCCACTACAGGGCTCTTTCCTTCCAAATTTTGTTATATGTTAAAATTTCCAAAGGTAAGGGAAAAAACAGTAGAAGAAATGCATTTCCAATACTTAAATAGTACCTCTAAGTACATGTAGTTCAAAAATTCCACCATATTTATCTTTTTTTCAGTGCCTTACTTCTCAGCAGAGACAAGTATTTAAATCCTTGCCACAGGCTTTAGTTTGCGTGGCAAAAGATACACAGGGACTTGTAGAAAAACATATGATTGTTTGCATGACCAAACATTGCGTGGAATAGTTTATTTGCTAAGAAAACCCTAAACAATGTCAGTATAGATGGCAATAGAATAAAAACACTTCAATGTATGGCAACATCTGATTGATAAATGTGTGCAGAGACATTGGGAGAATGTCAGCTTTTCAGCTGGCTGCTAATATAAAGAGGTATAGTTTATGCATTGGAGTTCCCCAAAGGTCACAGGTAATGGCCCAAAGACATAAATTAGAAGCCTCAGCTAATAAAGAGACTGTTTAGTTAAGGCAGAGGTCCAGTTTTCAGGACTGAAAAATGCTTCTGGTTTCATTTATTGTAAAAGGAATTTGGAGACGACAGGGAAGGCCAGTTGATGATAGATAATGGTACATGGAGGAAAAGGCAAAAATGTTTACATTGTAATAAGAGAGTGAATTAAGAGAACAACTTGTTATTTTTCCTCTGCCTGTTCCAATATAACAGGAAGATATATGTTTTATTAAATTAAGGAGCACTGATCTAATTTTCCTTGCTTAGAAATCAAGTTCAGGAAAATACTGCTGAATATTGCATGGAACATGAATATTGGAGGAAAAAGTGAGGACTTGCTATTGTACAGTCAGTTTAGTCTCCAACTGGGTATCTCACACTAGATGAAATTTTGCCATAGTAGTCTCTGTGGCTGCAATTATTAATGACACAGCCCTCTGCCCCCCAAAGCTGTGCAATGTTATAATTAACATTTCTGATATTAGTAATTTGTTGATGGGATGATTTTACTGGCTTTTCTGACATAAAAGAAATATAAAAGGTAAATTGAATGCTTATATATAAAAAATTCCTCCTTCAATCGCTGTGTACAACATCTGGGAGGAGGGAAGAGAGAACTTTGTACTCAATGACTTCCTTTTCAGGGCTTCTTTTATACTGAGCTTAAACAAATCAAACAGTTATGCGACCTGGAAAGTATTACATTTCAGGAAGTCTGGAGTTCTGGTGTGTTACCCAGCCATGAGGCACTGCAAAGCAATTTTAATGCTTCTCATGCATCTCCTTTTATGGAAATCAGGCAGCACAGGCAAAAGTTAAGGAAAAAACCACAAACAACAAACCCCACAACAAAAGCAAACCACCCCAAAACCAACTCCCCCCCTCAAAAAACAAAACAAAACAAACCCAAACAAACAAACAAACAAAAACAAACAAACAAACAAACAAAAAACCCCCACCAGAATAGATATGGCAACATGAAGTAGAATTATGATAAATCCTAACTGAAGTAATCAAGCATCTTCTTTAAAGCCTTGCAGGCCTATGCTCATGAGCTTGAGACTTTTTTAAACTTTTAGTTAGATGAGGAAGAGATATATATACATAGACTTACTATAGACACTGCAAATACAGTGAAGGAGGGATGATTCAGCTTGTATTTGAAGACTTTATAAAAATATAATTCTGGAAAGAATAGTAGAAATTAAATGCTAACTCACTAGAGGAAAGAAAACACATTTTTAAAAATCTGATTTCTAAGCTGAATAAGGTGAATGTCATTTTTGCTTTGTTGCATAATATGTGAGCAGCACCTTTCCATCAGACACATTCTTTCAGTGCCAAGATCCACTGTAGTGTCATCTTTCTCAGCTATTTTAAAGAAGGACACCCACACACACACTTCCCTACACATGCACATACACACTTGTGGATCTGCTGCCTTCCAAGGAAAAAATGCTTCTGCCTTGACATATCAGCCAGGATATGGCATTTCTTTCATATGCATATCTGTAAGGAAATGGGAAGATCTGCTTGCTTTTACTTTCTTAACAGGTTCATCACAGCTCCAGATCATCAGAACTACAAATCTGTGTTGGTTTTTTTCCAGAGACCTCTTTGTGAGTGTGTTTGAAAAGTGTTTTAGATGATTGTGCAAGCTAGAACAGTGTTAAGGCAATTTGATGAAATTCAATGACATCTCAGTCCCACAGTCCAGAAGAAAGCTGCTACCATCTGTAAACAGCTCCAAATCAGGATTAATTAATGGTTCGTCCCTCAGATCCTGTCTGCTTGAATATACGTGCTCGATGTTTTGCAGGCAATCATCGTGCAAGTGTTCGGAGTCCCTCAATTCTGAATTTAAAAACATCACTGGTTTGATTGCCGTGGTGGTTTTAAGTTCCACGTCGTCCTGTTCTAACAAGATAACTTGCTATTTAAGCATATGTCCATCTACGACAGCCAATGCCCTCCTTTTGCTCTAAGATGGAAATCACCACGTGTGGAACACGCACAGTGATTTTTTTGTCCTATAGTTAATTTTCTGGCCTCTTGGATTAAGAGGATGGTTGTGGCTACAGCACGCAGACACCCTGGCCATCCTTTACTTACATTGTCCAAGTGTTTGGAGAAATATCCCACAGCTCTTCTCCATATTCCCAGTTTCTGATTCAGCATGCCCAGGGCAAGATGTTGTCATTCATGTACAAATAGCTCAAAAGGTTTAGACAAATCTGGCAACACCTATGCAGGTACTGACATCAAAGCCTTTTTCAAGTCCTTAAAAGCTACTTGATATTCAGGGGTAGTAGGGCTTTTTTGACCTCTTCAAAGTTTCATAAAGGGGTTTTACCAGCAGTCCATAATTGAGGATCCACAGTCTGCACCATCCAACTATACCCAGAAACACCTTCAGCTCTCATACAGTTCTTGGTTCTGGAGTTTGGCAGATTGCCTCTTTTCTGTCAGCTCCCAGTCTCCTTTGTCCTTGTGAAATCTCAAAACCTGGGATTCCACCAACCCATACCAAGGTTGTTACTGCATTCTCTACTTCTGCAGGAATTTCTTCCTCTGGTCTTTATGCATTCTGTAACATAGAAATTCTCGCTTCCACAGCTTTTGATTCAGGTATTAACAGTTGCACTTCTCCATTCTTAAAAGTTATCTCTGCATCTATTTTGCTCAGTATGTCTCTTCCCTTCAAGGGCATCGGGCATTCAGGCTTATATAAAAATTGGTGAGGTACCCATTGTTTTCCTAATTTAAGTTTTAGGGGCTGTAAAGAGGGCTGGTTTTCTCATTTCCCTGTAGCATCAACAATGTTCACAGTTTCATGGTTAAGTACAGAATAAGTTGCGTGTTTCTTTTCCTTCTCCCTTTTAAAAACTGTCCATGCTACTTCTAACATCTTTCTCAAATCTCTTGAATTTGCCCCTTCCAGTTTTTGGAATTTCTTTCTTACATCTGGGGCCGGTTGTCCCATAAAGATAGAAGCCAATTGGACAGCCTTTTCTGGTTTCTCAGGGTCCAGATTGGTATATTTCCTGGCAGTGACTTTTAACTGGATTCATTTGGTTCCTGCTTAACTTCATATAATTTAGACCAATTGATTCCTTTTGGCATGGCATGCCTTATGCCACATAGTATCCATCTTTGGTATCATGTTACTGGGTCCTGGTTGCTTGGTATTCCACCCTGGATCATTTCCTGGAGCAGGAAAATTTTGATCTATTGTCCCTTGCAAATCCCCATTAGCATGTGCCCCTTCTGCCTGTTTTCAAGCAGTGTTTAATACCATTCATTTCTCAGTATCATCTGATAATGTATCTAATATCACCTGTAAATCATTCTAATCAGGATCAGGACCCTCCCTCAGACTCTGCCGAAGAGCAACTATCAGTTCCAAATCCTCTTCCTTCTCTCGTCCACATTTTAAACACCTCTTCCCAATACTACAAGCAAAGCAACACCGTTTGAAATTCCTTCCGCTCCCCTCCTCTTCTAAAGTCAGGACCATAGAGTTCTGTGGAGTTATTCCACACTGCCTTTGCCATTCTGTATGGTTTCTGAATGTAAAGAATAAATCCACATATGGTACTTCATCCCATTTACCATCCCATCTACAAAATAACATCAATTGCAATATAGTATTATATCTCAAGGTTCCATTCCTTGGCCATTTGTTGTGATCTTCAAGAGTATACTTCAGCCAACAATTATTGCAATATTCTACTAGCTGTTTCCGAGTGAGGGTGTCCGTCATTCCCCCCCCCAATCTTTCCCCAATGCTTTAACACACATCCTAGGTGGAATCTTTTCAAAATCCCCCCTTCCGCCGAGGGCTTATTGCTCATTATAAAACAACACAAAACACGAAGGCAATACAAAAACAATACAAAATAACAACAGAACAACAAGACATCCAAACCAAATACAAATTACAAAGCCATTACAAAATAACAACAGAACAACAGGACGTCCAAACCAAATACCAAATTCCAATCCCGGGTGTCCTACAGACTTTCACGTGATAGGATCAAATCCTTCCCTTAGGCACCTTTATAGCCCAACCCTGCAAGGCTTTCACTGCGCCTTACAGGCAGGCAACTTTGACCTGTGCTTTTGATGCGGCCCTGTCCTGCCATGGTGGTAAGAACAAATATCCAGATCAAATAAGAATGCCTTTACCTTCCCAGGGGTCTTGCTCAGAGCTCTTCAGTCCGGGGATCAGAGGTTCTTCCTGAGAATTCCCCAGTGTCAGCTGGAGGTCCTGCGATCCTGCAGATCCGTCGAGGTTCAGAAGCAATGTCCTGTCGGGGTTGCCAAAAACTGTCACCGAAATCGGGAATAAAACTCTTTAACACCAATGTAGTACTAAAAAGCAGGCATTCTTTATTACGGCGCCAGATGCACGGGGGATAGCTCCACCTATCACGCATGCCACCAACTACAACCAGTGAGGGTTATATTGCCCCAAATCATACATATTCATTATGTCTCCCAGAACTCATAATATTTGCATCTTAATTAAGCAAGCCTCTGGTGGTCCCTAGTGGTTTGTTGAAGAGGCGCTTTTGGTGTTCTTTTTCATGAACTTTGAGTATTTCTTCCATGGATGGTCATGAGTTGGCTCATCGAGCAATCTTCTCACGGAGGTGTTTCCTGAGTCTTATGTGGTGGCCTTATCTGGCATCTGTTGTTGGGCTGTTCGTAAGTAATCCTCCAGGATGGACGTTCTTGCAACACTTGCAACCCAAACCATTCTATGATTCTATGACCTTTTCCTCTATAGTATGTCACCATTAAATCCTTACTTGTTTCTGATTTAGTTAAATACCACTTTCTTTCTACAAAGTGGTGTTGTGAAAATGGCACAAACATAATTCTTCATCTAAACCCCCCACTTTTTTCCCCTTAGCCTTCATCTTGTTCACGAATCTTTTCTCTTCACTTTTCCCCGCATATTCTGATTTCTATTGCTTGCTGTAGGCTTTTACTTTTCAGTCGTGCTTCAACTCTTGTATTTGGAAGAGTTCCTTGTTTCTTTACTGCCAAGCTTCTTCACAGTTCTCTTTCAGAAAGTTTAATCTAAATAAATAAAATTTGCTCCTATGAGAAACTTTATTTTCGTCTTTACAAACTCCCTTTTCTTCCTGTACTGAGCTATAGTATCTTTAGGATCAGGAAACTCACACAAGAGCCAACGTCAGCAGGAGTACCAGGATGCCAGTCTAAGTGAGCTTTCCAGCCCAGTCATTAGAGCTCCTCAAAACAGATAAGCACCATATTTGATGACAAAGAGCATTAAAGGTCCAGCTCCCAGTCATACATACTTTCCTTAACGCATAGCTTTAATATTTTGCTTTGAAGCCATAACACACTTCAACTTTTTATTTCACCTACATGTAAGATGACTGGGAAGTAAATTTATATTTTGAGTATAAATGTTTTGACTTTTACAGTTGCTCTTAAACATTTCCTATTCTGTTTCCTTAAAGTATTTTAATTTACAGACAGCTTTTGGACAGATCATTACAAGTCTAGTCTATCAAAAGAATGGCTTATCTGTGAAGACAAAAAGAAAACAAGCAGATGTTTTTGAGAGAGCTGTGGTAGGGGAATATATTGGAGGTATTTAAAAACAAAAGAAAAAAATCTAATGCCTGTCTCTTTTCAACATCCTTTAAGCCCAAAGAAAAGCTGATAAAAAGGTAAAATTTCACTTGAATAAAATCCCAGATTCAATCAGGATAGTGCCTTTCAGTGGTTTCTACAGCAGTCTGGTTTAATTTTTCTGTTACAATGTTTCAACTTCAAGGAGATTGTGCCACATATTCTTGTTTTAGAATAATTGAATAATAATAACAACTCTCCTTACACATTAGTAATATTTGTATCCAAACAGAGTGGAATTTTAACAGCTTTAAAAAACAGGGAAAACATTGGTTTGTTTTAATGTGCATATGGTACAATAGCTTATGATCCTTTAACATGCATATGGAAGGCAACAGCTTTCCTGAAGAGACCTGCCATATTTTATATCATGCTTTAAACTGCATACAGTATAGCATGAGGCACTGTGCCTTGCCCTGCTTTATGAAATATTTTTTAATGGTGAGTTCCTTTTGTCCTTCTTAGTCATGAGATACACAGAAAAGGCCAAGGGATTAATCTAAACCTAGCTCTTTGACATCTTAGGCTGTTCTGCTGAGCATTCAGCCCTCTCTTTAGTCTACAAGTCTGACTGTCTCCAGTGGAATTTATAAACAGCTGTAACATTGGTCAAAAGATTTATTCTCCCAGTTCATTTGTCTCTAAGTGTACAGACATGAACTCTAGCAATGGTACACTGTATGGCATACAACCCTCTCCAAATGAAACTTTATCACTGATGACTAATAAGAAATGGCATCTCATAGCCTGAAATGGGCATTATACAGCATAAGGATGATCTTGCTGAATGATTGGTCAGGAATTTGTATAATGAAATTAGATAGAAAATATATTAATTGTGCAAGTGGTGAGAACAGGCTGCTCAACAATTGGAGCAAGCTGAGGAACCTTTGGAAAAAGTTACAGATTGCAATTTGGTTTTAAGCAAATTTGCTGAAATCTGTGCATCTATATAGCATACCAAAGGCTTTCCTTAGAAGTCTAGTCTTGTACCCTGAGCCTGCTGAATTGCTGAAATACACATGAAAGCTGTTAAAGTCCTTGAAAAGATTTTAGCACTTTTTCTACTTTACTGTCTTGGCTTTGGTGTTTTTGAAGATTCTCCCCTTTCTTGATTGCTCTGCCTATATGTTTGCTAAATGCAGAGTAAACTAGCTTAGAACATAGAGAAACCAAGGACGATGGTGCTGAGGGGATTATTCCAAACCACTTCTCCATTTTCACCCACAGATGGTTCAGTCTTTTTGTGGTGAGTCATGCACTGTCTCCTTTGACTGTAAAGTGAATGGTTCAGTAGTGATATTCAAAAAAGATATTTTGAGACTAGAGGAGTATGAAAGACATGTGAAACTTATGCTGCCTCATGGGACCACTGAGAAGTGCTGAGGAAGCAGGGCTGCTTGCTGGCTTGACAAGATCCCACATGTTATATCACAATGTGTCTTAATACAGAGGGTCATAGTCTCAACCAGATCTTGAGGAGCTTGTGTGAAGTCCCAGCTGCTACATACCTTGTGCTCCTGTTGTGGCTGACTGTATCCAGGATAACTGCCCAGGGATGTTCTTCTGACTCTGTGTACTCATTTTCCTTCTGAGCAGTGACTTGGAAAGAGAGAAGACTGGTTTTAACTGGCATTGCAAGAAGAAAATAAAACCAGATGAAATGCTTGAAGCAAACTGGCCCATTTGTAAAATTCAATGCTTTCAACTCTTTCTAATCTTTAGACACAGATTCTTAAAAATTAATAGCTTATTTTTGTAACATATGAGTAGTCAAATGTATTAATTGTTGGCATAACTCTGCTGTTGTGGAAATCAGTAATAAAAACTATTGACTTCATCTGGACCAGAGGTACAGCAGTAATAAATGCTTGTGGGAAAATTGTCTTGAAACTATTGCTAATGAAGGCAGAGAACTTTGAGTATATATTTTTGTTATAAGAAGTTTATTAGCATTGCTGCACCATCAACTAGAGAAAATAGGAAAAAAAATAGTTCACTCATTTAAAGAGACAACATATTTGTGATCTTGATTTCTCAGTTGGCTTTGTAGTGTGCATTTCCAAACATAAAATCTCAGTGCAAAATTTTGGACAATACTGACAAGTTGGATATGACCTTTGGTCTTAGAAAAATCCAAGCAGTAAAACTTGCTGGATGGGAGTGAACCTACTGCTGAATTTTTGCAGCTCATAGGAGATTACTGGACACTAGTCCCCAGGCCAAGAGAGGACTGAAGCAGTGGGCAGCTGATGCACAATTCCTGTGTGCCAATGTGTCCTGGTTTCAGCAGGGATAAAGTTGATTTTCTTCCTAGAAGCTGGTATAGTACTGTGTTTTGGATTTAGGATGAGAATAATGTTGATAACACAGTAATATGTTGATTGTTGCCAAGCAGTCAAGGACTTTGCAGCTTCTCATACCAGCCTGCCAATGAGAAGGCAGGAGGTGCCCAAGAAGCTGGGAGGGGACACAGCCAGGACAGCTGACCCGAACTGGCCAAAGGGATATTCCATACCATATGATGTCATGCTCCATATATAACTGGAGGAGTGGGCTGGGAGGTGGTGTAGCTCAGGAACTAGCTGAGCATGGACTTCAAGTGATGAGAAATTGTGGTGTTCATCACGTTTTGTATATTCTTCTATCATCATCATCATCTTCCTTTCCTGTCCCATTAAACTGTCTTTATCTCAACCCATGAGTTCTAACTTTTTTCTTTTTGATTCTCTCCCCCATCCCACTGCGAGGGTGAGGGTGACTGAGTGAAGGGCTGTGTGGTTGTTTTAGCTGCAAGCCAGGTTAAACACAACACAATGCATCACAGTGAAGTAATGCAGTTTAATATTGAAATAGCATGAAATAAAACAGTTGCTAAGCAGAAATATTTCACTTTAGGTCAAATCAGTCTAAAGCAAAATACTTTATTCCAAGCTACGTAGCTAAAATACACTTTGTCTATCAGGAAATAATCTGGTAGAAAATTTCTGACCTGTCCTCTCTCTTGTATCAGTATTCCTACCCTATATAAAACCTGTTCTTAATATGTTAGGATACTGAGAACTCACAGGAGAAATTTGTAACTGCTTTGAAATGTTTTAAAATTCAGTCCTATGCTTTGAAGAAGTTAAAGAAATTCTGTTTGCATCAGACCTCTTGTCCAGCAATTGTGTTAGAGCAAGTCAGTCCCCCCCCCAGCTCCTATTTACCAGACATGCATAAGGTAACCAACAGCTGCAAGGCAGGCAAGGATACATGGCCACTGAAGCACATGTTCTTCCAGTATGAGACAGATGACATCACTCCTGGGTTTACCCTGGTTTTCCATAGGCCATTGTTTGTTAAGTAAACATAGGAAACAGGATGTGAAATCTTAGATTCATGTGACAGGTTTTACAAGACCTCTATGTGACATGTTTTTACAAGTTTCTGAAAAACTTCCTAGCTTACAGTGCAAGAAAAATAAAAATAAAAATAAATACTATTAAATATGTAAATGGAAGTGGACTTCCAAGTCAACATGCAAGAAAGATAAACAGGAGATTAAGAGTTCTGATCAGATTTCTGCTTTATCACTGGCATTAGTAGAAGTAATCAAATGGGAAAATTGTGCAAGATTTGGAGTACAATCCTGTTTTCAGTGCAGTCATTGGTGGGTTTATCACCCATTTCTTTGGATAAGATTCCTGGCCCTTAGCCTTTTCAGTTTTGTTGTGTAGAAGCTTAGACCTGCTTTTAATCATTTAATTATCCTTTTCTGAATTTGCTTTAATGTTCTTTGTAATTATTTGTACTAAAGAAACTAAACTATTCTTTCAAGTGTTTAAGTACTGTCTGGATGGGTGGTCTTACTCTTCCTGAAAGACAAAAGTGGTGAAAAAAATCAAGCCCTGACATTAATTAGCTATTTGTGACTTCTTATTAAATGTCAGATTGTCATTTATTGTATCCTATATAGCTTAAAAAACTTTAGTTTGGATTATAAAATAGACCCTGATTATATGTGACTTATCATCCCTGAAATTATTTAGGCATTTTTTCAGTATTTTTCCATTTCTTTAAGTAAAAGAAGCCAAATAATCCCAGGCAGAAAACCAAATTGCTGAAAAGATCATGGCTTACTGCATAAGCCTTCAGAGAGCCAAGGAGATACTCTGTTTCAAAAGGCTATAATTAGTGACTAATCAGATAAATCCAACAAATAAACAATTTAACATAAATATAAACTTCTGATGTTCAGAATATTGAACATGAAAATATAAGGGTGAGATTCTGCTGCCATCAATGGCAATCCAGAATGCACTAAAAGTAGTGGAAATAGTTCAGCTTCACACTTACACAAAATCGATATTATTCCCAAGTGTTGTTGTTTGGTCCTTGTTACTCCTCGAGGAGCATAGGGCTGCAACAACACTATGCCACCGAACCTGGTGGGATAGTGTTGTTGCAATTTCTGTAACAGATTTTGTTTTTTACATGGTTGGGTTGTTAGCCCAAAACAAAACCCCCAACCTGGAGGGCCAGGGTGCAACATTTTAGTCTGGCCCAACAGGGCACGCAAGCCACCACACTACGACAAGGTAAGTTGCACCAACTAGTGGTGGATTATACCCAAGACTCCACTGCAAATACATAAACTGGACTACTTTGTACCAGTATCGATTAACTATTTTTTTTTCTTAGATCTTAAAAAGACTTAACGATTCCAGTGAAATATCACTGTGCTATGCAAATTATTTGTACATAAGGAAATGATAGTCCTTTCCCATAAACATTAGATTCTAAATATATATACATGCACAAATATTTAAAATCTTTTAAACTAGTTTTTAATTTGGTACTTAAATTAAGCAGATGCATTTATTAAGTAAATCAGAATATGAAAAAGCTTCAGAATAGTGTACTATAACCTGCAGGAACTGCTCACTTTGTTAAATGACATGTGGAAAATAGGGCTACAGTCCAGGTCTGTAGCAGTGTTTAAGGACTGACATGGGAATGTGACAGCTTCTAGAGAAGCACTTAATGTGTCTAAACACAGATGTCTAGTGCAGGTTAAGATGCACACACCCCCAAACACGCCTCAAAACCAAAAGCAGACCTTTCATTTGAAAATGAGAGATGGATGTGCCCCTTAGCCTTTCCCTCCTCCAGGTAAAAAAACAAGGGTTAGCTGACACCTCCAAGGTGCAGAGGAGCAGTTCAGTTCCCTCAGTGGAGCACACTAATTCCAGGACCCACAGAATTTGTAGCTGATTGGAGACTCCAGTGCAGATATATTTTGTGCTGGTTTGCCAGGGGTCTTTGCATGTGCCTTCCAGAATTCTTAATGCTGTCACTGAGGCATAATATAAGGTCCTATTTACATCCTTCTTGTATATATTGTATATATTTCCTGTTACAAACCTACCTTGATTGATCTGGTTCATCTTGTAATAGCCCCTGCCCAGTTACTTTAGCCATGGGTGAAAATAAAACATGATCTTACAGTTCTTTGGTTACTTGGCTGGCTTCCAGGCTTGGAGCTTCTTCTGAAGATTTCAGGAGCAATCTGTTTGTTCTTCACATAAGAAACTCTAAGATGCTTTGCCTAGCAGCCTTCCTTGTTCAGGTCAAACCCATGTCACCTTCTACACATTTGCATAGGACTGAGACATACAATTGCAATATGGTGGTTGAACCAAAACATTGCCTTTCAGCTGAGCTGGGATAACCGACTTTGCATGGTTTTTGATCAATGACGTGAAAAACAAATACATTAACCTAAGTCTCAGTGTCTAGAGGGCTAAAAGCTCATACAGAGGTGCAGACTTCTGCCAGTAGGGCAGTATTAAGCAGGGATATAATATTGATAAAGATTAAAACCCCAAAGCATTTACTGAAATAAAAAAACAAGGGCTGATTCATAAAAGTAATCAAGGTAACAAGATCTTCTATTTTTCAGATGTGATTTCACTTGTTAAAAAAACTGGCTGGGTGGCTGGACCCAAAGAGTTGTGGTGAATGGAGTTAAGTCCAGTTGGTGGCCGGTTACAAGTGGTGTTCCCCAGGGCTCAGTGTTGGGGCCAGTTCTGTTTAATATCTTTATCAATGATATGGATGAGGGGATCCAGTGCACTCTCAGTAAGGTTGCAGACAATACCAAGTAGGGTGAGTGTTGATCTGTGTAATGGATCGCTCTTCAGAGGGATCTGGACAGGTTGGATCAATGGGCTGAGGCCCCCACTACTATGTGTCTAGTAGTTTCCTCATCAAAGAGGACTCAATGGGAATCTCTTTTTAAATGCAGGCTTGTCTTACCTGCCCCCCACCCACCCAACCAACCAACCAAACCCAAAAAAACAATACCCAAACAAAACTTCCAGATGTTCAAAAGTATATTTTTTTTCAGCGCGACTGGGTTGGGTTTGCTGTGCCAAATTTTGATATGGTTTTTTATTTTAACTGCTCTTCAAATAACGTTTTGCAACAATTTTGGATGCATGTATTCAAGAATAAAAAATAAATGTGGATAGAGAAATGTAGTGATTAATTCTGCTAGGTATGATAGTGGGAAAATGAACAGGTTTTTTTATGCAGTCATTTTGATTGAATTTTAATCTACTAACAAAATCCATCTTAAATAACCACTAAAATAAAACAAATTTTGCTGCCATAATCATGCTTTTTTTATCCCATCCTTTACCCCATGCCTCCTCTCTTTGTCAATTTGTATTGCAAGCTTTTGAGGGCTAGCTACTTTTCAGTTTGTCCAGTACCTAGCATGATCAACCTTCATTCTGACTTACTTCTTGGACATCATTTTAATGCACAGGATTAACAATGTGTGATTATAAGAAAAGTGCCTCATGAACAAATTTTGCTATATTTAGATTTATTGTCATTCTGTTTAGGTATTCATATATGCCTTGCATTATCCATAACATAACACTAATAAATGTTAAATAATTCCACCTTCATGTTCCTTAATAATGTTAACCTGTTAACACGACTTTTTCATACAAACTAAGTCTCTTAAGCAAGCAGATATGCCATAGAGAACTTAATTTTCCATTCATGTTAACATGATCTGTGCTAGCAAAAGCATGGCAGGTGCTATCAGTTTCTGGTATTTCTTGTGGAAAAATTATGAAAGCATAAATTCCAATTTCATCTTCACGGGAAAAATGTGCATAACAGAAACCAAAGTAAGCTGTCTGTGGTTGATGCTAAATGTAGTTCTGCATAGTTGGTATGCTAAATGAATGCTCAGGGAAGGGTTCTGGATATTGCTTTTTGTAAGATATGTAACCTGTGGCAACTCTGGATTTTTTCCTCCTGACCATAGATAAGAATATAGCCATTCCCTATGACCACAGCTTAACTTCCATTCAAGCCATTGGATGCTATATTTTTCCATCTTTAACTTCTATATGGTAAAGTAGAGGAATTATGTCTTCTTTCCCCCTCCCTGTTTTCTTCTAATTTCCAGACCTAATCCCAGCTTGGAATGCAGGGGATCCCCAGAAGGACATTCAGGTCCTTAGTGATCTTGTTCTCCCTGCCAGAGAATCCCATGGAGTTTTCACTTAGGGTAGAAAATGTTGATGGTTTCACTTAGAAAAAATAATACCTAACTGTGAGGAGAAAGGCAAGAAGAGACATTGCTTTGAGTGCTTAAACCTTCACTACTTCTTCTTTTGCTTAGATTAAAAACTGTTTACAGTTTCTTGCAAATTAAGAACAGCTGCTTATAAGCATAAGGGCCTGTCCCGGTCTTAACACACACCCCCACCCCCCCCAAAGTTATTTAAAAGGCAACAATGAATTTCCATGTAGTTTGATGACCATTGTTCTTATACATTATGTTTCTGTATATACTCTTAACTTGCTTCCTTTGAGATTTGACCTTGCAAAGCATTTATACAGATGAACACAAGTATGTAATTCATTATTAAAACTTTCTATGGTTAAGACTCAGGCTTTTGGGATATCTGTGCTTTTGTGTACTAAAAAGGCAAAAATGACAGCTTTAGTTTTGCCTGAGGAATCCAGAAAAATAACACTAGTTCTTTCATTGTGCTCCAAGGTATTCTTGCAAAAGTGCACCATTCTTTTGTGAATTGTTATAATCTCATATATTTTTTTCCTGTCTGAAATCATTGCCACATTTCACCACATGAATCTTTTATAACTTGTTTTTGCTCATTTTGGTTCTGAGAGCAAGGAGAGGAATCTCTCTGGTGGTACTGTGTGTGTGTGGTCTGGAGCACATAGCCGTACATAGCTTTTTGTGAAGAACAAAAGGTCTGCAAGTAAATTTTCTTGATGATAGTACTGCAACATAGATCTGGTGTGGCCATGCATCTGCAAAATGAGATCCTTCCTGTGACCTGCTGGAAATTGCATTCCAACAGAAGACCAGATGACATGGTCATTTTTATAAACCAGGTCTCACGTCTTGTGTGGGTGTCTCGAGTGTTGGCAGATGGGTTCTTTAAGCCTCTGCTGTCTGTTTTTTATCTTTTGCACCAAAATGAATTTAACCTCAGCTAAAGACACAGCAGGAGAAGGCTTATTATTATGTGTATTACAGTACAGGCAACAGACAAAATTACTATCACCTGGGCTCCAAGAAAACCCTTATTATTGCACAGATATGGTGGTGGCTTTCTGCAAGTGGTCATGTTCCCTCTTGCTTCTCCAGCACACACTACACATATCTAAGAACAAAGTGGAACGGAAGGAAAGAGAAAATCACACAGGTTATGTTCTCTTCTTTTGGAGTGTTCTCCTCCTGCACCCTTTGGTTGCATTTACCATTCTTCCCCCCAGGGTGCTGTATCATCCTTTACATAGTTGCCTGCAAATGACTAATGTATTGTTCAATCCTGCTATATTTACATACTTTCTGTACTGATGTGCCAAAAATCTCTTTTCTGATTTTAAAGCCGCCAAGACAGAAAAACATGGTGAATGTCAAAGGCTATTTAGAGCAGTGTGTTGGACAGGTATTGAGGTGAAAAAATAATCAGCAATGTATTACTTTTCCAGTGGGGGAAAAATCCAGGTGTTGGCATGCTCTAATAGGAGTATATTTTGTCTACAGGACATTCCCTTTCTGCTTTTTGGTTTAGTCGTTTTGCAGGGGTAGGGGTGTTAAGTGGAATGCTCAGCCAAACTACACCATAAACAGTCTCTACATAGTGAATGATGCCCAGTGTATGTTATGATGACTTAAGTAATGTTCATAGTCTAACTGCATGTCTCATGCTTATATTTGATGGAGAAAAACACTCTGTCCTTTTACGTCCAAACCTGAAGTGGGATAACTGGATTATGCTATCCTTACAGAGACAAGGACGATTCTGTCCATATATCCGATCTTTCCAGTACTCCCTGAAAGAGCATCTTGTGGAATCTCCAATAGGAGATAGTTTAAAAATGCATGTGCCCCCTCCCCAACTCTAAACTGCACACAGAGAAAATAGCAGAAGCTACAATTTTTTTTTCAGCCATTGAAGGTGTGTAACCACGTGAACTAGATTCCTCTTTACACTGCTGAACAGTATGCTAACTAGCTTCTTCTTGTGTTTGTGTTTACAAAAGCTTTAGTTCATACACTAATGTTTACACACATGAATGGTAGGACTGAGGTCTTAAGGAATAAGAAATTAGCAAAAAAGAAACCCTTTGAACCTCTTTTTCCTCATCCTCTCTCCACCTCACTTGGGCCACACAGATTTAAAAATTACTTTCAGATGCATAAGGATGCATCTTAATGGATTTGCAAGAATAACTAATTATTAGTTTTACAGAGTTTTTTATTTGGAATTTTCAGAGTGTTGCGGAAACTGATTAATTCAACCTAACTGTATTGACTGTGTGAAAGATACTGTTATACAGTGTTATGCCAACTTGACAAAATAGGAAGTGAGACTAGACATGCTCAACGTAAAATTGTGGATGATCAGACATCTTAACAAGTGGTCCAATTTTCAGGAGGTCTAAGCCCTCCTTAGTGGTACAAGTTTTACAAGTATCTACATATGGCCATTAATAAAACTGAATCAGCCAACTATTGAAAAGTTGAAAACAGAATATTAAATACCTTTTTCTTGTCTTTCACAATTAATCTTTTTGTTTATGTTGTGGTTTAGCCCCAGTCAGCAGCTGAGCACCACGTGGCCACTCACTCCCCACTCAGTGGGATTGAGAGGAGAACTGGAAGAAAAATGTAAAACTTGTGGGTTGGGCTGGATTGTTTACTAGAACAGCAAAGGAAGAGGAAAATAACAACAACAGTACTTAGAATATACAAAGCCGATGATACACAATGCAATTTTCTCACTGCCCAGAACTGATGCCCAGCCAGTACCTGAGCACCGACCCCTCCTCCCTGGCCAGTGTTCCCTTCTTCCCCACCTCCGCCCCCCTCATATAATGAGCATGAATGTCAAATATGCCTTTGGCTAGTTTGGGTTCACTGTCCTGGCTGTGTCCCCTCCCAGCTGCTTCTGAAAAATAACTCTATCCCTGCCAAAACCCAGGACATCATCCGCCTCTTATTCTATATCATCTCCATCATGCCCAGATCCTACACTGTCCAATTAATTACCACCACAAGTTTCTTTGTATTGCCAGAGAGACTTTCTTTGTATTGCCGGAGTCGGCCAGCCACTTCTGGCTCTCACCTCTGGTTCTGCCTCTTCCTCCTCCTGTTCTTGTGATGGTCTGGTTCATCATCATCCTGGTTGATCATTCAAGCCGATTTTTTTATATTTCTTCTTTTGTATAGGGGCAACTTATATCAGCACAGGTTGGTTTTTTAGTTCAGCTGTGGTGCTTGTCAGGGGGGTTGAGTAGCCACAGTGCCTGTTGGTCTGTTTTCCCTCTCTTCCTCCTGAGGATGCTGCCTACTATCGAGCAGTGTTTGGTAGATCATGGCCAGGGCCCAGCACAGTGCAGTAAGTAGGGCCTCTTTGGAATTGCCACAGCATTTTCCTTTGAAATATTCTATCTCTTTATCAGTGTCCTCTACTTGTTCAGGAGTGAAGTTCCAAACCACTGGAGGTGAGAAGTTCTCTAGATACCTGCCCATATTCTCCCATATGCTCTGCCACTCATGACTATCCAACCTTGGGGCAGATCTCTGGGTGGTATTATTAAAATACTTTTTTGTAATGTTGAACAAGACTTGAAACACATTCAGGAGACATAATAATATGAACATGCTGGCTTGAACATCCCAGGGATGAATTCTCAAAAGCTGCTGTAACCAGCCTGAAGGGGAAAAGGGAGGTGAAAGAGTGGGAGAAAGTTGCCCCTGTCTTCCCCATAAATTGGGTGCAATTATTAATTCTGATAGATGTCATCTGAGGTATGGGCATGACATCAATATGAGCTTAACCTCATGACCAGTGATGATATCGTAAGTCGATATTACACAGTACAGCAAAATGAGAATCCTGATCCCTCTTCCCAGAGGTGATAAACAGCACCACAGAGAATACATACAGCAAGTAAGGGTTTACATAACACATCCCTGTGAACAAACAAAATATCATTGAGACCAGCAACTGTTTAACTAATATTATAAATGTGTATAACAAATCTGTTTTAACACTCTCTGGTCAGATCTGTTGTTCTCTCAAGCCTTTGAGCCCCATGTTGGGAGCCAAAAAGGACTGCTGTGGTTTAGCCCCAGCCAGCAGCTGAGCACCAAGCAGCTGCTCACTCACTGCTCCCCTCCCTATCCTGGTGGGATGGGGATGAGAATCGAAAGAAAGTGTAAAACTCATGGGCTGGGATAAGAACAGTTTACTTGGACAGCAAAAGGAGAGGAAAATAACAACAGTTCTTAGAATATACAAAACAGGTGATACACAATGCAATTTGCTCACCAATGCCCAGCCTGTCCTGAGTAGTGACACCTCTTTCCTGGCCAGCTCCCCTCTTATATACCGAGCATGACAACATGGTATGGAATACTCCTTTGGATAGTTTGGGCCATCTGTCCTAGCTGTGTCCCCTCCCAGCTTCTCGTGAAAATTAACTCTATCCCAGCTGAAAACCAAGACAGTTTGCTATAATTGTTTTATGACTTTCCAAACATATTTTCAGAAGATACCATAAAAGAAAGCAGAAAGGCTATTTTCTGCAGACTTAGTGGCTTTACTACCTTATTTAATTATTTTTACTTTGTTTAAATAGAGGCATGCAGGAAAAACAATCTGTATTAACCATTGGAATGAACATAAGTCTTAGGTGGTTGACCCCAATCTATCTTTGATGACAACTGAACAAAGAAATACAAACTCACTTCCATATGCTTCTTACTATTTGCACTCAACCAGATACCTAAACATTCTGAGAATCTGGTAATTCAGGATTGCAGGGAAACTTCAGTGAGCTTTTGGGGGGAACAAGGGATGCAGGATGTGACCCCTTAATGTGAAGCTTGCCACACTAAAATTAGATGCATTAAGGAATTTGTATGGACACTTATAACTAATGCTGTTTCTTCTCAGATAGCAGTGGCATTCAACAAAAATAGTCTCCATGTCTTAGACCAGCTGGGGAAAAAAAACTTAAACCTTTCAAAATTTCATTTTTTTCTCTGTTTTAGATATAGACACAGTCTGGCTGCAAAAATTTTGTTTCCCTATAATCAATGATTTTTAATCAGTATTTTTACCCTTAAAATTTGAAGACAATGAAATATTCTGTATAAAGTTAGAAGGTAAAACTTGGACAAAGTCGTGCTGTGTGAGGACACATGGTTACATTTTAAATTAAATGCTTAATAAAGCATTTATTTTCTTTAGGTAATTTTCTTTAGAATTTTGATTTGGGAACAGTTCCAACTTTGGATTTTTTTTTAGTTCAGCATTTTAACTTCTTATTTTTGGAGAGACTTTTCACTTTCATTGACTTTATCATTGGGGATTAAAGAATCAAAACCAAATGACAATGTTTGTTTCTGATGCAAAAAGCATACTTTGAGACCCATCCCCAAGATGTATATATAAAAATGTGGCTTTTTTTTTTCATGGAGATTTTTGAGCATGGTAGGGTGGGGTTTTTAATTTGGAATTAAGGCAAATATAGCAATTATGGATAGCCTGCATGAGACAGAAAACTCATTCTTCTCACAGCCTGATTGGTTATTCATATACTTCTCGTGTGTGCAAAAAGCATAAACATTTTGCTATTTGCAGTATCCAAGTAGAAGAAATAATGACTTAACTTTTATCAGATGGAAATTTGAATATGTCCTAGAAATTGCAGTGGAATAGTTTGAAATCAAGTAACTAAAGAAATGTTGGCATTTCTGTTCTAGTAGTGGTGAGTAAATGCCCCAGGATGCAGTTACACAGTCAGATCAATTCTGAGATTTTTGCGGTACAAGGATTATGGGGGGGATGGGGGACAGGGGGCTTGTTTGTATGACTTCGAAGCATATCCCCATTTGTTTTCCTCATTTTTCTGCAAAACTTGTTTTCTAACATATTAGCTGCGCTAGGAATTTATTAAAGTTTAAGCAGCTAAAAGACATGGACTGCTTTCAGCTCAGCACATCCATCTTTAACGTAGCCTGCTATAGTCTCTCTTCATGACGTTATGTCAACTGACTTTGAGTTTTTGTGTCTGCAGTGAACGATTTTTGACCTTGCATTTGGCAAGCAAGAGATCTGGGAGAATTTGGGAGCATATGGATTATAGGAACAGACAATACAACCACATTGGTTTGCATGAGTCGAAGGGACTTACATGCAAAACTACAAAGATGGGAAAAGACAAGGGTAAAATTGGAGACGGCAGAAGTCCCTTGAGCCAGCACACTTGCATTTGCATAAAAACTAGTGAGTTTGCACAGGTAGAATTTTGTATGGCTTGAGGCTCCAGAACCAGCTGACTGAGGTGATGAGTGTGCACCCTTTGGTCTGGCATGGATCGTGCTCTTTAACCTCCATCTCTCTTTCCAGGGAAGTGAAAGACAGAGGTGAAGACCTAGCATGAATCTGGGATTCACTTGGAGATGGCAAAGTGTGGAGAAGGGAAAGCCCTTCCTGGCCTCTTTAGTTGTCACTCTTGAGAGGGAATTGGTGGCAAAAAAGAGTAACAGACAAACTTGCTGCTATACTCTGGGGTGACTGAAAGCAGAGGAATACTGACTATCAAAGGTTAAGGTTGCAGCCTTCACAGTTAATCAGACCTCACTGTTTGTGGCTTTTCTGCTGTCCACGTCAAGGAGCCTGCGTGACAGCTTTGCAATAAAGACACATGAATACACACACAAATTAAATTACCAGGATTAGATCACACTGGAACCTATTTCAGAGCAGCATTATGCACATGTGTAAGAGCTTGCTGTTCGGGGACTGCAGTATAATGCATATACTTTGTCCATTAAAAGGTACTTTTGCTTTACTCCGAAATCTCACTTTTCTCTCCTTCCTCCTCTTGTGTATTTATTGTCATACATTTGTAAGACTTAATTAGCGGTGCTGCTCTGGACCTGTATATCTTATCACCCATGGGAAACCATAAAAGCTAAATACCTTTGAGTAGAGCCAAATATTTTTTCTTTAAGTATAATAGGATATACATATGAAACACAGCTTTTCTTTTTTCCTTTGGTGTAACCAAGCAAATGTCTTTGGAAAGACTGTTTTTGATCATATGCTTAGAAGAAAGGGTGGTTTTGATGATATGTTTAGGAGTGGGGAGACAGCTTTGCAAGGGAAAAGTTTATTGGATACTTGGAAGGAAGCAGCTTGTATAAACTGTCCCAAGTTCTGCGGAGCTGCTCTGTGCATGCATTCTTTTGGTTGTTTTTTTTTTCTGAAGGTAGCCTGCAGAGCTAAGTTTCGCTGTGAGTAACAAAAGCCTGGCAGAGAGCAAGCCCAAGTCACCTGCCTGCTCCTGGAATGCCAAAAGCACCAGAAGGCTGGGGCACAGGGGCTGGGGAACAGTTCAAAAGCTTGGACACCAGGCAAATGAAAACATTACTGCAGCTGAGGACCATTTCCTGGTATTTCACTGCTGTTTTTTAGCAAGTGGGGGTGGGAGGGTGAAGGGTCTGGAAAATATTAAATTGGTCCCATGGGTCATTTAAAAAAAAAAAAAAATCTGGAATTTTGCAGACATTAACTGTCTGATGCATGGCTGTGTGTTTTTCTTGGAAATCCAAGTGCTGTTATGTAACATGCATGGGCTTTTTTAACTTTCCTTTCTTTTCAAGGTGCCACCAGAGCTTTTAGCTAATGTTTTCATCATTATAACAAAATTTTAAGTATGTTTTCTTACTTTTCATGAATAGCTAAGCTGATAAAACCTGAAAAATTCTCATTCAGATCTGCATTTATGCAGAGGTTGCCTTTCTCTTTTTGCTGTGTGAGTCTTACAGTAAATCAGCTTTTGACAAAAGATGATAGTCTTAGCTTATTTACTTTCAGGGTGAGGCTTTATTTGGGGTGTGAGAGTTAAGGACATAACTATGTGGGGAGCAGTTTAAATGGTTTAGCATAACTCCCTTTTCTTTCAAATCTTTCCAGGCTCATATACTGGGATTACAAAACACGTCTTTTCCTTATGTTTCCCAGATACAATGAAGTTGTTAAGTCTGCCACATCTGTCTGTCCTTTCTCGACCTCCCACATTTTTGGCTTGGGGTGAAAGAGCAGTGTTTCCCCCATAATCAGATGGCAGAGCAGGGAAGGGGATGTTCCTGCAACTGATAAGAGAGCACAATAAATGACATCTTTTCTTAATCCTTTTAACACTGGCCCCTTTGGGGGGAAAATTATTTTGACTAGGTTTTATTTTTGGGGTATCAGAAGGAGAAGTTAATGGAGGAAGTGGACAGAGACAAGACAATGGCTAGAGTGTTTCTTTTTGACATTTGAAGTTTGTTCAGTTCTTTCTCCAATACAATCCACAGAAATTAGTTTATTTGCATATGCTGGTCTCAGGTTGTGACCCAGAGTAGTTACAAATCTTGGATAAGAGGGTCATAGAGATTCAGTTCTTGATGGGAATTATGTTCACATGGTTTCTTTCTAAACAGAGCTCAGAACTGTTTTTAAAAGTATCTCAATAATAATCTTACTTATTAGAGAAACAGAGAAATTAGAGGGATTTTGACAATGTAAAGAGGCTATGCTTGTCTTGGGGAACTTTCAATTTCTGGCTCTAATATACAGTTCACCCATATGTGTGTCAAGATGAGATTCAGGCTTCTTTTGTTCCCTCATACTCATGCTGCATTCAGATCTGGAACCTGATTAGGATAGTCAGGCTATCAGCCATACTATGCCGAAGCTCTTTATTGCTACTGGCATAAAATGTTGCTGCTACCAGAGCCAACCAGTGTAATGTATAGTAACGTTTGTTGAGATAAATCCACCAGTGCTGAGAGAGCTGGCAAATGTCATTGCAAGGCCACTCTCAATAATCTTTGCTCAATCATGCCGCTGGGGAGAAGTGCCCCAAGACTGGAGGAAAGAAAATGTCACTCCTATCTTCAAGACAGGCAAGAAGGAAGAGCCAGGGAACTACAGGCTGGTCAGCCTCACCTTGATCCCTGGGAAGGTGATGGAGCAGCTTATCGTGGGAACCATTTCCAGGCACACGAAGGACAAGAAACTCCTCAGGAGTAGTCAGCATGGCTTCACCAAGGGAAAGTCATGCTTGACTAACCTGATAACCTTTTACAATGAACTGATGCACCTGGCAAACGAAAGGAGAGCAGAGGCTAGCATCCACTGGGCCTTCAGTAAGGCCTCTAACGCTGTCTCCCATAAGAACATCATAGCCCCTTAAGCTATTGCTGGAGGGGCTGGATGAGTAAAGCAATGTGGACTGAAAACTAGCTGAATGGCCAGGCTCTGAGGGTGGTGATTTGTGCCACAAAGTCTAGCTGGAGACTGGTAAGTAGTTGTGTACCTCAGGCACCAATACTGGGTCCAGTTCTGTTTAACATCTTTGTTAGTGATCTGCACAATGGGGCAGTGAGTTTACCGATGACATGAAGTTGGGAGGAGTGGCTGACAAAGGCCAGAGGGGCATGCTGCCATCCAGCACAACCTCAACAGGCTGGAGAAATAAGCTGACAGGAACCTCGGGAAGTTCATCAAGGAGAAGTCCTGCACCTGCTCAGGAACAGTCCCATGTACCAGTACATGTTGGGCACTGCCCAGCTGGAAAGCAGCTTGGCAGAAAAGGACCTGGGCGTCCCAGTGGACACCAAGCTGAACATGTGCCAGCAACGTGCACTTGCAGCAGAGGAGGCTAACCAGTGGCTGTGTTAGACCAAGTATTGCCAGCGGGCTGAGGAAGGTGATCCTTCCCCTCTAGTCAGCACTGGTGAGGCCACACCTGGAGTACTGTGTCCCATTCTAGGCTCCCCAGAGATAGACATGCTGGAGAGATGTGGCCAGTAAAGGGCCATGAAGATGATGAAGGGACTGGAGCATGTCTCCATTGAGGAAAGGCTGAGAGAGCTGGGACTCTTCAGTCTGGAGAAGAGAAGACTCAGGGAGATCTCATCAATGTCTATAAATACTTGAAGGTATATTTGCACCTGAAGGGAGGGTGCAAAGAGGATGGAGCCAGGCTCTTTTCAGTGGTGCCCAGTGACAGGACCTGGTTGACCATGGAGGCTGGACCAGATGACCTCCAGAGGTTCTTTTCAGTCTCAACCATTCTGTGATGTTAGTATTTAATATTATATTGATTCTGCAGTTCACTCTGGAAATACTAAACCTGATAAACCCAATTTTCCCTCAACTCTGCATCCTTACATTCCTTCTCATGAAAAAAAAAAAAAAAAAGTGTTTTGGAAAGTTTAGCAGCAGTGCTACTCTTGCACCTTTATCAGACTCAGGGCTTGTCACTGACACCAGTGCAATACTCTGTCATTCCACTGGTGTCAGAGGGTCTAGCTACTGCCCTGCATAGCTGAGGTACCATTTCACCTCCTCCAGAAGAGAGTACTTAGTTTCCTCACTCTTTAGAACTGGATGCCAGCTCTAAAATCCTTACCAAAAAGCAGTACTGTTTGTGCAGACTTTGAAAAATGTAAAGTTTTACAGAAGAGCACATGCCTTCTTATTTTTGCTCAGCTCTTAGATTGTGCCATTTAAAGCACTATGCATTAAATGCAATGTATTATTGCTCTCAGAAAACACTGTTGATTGAGCTCTGTTGAAAACTGGCATAGATTGATCTATCCTATTTAATACTTATTTTTGTCAGCCCAAGCAGAATGAGCTGGCTGCCATTTTTCTTCTAAAAACATATTTTTTGTTATGTCCAGATAATCTGAATAATAAGAAACAGCTTGTTAATGCATATTGCTAAGGCTAATGGCAGTCTTTTGGCAGTCATACACTGGAATAACAAAACTGTTCAGTACAGAAGGAAGCTAAGTATTTGAAGAACAGAAGGCTGAGAATTGCACAACCCTGACAATATGTGCAGAATTTAGGAGCTGCTCCTGTTCCCGCTGCAACAATGCTAAAAATTCGCTGAGCTTTTGAAAGAATATTGAATAATTTCTGTGCAATCCATTTTTTCTCTGTAGATGTTTCAAGATAGAAGCAGGGTCATGAAATGAATATAATTTTTGTGTTGCTCAGTAAAAATAATGGCACTACAAGGATAATGTTCCTCTTGCCTGACTCATCCCTCTCCCACCAAATAACTGGCTGCAATTTCATTAATGACTTCAGACTGGTGCATTTCCTGGATAGTTAATGGCAGACTTGATGCTAATATGGCTAGCTTTTGCCTTGGGCTGCAGTCATTATTCTCTAGGAAGTAATCTATGTATTAGCCACGGTTAGTTAATTTGAAATCACTACACATCTGTGCATTATTTGTTACTTCTTTCCCCACACTCCTTGGTCCTTGCCAACCTCCCTCTGGTTTTGCTAGTGACAAGGCTGAAACCCATCTTTTCTAACTGCTAACAATGGTGGGGGAAGTAGGAGGGGGACTGAATAGTTAAGGAAACTCTTCCAATCCTATTTACTTAAATAATGTTGAGTCATTAATGCTGGCCTGCCCCTCCTATAAATAAAACCACATTTACTACTTTCTTTTAAAAGACCCCTTTCACAGCAGGTACTGGATCAGCAATTAATGGCAGTTGAGAGCATTTGACATGTCAAGGACAGGCTAAATACCTTGTGGAACCCACAGATAAAATTCGCTTCTAATTATGAACAAATACCCACTGAATATTTTTGCATACAAGTGCCAGAGTCAAGGACTAATCCATTGGTATTTGAGTCCCAAAATGTTACCTCTGTTAAAGAAAGTTGTAATAAAGTTCTGTGATCTCTTCTGTAAGGTTAGCTGTAAAGCTGCCCAGCTAGATTTGAAGAATCTAAATACAAAGGGAAGCGGTAGCACTAGTCGAGAAAGCTATAACCTTAGTTATCTACCAGCAGCATGACTCTGTCCCCTTCTAATTCTTGACTCTACTTTGGTTTTGAGAAAACAAATACTGGGTCGTTGGGGGTTTTTTGTGGGTTTTTTTGTTTGTTTGTTTGTTTGTTTTTTAATACCATAACAAGCAGCAGACCCATACTAAACATTGGCTTGATTGGTTAAGCTTTGCAAACCCTTTCACACGTACCAAGTCATATTTAGAAAATGACAGTAATTAAAAGTAGGGTCAAAGCATGAAAGCAATGGAAGTGATCATTCCAGTAAGGTAGAACAGTGAAAAGTCAGAAGGGGCTGACATTTCCACATTTACACCATTCCATTTCTGCAGAGAGATTTCAAACCTGTCAATAGCCATTCCTATACTGTCAAAGTAACAATAATGACTTAAGTTCTCTTCTCTTCCTGCCTTTTATTTGTGGATCAGTCAACAAGGATCAAATGAACTCCCCTTAGAGTAGATAAGCCAGTACAACTGCCAGTACTCAATTAGAAGACTCAAATGGTACAAATGAAAAATAGTAGTTTTAAAACCCATTTAATTATTTTTCTTTTTTTAGCTGTATAAAAGACACAGTTTTGACATAAATCATAATATGTCAAATGTTATCACAACACAAATGTTCAGAAATGATTTCTCATCTCTTCTGTTTCTTGAAGAAAAACAAAACTGATCAACCCAGTTCCTCCAAATCTATTTTAAGATGCCGCTGCTAGAGCACTGAATTTCAAATGCTTGGAAACAGGTAACGAATGAACTCTGCTCTTCAGTTACAGATATCTTTTACAGCATGACAGTCAAATAAACGTCTTGAACCTCTGAGGACACGTCAGAGGCAGGGAAGCACTGATTTATACCGTGTCTTTTACTGCAGAGGAGGAAACTTGGACACTCAAAGAGAAGACAGCTGAAAGTTTTTGCCCATGATCCCTTAATTATAGCAGCAAGACCTATCCACTGTTACGCCCTTAGGTCCTGGTGGGAGCTACAGATTCTCAGCACTGTGCGTAAGGCAGCTGTGCCTTTCCTAAAGGCGGAGATCTAAGAATTAAAATATGCAAAATTACAGCACATTTCTGCAAACTTAAATTACACAGGACAGCAAACGTCTTTGGCAAAAAGAGAAACAAAGCCCCTGGTGTCTAAGCTTACAGTGCCATGCTGCCATCACATGGTGCTTCTTGCATCCCCTTCATAGTATACATCCTTTTGGCAGGCAGGGAAAACAAGTTCTGTTAAAAACTAAAGGGAATTAATTAATGTACACAGGCAGGCAGATTATGCAAAGAAACAGGAAATTCCTGTAGGTTCTCCCCCTCTGAAACTGTTTTAAAAGTCATTCTTGGTGTCAACTTTAAATACTCATTTTTCTCTCTCAAGTTACTTGGGTACTATCAGCTTGCTTTAGTGACAGATTGCTGGAAAGCTCGCTTTTCTTCTGCACAAAAGCAGTGCATCCTCTGAAGCAGACTGTTTTGCGAGTTATTAGTTTCGTTGTTATTGTATCCATACCACTCCGCGATCCAAAAACCCTCCCACCAGGATAGGGAAGGCTAAGTCTCCCCAGCTGGAGACAGGGCTTTCGGCACCGTCTCTCTGATTTGTTGTCTTGGCCCCGGAGGGGGCACAGTGTGGTCAGCTCGGGAGCCCGGTAACAAAAGGGGAAGCGGAGGGGGAAGAAGCTCGGAGAGCGGCCGAGCGGGTGACAGGCAAGGGAGCTCGAACCCGCTGGGGAAGCGCAGCAAGGGTGAGGGGCTCATGGCTGCCGGCGGCGGGTGAGGCAGAGCCGCGCTGGAGGCGAGGAGCAGCCGGGAGTGCCCCATGGGCGGCCGGGCGAGCCTGGCGTGCCGCGGGAGAGAGCTGCGTCCCAAGCCCCGTCACCGCCCGGCGCAAGAAGAGGCCAAGACGATGATTCAGGTACGCGGAATGTGCTTTCCCGGAGCGGAAGGGACGGCGGGGCGGATTTCGGTGCTGCCGGGGCCGCAGCCGCCGCCGCTGAAGGGCGGGCCGCGGGGAGGCGCCTGCGCCCGACGGTGGGAGCATCGCCGTGGCGGTCGGGAAAGCAAAGGCGTGGATATGCGCGGCGTCGTATTAGCGCCCTTCGTAACTACTGCCGGGGGCTTCCCGGTGCTCGCTCTGAGCTCGGCGCACCACAGCTCTCCGCTCGGCTCTAGTGCGCGTACGCGGGCAGCTCGCTTTTCCCGCTGCGCCGGCTCGGTCACGGGTACTGAGCCCGCAGACCTTAGTCAGCAGCGTGCTGCTCACCTGTGACATCAGCCACAGCTGGTACAGGCCAGAGTATGCGTTCGCCTTCCTACTCATGTAAATATTCTGTTACCTTTGAATGCGCACCTAAATCGCTTCTTGGGGCAGTCACAGAAATGTCCAAAAATGAGGGTGGGTTGATAATCCTGAGGTACACATGCCAACTTTTCACGGGTATGAAAGTTTGAGCAACCTTAAATAATTCTGGTTTTAAACCTATTTGATTTAAGTGATGGGTTCCCTTTGACTTTATGACTGTGGACAAAACCAGAGAAACTGCCAAAATAGCACCCTGTCGGCACAACTGCAAATAGGAAGTACCAGAAACCTCCCTAGAGAATTAGTTGAGACTCTCATGCCACACAACTCATTCCAGAGAGTTATTCAAGCATCTCTATTTCTGGTTTGCTAAGCAAGCCTCTGGACCTTTGAAGTTTCATGCAGTTCCATCTGGGTTACCTCTGATATCTTAATTCAACAACAGATTTAAATTAATTTCAAGCATATGTTTAAATGTTTTTGCTGACTTGGGTTTAGCAGTCTCCCTTTCCTCTTGCATGCTTAAGTGAGCAACCTCTTTTATTTCAAATCCCCTCTGAAAACATACCATTTCTGTTGAAATCTTTTAGGATTAGTTTCCCACAAATTCATGAATAATATACCACACAAATGGTAAACTGTGGCTATATGCACTAAATAATCTTTACTGATTTCAAGCTCCCTTTGACCATCTTATGTGCACTTGATCAGTGAAACCATCTCCATTACTCTTCTGTCTAACATTTCAAACCAAGCATCTTCAAATAACCATTATATTATAAAAAGCTCAAAAAAAAAAAAAAAATCTGAGTGTATGTTTTCCTGCCAGAATTGCTTTTCTCTAAGGTGTAAGATGCATTCAGTTGTAGACAAGTGACTCATTTAAAGGGCTGAAATTTTTGCCTGCTCTCAGAAGACTGAGCTTTATTCCATTTGAAAGCATATACAATGAGCTCCAGTGATCTCTTGCCAAAGAAATATTAGCCTGTGACCTTAGGCACACTATTAAACCTGAAAATCATAATGTTGCAATAGAAAGAAAAAATATTGTAACAACCTTTGTTGTTGTTGTTCAAGGATTGATAAATTTTGCTGGATGCTCTTGAAACACATTAAGAAAATGTCCCACACTTTGGAAGCCATGCCTTGTTCTCTTTTTCATGCCAGCACTTATATTATTAGGACTTACTTAGGGATGGATAACCCTATTGCTCAGAAACAGTGTCACACTGCTGTGGTATCTGTTCACCATGACAGTTTTGCCCCACCATGCTTTGATTCCTGCTTTCCTTTGTGGCTGCCTGGGGCTGCTCATTGAAAGTCTGCCCCTCAGAGAGCTCTCCAGCTAATTAATGTTATTAATATTGCTTAGGAGTAACTCCTGTTAAGCTAGATTTTACTTCCAAGTTTGTTCTTGATTCTTTCTTTTCCTTGTTAAGATATCCTGAAGGGTCAAGTGTACCTGAGCATGAACCTAGGAGCAAGAGAACAAGCTAAATGATGTTAAACTCCTCTTGCTGTGACACTTAAAAGGAGAAGAAGAGAGTAACACCAAGCAACAAGATAAAGTCTCCTAGTTTCCTTAGCACCAGTTTGTAGGGATATAGCAGGGACTGCTGGGGCTAAGTAGAGCTTCACCACCCTCATACTAAGTTCCACAAAATGGATGGTTTGCATTTTTCTCTTATTATATATTAGTATAAATAAAGAGTTTATTCTCTGAAACCAATTGCATTTCATCAGTTTTGAATTAGTATGAGTGATAGGGGAAGCTGGGCCAGTATTTTTCAAAATGTTGGTTATAAAATGAGTTCAAATGGTGGAATAGTCTACAAAGCTGGCATAGGCTCCAATTTATGCTGCTATTATGGAACAGAAAACATGTGGGCAGGCTGTATTAACATCATTTATTTTATATCTGGAACATGAAAAAGGAGGCAACAAGCAACAGCTTAAAATATGATCTTTATATATTGTTGAATTTCTATTGATCTTTCTCTTCCAGCAGGAAGATATATAATTGTGCAGTAGGCCATTTGAATTTCTACCACTGGGTGGTTGAAATAATTGTAACGTTCTGCCTCAGAATACGCCAAAAGGTCTTAACACAAAGTTGAGGGGAAAATAGCATAATTTGACTCTATGAAGGTGTTTTTTAAAGAGTGAGAGGGTTTGTTTTGTATTTTCAAGGGGAGGGGTAATTTTTCTAGTATGTTTACGCTAGACAAGTATTTTTGTCTTGGAATCAATGAAATTAAGCTAGCTTAAAATTGGTGCTAATGCCACATGTTTGCAATTATGTGTAGTGTTTTTTGGTGGGTGTTTTTTTTTGTTGTTGTTGTTTTTGTGGTGGTGGTTTTTTTGTTTGTTTGGTTTTTTGTTTGTTTGGTTTTTGTTGTTGTTGTTAGGCCTGATCCTTGGGTGGTTTATCAGCTTTCTGTGAGGGGTGCTGTGAAAGTGACTATTGAATTCCCCATTCTGTCTGGACTGGAGTCAGGACTGAATGCAAGCACCACCCCTGGCTCCGTTTCTGTAGGCAATCCTTCCTGAGCAGATCCCGGTGCTACCTGAAAACTCATTGTCTTAATCTTTACTTTTTAACCACATCTTTAAATTTCTTTTTCTTTCTGTATAATATTGTTAGAAAGGTCAGACCCCTTGAATAATCTTTAGTGAGGTCAGAGTTCTTAGAGAAGCAATTCTTGGGATGATTTTTTTAACCTGGAAGTTGAGTGTGGGAGGTAGGAACTTGTTTGCATATAGTTTCTGATGATTTTACTTCAAAGACTGGTGCTTTTACAGTTCATAACATTTTATAATAAAACCACCTGTGTTTTGCATTGCTGATTTTCTCTTGAAAAAGAAAAAAGGTGTATCAGACATGCTGTCTTATATCAGCCAGCAAAAAAACAATATTGAAAACTGAAGTGTGAAATAAAGTAAATTTTTCAGAGTTGTTCAGCAAATATGTAAGACTTCAGGTTTCCTGATCCTCAGTGTAATGCTTTTGCACTGAAGCTTATTAACTTTTAAGTAATGAGTTGTCACTTGTGCAAAGCAAGGAAAAAAAGACAGTCCAAATGGATTTCCTTACTGTCTGGTCTGTACAGTAGGCTTCTATATTGTATCTTAGTATCTGACTCTGGGTGAAAGTATGCAAATGTGAGGATGCTACTCTACGTTAGACAGTAGTCAGCAATATTAGTAGTCACCGCCCATAATCTCTCTGCAGGAATATTCTTGCTTCTGCTACTGATGACTTATTTGTACAGATGGAAAGAATAGGAAGAAAACCAGTTCTTCCAGGAAGAACTTTTTGGATTGGAAACTAAGCAAATAGCAGCATAGATCCGGAATGCCCACAAACTCAGAAGTCTTTAGTATAATTTCCTTGTATTGTGTTATGCAACAGAAAAGTCAGAATAAATCAACAAGAAACCTTAATAATAATTATTTTTGCCACTGCTAGGTCCTCTCTGTAGATTGCAGGCCAAGGTGATGCCCACTCTAGAAGACCCAGACAGTGGAGGCATTCTTAGTTGAATCCTATTCAGGAGGCTGATGAATCCTGTGTGCCAATCACCCTTTTGTTAATAAATGTGTTCTTTCATCTAATGAATACATTCTGGAGGATAGTGGCATCACTTTTATTATTGTGTGTAGCTGCAAAATCCCTTAGACTATGTATCTTGTTCCCACTCCATTATTATTATTTAAATAGTCAGGTTAATTCATGTAACTATGTCCCTGTTGCTAATGTTATTTAGTACATGAGAATCTTGGACAAAGTGGAAGCTAGCCTAATACAGACTATGTAACAGTATGCAACTGGAGTTCTTTTCAAGGTCATCAGCACAATGTCTGGTTCTTTAAGTGCAAGTTGTTTGTCATATTTTTAATGACCAAGGAGAGGTAAGAACTTTAGAAAAATCTGAAGCAATTTTAGCTGCTGTATCAGTTAGGTTTCCAAGTGGTCTCAGACAGGTAAAGTACACTGAAACATAATGGCTGTTACTGGAAAGAATTACATTTTCACTTCAGTATCCTGCTTTCCGTCTGACAGCTGTGATATGCCCTGTGGAAAACGGGCTGGATAGTTTTCAGTCATTTTAATCCAATTTTATAGCAGTTTTCAGCAAAAGGGAAGTAAAGGTTTTTTATAAAAATAAATGGAGCCTCAAAACTTAATAAAAAATAATTTCTTAGAGGAACTGATAAGCAAAGAAGGATTTAAAACACTTTTTCCTTCCAGAAGAATATTAAGTGAATAGTAGGAAAGAGAAAGTTCCTCAAATGGCTCAGTTACTGCCCTCAAGTGACATCCTGTAAGATGAATAATTTTCCCATGATACTTACAATAGATTTTTTTTTTAAGAGTTTGAGGGGTACTTTGAGGATTGCTGATGTTTTATAATTTCAGAATTGTTTCTTCCCACAGACTATGAATGTTAAATTGTATTATGCTAAAAGAAAATGTTTTTGGTTCTGTTTGTTTGGGTTTTTTTAAATCTAAATAGGAAAGTTTCCTGGATCTTGGATGGTCTCTGGTTATCCAGAAAACTGATAGAATAAAAGTCTCAGAGAACAGTGAGAGAGAAGTGAATGTGTTGAATACAAGTAGGTACAATCTGCATCAAGTCCAGCTCCTTAAAAGCAAGGAGGTTAAATATTTTCAGTCACCTCACCATTTCATTAAGCTGTTTCTTTGCACAGACAGATGGTTCAGATCACATTCCATCACTGATACACATTGTTTAATCATACAAACCAATGATTAAATGATCATAATTGTTATTCAAAACATTTGAGTTCTTTTATGATATGTGGAATGGGAGTCATGCTCCTTTTCGTATTTCTCCTTCATGCCAGCTGGTCCTTCCTCCTGACCTTGGGGCTGATGCAGATCCCATGGCCCTCCAACAGCAGAGAGAGCTCCTTCTGATTTTAATAAATGCTTGAGTAGCACTGGTGCCTGAGCAGTCCTGGCCTCTTATGAATGTTAGTAGCATTCCCCTTCCTCCTCCACTCTGCTCTACTCATGTAAGAGGTTGAGGAATCATCATGAGTCCACCATGGTTGAATGTGCCCTTAGCTCCAGCAGCAGGGTTCTTCATTCAACAAAGTACTTGAACATTAAGCAATTTCTTAAGCCTATTCCTATACAGTAAAATACTTACAGGCTCATGTGATCTTGACATCTCTAGAAACTGAAAATTAATTTTAAAGATGACTTAAATTTTAATAATTAAAGTTAGGAATGTTTAATCCCCTATGGTGCTGGTTGTGATAAATTTCCTCATCCTCCCCAAACATAAAAACACTTATTATACCTTCTCATATTTTCCTCTGAAGAGATAACTACTTGATATTCCCTTTTGCTTTTGCTGTTGTGGTTTAACCCAGCACACAGCTAAAACAATCACAGAGCTGTTTTCTCACTCCACTTCCTTCCCCACCCTCCAGTAGGATGGAGAAGAGAATTGAAAATTGAAAATGAGAAAAAAAACCCACCAAAACCAATCCCCTCCTCCAACTCCTGCATTTAGATAAAGACAAATTAATAGGACAAAAAAGAAAGAAAATAATAAAAGAATATACAAAAGTTATGAACAGTACAATTTCTCACCACCTGAAGTAATTGTTCCGCAAGACCCAGAGCTAACCTGCCTCCCAGCCCACCCACTAGTTATAAATGGGATGTGATGTCTTATGGTATGGTATACCCCCGTGGCCCGTTTGGGTCAGCTGTCCTGGCTGTGTCCCCTCCCATCTTCTTGTGCGCCTCCCGCCTTCTCCTTGGCAGGGCAGTATGAGAAGCTGAGAAGGCCTTGACTGCTTGGCAGCAACTAAACTATTAGTGTGTTATCAACATTATTCTCATCCTAAATGCAAAACACAGCACTGTACCAGCTGCTAGGAAGAAAATTAACTCTATCCTAGCCAAAACCAGGCCACATGCTCTCAGATAAAGACAGCTTTTTTGCCCCCTGCCCTCCTTTTTCACTTCATGTGGGTACATAGATCACCTGGTGCTTGGGTGTGAAACAGTATCTGTGATGTAACCTAGTAAAGATTTTCACTTGTTTAACCCCCTGTCATAGTTTAGCCCCAGCTGGTAACTGAGCACTGTGCAGCTGCTTGCTCACCTCTTCCCCCCCCACCCCCCCCGAGGGGATGGGGAGGAGAATTGAAAAAAAAATTCATGTGTTGAGATAAAGATGGTTTAATAGGGTAACAAAGGAAGAGAATAATAATAATAATATATAATATATATATATAACACAAGTGATGTACAAATGCAATTGCTTACCACATGTGGAAGGAAAAGAAAACCAACCCAATGTCTGAGCAGCGATCCTGCCTCCCAGCTACCATCCCCAGTTATAGATGGAGCACGACATTTTATGGCAGGGAATATCCCTTTGGCCAGTCTGGACCAGCTGTCCTGGCTGTGCTCTCCCAGCTTCTGGTGCACCTGGCAGGGCATGGGAAGCTGAAAAGTCCGTGACTGCTTGGCAACAACTAAAAACATCAGTGTGTTATCAACATTATTCTCATCCTAAATGCAAAACACAGCACTGTACCAGCTGCTAGGAAGAAAATTAACTCTATCCTAGCCAAAACCAGGCCACATGCTCTCAGATAAAGACAGCTTTTTTGCCCCCTGCCCTCCTTTTTCACTTCATGTGGGTACATAGATCACCTGGTGCTTGGGTGTGAAACAGTATCTGTGATGTAACCTAGTAAAGATTTTCACTTGTTTAACCCCNAGCTGAAAAGTCCGTGACTGCTTGGCAACAACTAAAAACATCAGTGTGTTATCAACATTATTCTCATACTAAATCCAAAGGCAGCTCTGTACCAGCTGCTGGGAAGAAAATTAACTCTATCCCTGCCAAAACCAGGACACCCTGATATTTCATACTTTAACCTGTTTAGTTGTTTATGTATAATGTAGACCCTGGTTTAAATATCTGCAGTTGCTGAATTGGGGTCTGATTCTATGGCTCTTACAGCAACAAAACTTTCAGTGCTGAACCCAGCTCTTTGTGAATCTCGTCCAGCATTATAAGAGACTGCTGGTGCAACATAGACTACATAAATGAGAATCCTGATTCAGTCTCATACAAAGCTGATAATGACTGCTTAAAAACTCCAGTCAAGTGAAGATTGCTCTAACCCAGAATACAATTTATACGGAATATAGTGCCCTGGCAGTTAAAATACAAATACCCTGCAGAAAATTAAACTTACACTTCAGGGGGCTTTTTAATCTTCAGCATGGGTAGTAGTTAACAATATTCTTTGTGCTAACCTTCTTAAGTATGGGCTCAGTTGGGGAGGCATACATGGGAGGGACCAAGGGAGGAAGAGAATATTTAAGTTAGAGGCCAGCTAACAGCTTGCAATAAAGTCTGTAACTTCATATGCTCTGTTCCTGCTTTATTTATGTGAAGTCCCACTGTCTAGGTTTGACCATTAGAAAAGAGGCTATGGTACATAGTATATGACAAGACTAAGTCCCAGTGGCTGGATGTTGCAGCTACCTTCATGTTGTGAATTCATTTTATGTGACTTACCACTTTCTGTAACTGATCAATTCTGGGAAAAACCTTTCCCCTCCACGTGGCAAAAAACCCCCCAAATGTTAAATGGCCTTCTCTTAAAAACAGATGAAGAGAAGACAGCAGTGCACTAACTTGTTTCTTTTCTCCTTCCAGCCTGCTCTGGTTTTAATACAAAAAGAGCTAAAATAAGCGGGATTAGATTTTCCAGCTAGACATGATTTTGCCATGCTAACTCAAGTAAACACAGTGGGAATGTAAAAAGTAAGCATGTGCCCAGTGCTGAGTGTATGCTAGGTGTTTCTCTGTGTGTGTGACGGGTTGAGATTATTTTTGATTTAGTTTGTGCCTTCTGTAGTTCCTTGCAAGATGGTGGGGAGAGGAGTTTAACTCTGCTTTGTGACAACTGAAGGCATTACAAGATGGTGTTTGGCAGCTCATCCATTTAAGACTTGAATAATGTTTTTGTCCTTAGGAAAAAGCATTAAAATAGTCCATGATTATTTGCATCTGTTGTCTAGCATTCTATGCAGTCTCTACCCTACTATTTCACTGATTTCTGAGTCAGAAATTATTATTCTGCTTCATTGGTAGCTCATTTTTCTTAGACAATTACTATGGAGTGTATTTATGAAACCTTGTTTTCTATTCAGTGACCTGCCAGTTGTAAGACCAAATGGGAAAGGAATTTTGACCTAAAAGGCACAGTGCAAATTTTATCACCATAGAAAGATGGCAAGAATAAGTATGAGAATCACCTGAAATTTATATATACACCTTTATGCTTTATGTCTGAAACAATTACTTTAATTAAAAGTTCTGTTTGAAATCTGTTAGGTTGTTCATTGAGAATACTTCTACCTTCAAAATTAGTAGCATACCTAAAATGAAACTTGTATGTAAAGTCCTAGAGGTTTTTTTCCAAATGAAGCAAATACAACCTCAGATGTCACTTGTAAGAAGTACGGGTATTTTTAGGTCATAATTTTGATTCCAATTTTGCAGATTTTCCATTGTCTCTGTCACAACACAGCACTTTTTCATCTTGACTGTAATGAAATAAATGGAATGGTGAAAAGATACTTAACCAAAAAAACTTGGTAGCACAGCCTGTTAACAGATCTTCTTACTTCAGTTTGTCTGTGCTTTAACTATTGGTCAATACTGCTTTCTATGAACTCTATTCCTGGTTTTATTCCAGGTTTTATTCCTGGTTGTGTTCTTACAAATGGCAATTAAAGCCAAATACCACTGCATTGTGGATCTTCCCTTTTGCATTAAGGGCATAAATAGCTGTTTCAGCTATCACAAATGACATAGATAAGGAATGTCTTAGAGAGTCCACTGCCACTACTTTTTATCAGAGCTGTTCCAGATCTGAGGAGAAAAAACTGAATGAAGCCAGAGCTAACTGAAGTGAATAGGTGCTCTCATTCATTCCTGGCCTGTTTCATTTTATAACACATGCATAAACTAAAGGAAGAAGTCTTTAGGGTGATAGTATAAAGTGAAGTTTATGTCAAAGTCTTTGAGATTCCTACTCATTATCAGCCATCCAGTATCTTTTCTTGTAAGGATTCTTACCAAACCTCAAAGACAAGGCTAGGATGACCACTTCAAATCATGATGGTCAGGAGATGGTTCAGTCTGGCATTTCTGAATTGGTTTTTGAAAACAGAGTTCATTCCCAAATCCCAGGTGATGACCAGCTTTAAGCATGCCTTGCTCCCTGACAATGCTGCTGTTAATCCACAGATTTGTACTTGGTTTGGAGATCTTCCTACTGGCCCTGGTCCAGCTGGTCATGGAAGTTACTGCCTCTCTGGGGAAGGGCCAGCCCTTATTCCATCCCAGTCTTTTCTGGCTTCCAATCTCAGCCTGCTGGTAATATAGGGATTGTTGATAATGTAAGAGTCACCTTGAGGTGACCATTTTCTAAACCCTTTTGGACCCTGTGGGCTTTAAGAAAGTTACTTATGTCCCAGACCCCCTTCCAAGTCACCAAAGCTAGGACTTCTTGGACACTTAAGTTATAATGATAATCCTAATTGCACCTTCACTCACTGGGTATGAATAAGAGCAGTTTCTGTAGCAAGGTTTAGGTTTTTAAAAAAAATTAATACATATATTTTCACTAAACACGGCACATAATCTACATGCCCACGCTGGTTGTTATTCATATCTCAAGTTATCTGTGAACCCCAGAATGTATTTGACCACATAGCTAAACTGGTGGTGTATTAATCATAAGCAGTAAGTCATGATCATGATGGATCTAGAGCACACCACAGAGCTGTTCCTTTCCTTAGGTCATGATTTTTAACAGTTGAATTATGCCTTTATATATGCTGCCTTACACGTGGTGTGAAGTCAGCCATTTTTTCAGGAGCTGTGACACATAAAGCAAGATGCATCTTTCTGGTTCCCATATAGATTTCAGGATGGAGGGACCAGGCTGATTATGTTTTGACTGTGGGACTTGCAAGAGCTCTATTAAACTGCTGTTTCCTGTTCTCACAACTAGCTGGCCCTGGTCCTTTCGTACCTTCTGCCCTGAGAAGACTGTCATCCACAAACCTTCCAAATGCATCTAACACTGTGGAGGCATTAGCCCTCCATTACATGTTTGGCAGGAATGTGGAGCACAGCTGATGGAAAATGGGCTGTTGCTTTTGGATCACCACTGTTAATATTTGCCATACTGTTTGGCTGTGCCACCAGGTCACCAGGCAGACAGCTGTTTGTGGCATTCAGGGAGGAAACACGTGGAGAAAATTGGGGTGATATATGGAAATACTACGTATTCTTTCCTTTCTATTAATTGACGGAGAGCTGCCAGTGATGAATCAGAGCTTGATGTCATAAGCCACTTCTTATTTATCAAAAACAGTTGTAAGGGAGACAAAGAGCAAATGTGCTGTTCAGCATCTTGTTTCTGTTGCTCCCTGTTCTCTGTCATCCAGCTACAGAACACTAAAGAAGAGCCTACTCCTAATGCTTTTTTGTCAGTTATCCAAGCAATTAGAGCCAACAAATGCTTTTTTAAAGTAATAGATTCTCAGAAACTAATGCAAGTTTGGGACTTGAAAGAGCAAAAGGTTTTCATTATGTTTTTAAAGCAAATGTCAAACACAAACTCTTTTTCATGTCTGTATAAGCCCAACAGGCATGGAATGCCTGCTTCCTGCCAAATCTGGTATTAACTATGGCTATCACTTAGAGGGAAATTAAAACCATTTGGGTCTTTGTGCTTGAAGGCTCCCCATATGATTTATGAAGGCTCTCTGTAGATTTATTGCAATGTCAGTTCATGGGTTTTCAGTGCATGTATTCAGTATGGTGCTTCAGTGATGGGCTGATCATGTTGTGGTCTTGAATGCAGTGGTCCACAGGCTTCATTTAGGCATATGCGCAGTGGTACCAGGACCTAGAGATGGGGGAGGGTGTGTGTGGGTATGCATGTGTGAGAGAGAGAAAGAAAGGTGATACAGAGGATGAGTGAGTTTGACCTGGGGCTTTTGACCTGGATTTCATACAGCTGTAATTTCGGTGGGCGGTTAAACAAAGGGTTATCTTTTTAGCCTGTCTTTAAGGTGTTTGGAATGTTTTTTTTCTTGCCTTTGTGCTTAAGCAGGGGAAAGTGCTACTTTGTGCATGAGTGTTTTTGATGGGCACTGTAAGAAAAACTATATTCATGTGAAAGTAAAGATTGTGAATATAGCACTTTACTCATCTCTTCCTGCACCATGGCACCAGCGGCAGTGCTAATCTGAGGAGGGCTGAAATCATGTAGAGGGAAGTCTGTTTGCCAATCTGTTGCCCTGAAGTCCTGTGGTTATAACTTGCCTAAGTAGGAGGAAGCTGAGGTTTGCAGTTACTCTGACACAAAAGCATGTCTTCTGTTAACTGCTTATATTTGACCCATGACTTTTCCCTGAGTCAGTCCTAACTTACTACCCATTGTCTCTGGGTTCTTTTAGTTGCATCAACTGTGTCCCCACCTGGGAAAAGAAGAGCATCTGTTGGCTCAAACTGAACAAAACTTGCACGATTTTAGGGTTTGTGGGTTGTGGTGTTTTAAAACCAGTGATCTGAAGGCAAAGGCTGTAGTGTTCTTCACTGTGGAACCATGTCAGAACAGTATGGGGGTGGCTTTTCTTTCCTCTGTCCTCATTTGAAAGAATTCCTATTTAGGAATGCATTTACACGTGTAGCATGAAGACTCTCAAGGTGTGAGGGTCTAGACAAAAGGAACATTGACCAAACACTCAAAAAGAGTGATGGAATAGCCTCTGTCACCAAACCATGACACTTTGCTGATTTCCCCACAGAAAAAGAAGCATGTTTTTAATGTATCATCTGGGATCAATGAATGCACTGAACATCCATTAAAATGGGAAATGGAAGAATACTGTTTTGAAAGCAAAAAGATGTTTTCCTTATTCATCTTATTTCTTGTGTGCAATCCATCTTAAAAGGCCATTGATGCTAAATATTCATTAAAATGTAGAATTAATTGACCAGAACCAAGTGCTTGGTTTCTCTGTGGATGGCCCCCATCTTGAGAGGCATAGGCCCTTCTAGAAAGCCAGAAGCTGAGCCTTAGGCAACTCTGACTGAGATTGCAGCAATGCTTGCTTCTTTTTGGATTTTGCAGCAATAATGAAGTTGTCGGTGTAACAACATCAGAATGTCATTCAAAAACTTAGCAAACCTGAACTGGTTTCAGCAATGTTGGAAGGCATTAGATGGAAAAATGAATTATGTGGAACTCACCAGAGAACAGTATTTTCAGTTTGAATTCTTTTAAACTCCTTTTAATTCCAACTCAGATAAAGTTAGCTGCAAAGGACTGGCTCACAAAATTTAAAAATATAATCTTAACTTTTTGCTAAAACATGATGAGAATGAGAAAACAGGATGAGAATGATTAACCTTGCAACAGCATTGGACACAAAATACTTTAAAGTGGTAGTTGCTATGAAATACATGGCAGATTTAATAATTCCTGTATAAATACTCATATTCTCTCTCCTGCTTCCACATACTGTAGAAATTTTCATTAAGAAATTTATGTATTATATTTTGTCACAAGGAATAAATAAATTAATAGCAAGAATGCTTGTTAATACTACTTCAGTAGCATTCCAGTGCTATCTTCAGTGTTTTGATCAATTTCCACCATAACTTTTTAAAGCTAAAGATCTACTTAATTGAATTATTGCCTTCAACACTTTCGCATCTCAGATGTGACTGCAAACTAAAATCTGTCTTATGCCTGACAAACACTGACAGGGCAAATATGAAAAGTGCATTTTCAGTCTATGTTTACTGAGAAGAAAGATTTGAGTTGGGAGCTTGTGGTAGGAAGCTGGGATCCTGGCTTGAATAAGCATCAATTCACAGGGATTTGACACAGATGAATGGACTGCTGGCTGCTAGATTCTTGAAAATTCTTTGAACCTCCATTTTTGGCTAACAGTAGGAGGGAGAATCACATTCTGCCTTTCCTGTAATAAGTCAGAAAAAAACTTGCCACAAGGCATTCCTCCTCCAAAATCCTGTTGGCAGTTTGGGCCATTGCACAGCAACTGGGAGCCAGGATTAGAGAGGAAACCCTGCCAAGAAATCCTAAAAATAGAAAGCTGAAAAATATTACTGGTGTCACTGGAAGACTTATACTTCTAATTACTTTCATATTGTGGCCTTAAACTCTATGAAAATCAGAGTGCATTGAAAGCATTCTTCTGAAAATACTTGCAGATTGAAAAAAAAACTTGCAAGCTGGACATTGAGCTGTGAATCATATTGCCCAAGATGCTAAGAAATCTGACTGCCCTCAGTATATAAGGGAAAATTTAGAAATCACATTACATAGGTGGTTTCCCACCCCCACTCCGTCCTTTATACTGTCCTTTTAGCTGAGGGGATAATTGGATTCTGGAATGCAGAGGAATTTATAGTTAAATCTCACTTGATCCAAGTAGTAATACTGCTTTCTTATTTGATGGGGGATAATTTTGCTGTAGGGTACATTTTAAAAAGAAAACACAAAAAATCATGCTGAAAAAATATTTAATATATAGATAATTCTAATACTTTTTAAAGGCTGTGCATTTTAGCCCTCCACATGACTTTTGCCTGCTCTGTGTAAGCTATTTTCCATATATGCTCTTTCTTGTAGACTGAATATTGATCTAATAGACTGTACGAGCTGCAGAAATGTTCAGCAAGGCACACAGTGACTATTTACTTCATCAAGCTTCCACTGAAGATAAGTTCTTAATGGATATAAAAATCAAATTACTTAGGAAAGGAGGGCCAGTATTACTGCTTTGTTAATAAGNTGAGGTTTGGGGTTTTTTTTGTTTTTTTACTTTTCTGGAAACTAAATAAATGAAAACATTGTGGTTCAGAGATTCAGTACAGAGAAGAACAGTTGAAGAGTAACAGAGTCCTTATAGGGACCTGGTTTAGCCTCATATTGTGTCCTTTTCCTGTGCTGTCTCACTTCCTTGCATTGAGGTCATATGCTTCCTTACATGTGTCCTAGATTTAACTTAGATATTTGCTTTCTAGAGTATATCCCCGTATATACCAAATATCAGACTTACAAATCAGAAACCTCAGCATCAACATCCAGCATCAGGATGCTGGATTTTATATCTTATTCTTAAATGAAACCACAGGAGAACCCTATTCTGACTCTTTCAGAGTGTATGTGTTGGTCTCAGGGGCAATGGATTAGAAATCCATGTACCTTTTACATGATGAGTTGTTGCTGTTGTTGATAATAACAATAAATTTGAAACTCATCTATCCATCTTCTGGACCCACCAGATAAGAAAAACTTTCTGTATGTCTGTGACCTGCAGATTATTGTCCACCTTGCTTGGCTTATAGCCTAGTCTTTTGGAGACACTTTTCAGCTAATTTTCAAACCTCAGGTATTTAACTTAAGGAACTGGGATGCCAGCATCCACAACCATGTTCCCAAAAAGTCCTGCTGAAAACACTGCCTTGCTGCTGGACTCACTGAGTGCTTCCTTCACAGTTTTTACAGTACGTCCAGTTTTAGCAATGGCTAGATCAAATAGATCTGGTAGGGTCTAAATCACTAGTAGAATGACTCTGGGGTACAGTACTTGCTTACATGGGTTAGAAATTCTTAGAAGAACTTTTTGCCTGAGAGGGAGCATTCTTCCTTTGGCTGAAGTCATGCTGTACATTCCTCAGAGGCACACAGAGATTGGAGGACTGATGAAAAATATTGTACCCAGTGTAACTGTGCATCTTGGCCATGATATTATGGTGACTTGAAGAGCACCTCAATGTATTGATTATAATATATTTTCACAGGCTGCTGGACAATGTATATTTTGAGGCATGCTTATTCTGACTTCCATTGACTGACCTCTTTTTATTGACTGGAAAGATGTCATTCAAAAACCTACCCAAGAGAAGCAAATGACATTATCACAAGGTACAAATCTACATACAGGATTATAACCTCTTTTGTTTTTCTTTTCAATCACATAGGAAAATGTTTAATTGGGACATAACATCATGAGCTGTGGAATACTTGTGAGCTGAGTTCTCACAGTTGAATACCATGCAGAGTGTGGGAAAAACAGAAACCTTGCTGTAGAGAGGCTTCTGAGCCAAATGGTCTCATCTGAGACCTCAGATTAAATTGTAAGAGGAGGAAAGAGTTGATAATTACAGCATCAGATACATACAACTTTCAGGACATAGCAAATCATAGGTTGCAAATGTAACTGGCAGAGTGCACCTAGAAGTAAGTTCACAGGGACATATTTTCATTCTGTACAGACAACGTGAGACTAACGGTTTAGCTGCAGTGCTAACCAGGAAGAGAGTTGAGGCTTTTGAGACAATATGGCACTGTCAATTGCAAAAAGTGCAAAAGGTAACATAATGTCTTGCTTTCTGACAGAAAAAAATAGGTGCAGCAGTTTGGTGTTATTTACTGCATTTATGATAAGTCCTTGAAACACTGTCCTTGGGAGCTGAATAATCAATATCAGCAAAGAAGTGCTCTGGCTTTTGCCCCCTGGTGTTTTCTGCCTCAGTGCAAGGTACATACATTCTACTAGAGTTATGACCATCTGAAAGGATAGGTGTTTATAAAGGTGCAAAATAATTTTCAAGGAAATAAGAATTATTTTAATTTTTAGCCTCTGTGAAAACTATCTAGAAGACAAGCACAAAGATCAAGGGATCTGACTTCCCCAGATTAGCAAATCTCTGCTTGGGTTGTTGGACCCAGAACATCAACCCCAGACCTTTCATTAGGAAAGGCCTCTCTATGATTGGTCCTTGCTGTTCTGATTGTTACCACTGTGCTGATCTGGATATCCCTGAATAGCTGTGGTATCTACTTGCAACATGCTTTGCTGGTCGTGAAAGTTTTCCAGTGCTGGGAAGGTGGTGTGAGTTGAGCACGAGAACATTGTACTTTCCTTATGAAACCGGAAAGGTGTGGTAGTACCGGCAGCCAATGATTCTGATCAGCATGGGTCTAGCACTAGGACAGAGTGGGAAGCCCCACAACCAAACATGGTCACATGGGGCTGTTTGGAATTACCACGCATACTTGCACCTAGGACACTCTTATATATGCTGTGGCCTCTTGCTATGTGATACAGAAATTATATTTTTTATTTGTTTGCTCCCTTTTCCCCCTCAAATTCCAGATGGATGTAGCAGGGGGATTGGTGGGTTGAGAGCTAGTTCAATGGCCATCTGTCTGGTTGTACTACAAAGTGCCAGATGAAAACAGAGCAAATGAAGTCTGAGAAACACTGGCTCCCGGAGAAGTAGATGAAGACAAATGAATCCTAAAAAGAGTTCCACAATATGTTTTCCAACATTTCAGCTTGTGATAAATCTATCATAATTAAGACTAATTACCAAAAAGGGAACATCAAATTTACACTGGTATAGGGCCACTGAAGACACTTACTAGTTTCCCAGCATTTGTATGTGATGTGGTCTGGTCTAACCAAACCTTGTGGCAGTGGTAGGCGAAGGGAAATAGCCATGGAAAAAAATATGAAAGTCTTCTGCATGCTTTAATTAGGTCTAATACCTCACCATGACAGTTTTGTCAGAGAAAAAGGAAAACGAGTCCCATTGGCACCTCCTTCCTCCTGTTCAGCCTTTCTCTCCCTCCCTGCTATGTACACGATGTTTGCTATGGGATTGCTTGTTGTCATGTACAAATGAGTTGCTGTGGGAAGTTAGAAGATATCCATCTGAAACTGATTCTGGAAATCCTGAGAAAAGTTTTACTGAAACTGCAACCATTTACCCAAAGGTTGGCTGTTCCTTTTTAAGAGTTTAAGAATTACAATATACTCATAAACCAGAAGGAATAAACACATTCTGTTCTGTTTCCAACTAATTTTTATTATAACTTACTTTTTTTTTGCTTTAAAATTACATCCCACTCCAGCAGACTTGAATTTTTAGTGAAAAAAATATTTAATAATTTCCTTCCTTTTCAGCTGTTGTAACTATTCTGTGAGTTACTACAGGAAGAGCATCTTATTCCTGACTTCCAGATCTGCCTGCAATCTGATATCTGGTGCCCTCCTAAAACGCACGATTTTGTTTGCTGGTCCACCCAGTCATGCCAGATTTATGTAAACAAGGTTTATACATCTAAAGATGCCAGAGAAGCAGATGTTTTATGTTTACTCAGGCTGTTCTGGCATCAGGAATTAGAGAACAAATATAACACATCCAAAGCCACATGCCTTCTTTAATTGCACCTATATTAGATTTGGTGAAGGATCACTGTTTTGTCAAGCAAGAGCTTTTACTGATTAAATTAATGATTGGTAGCTGTGCAAACAGTCCTCAGTCTCTTTTTGGCTCTCAAAAGGAGGAGAAACTGATCTTTAACAGATACCACTGTTCTCTCTGCTTTCTTCCTACCCTGTCTGTGTAAAAAAGCTGCTGCTTGATCACTCTCTTGACCTTAAACGTTTGACGACTGGGAGAGAGGAATAAATAGTAGGGGGGGACTCTGAAGTAGGAGGCAGGGAGTGAATGATTTGTATGTGGAGATTAAAAAAGGAGGGGAGAGAGCAAAGGAGATCTTGAACAGGAAGGACCAGAAGTTGGATATGAAAGCAAGAGCTGCAAAGAAAAGTGGATGAGAAGTGAAACAAAAATAACTGAGGAAATTAGAGATGGTCTGGGGAAGAGACAGGGCGAAGGAGCCAAAGATGAAAAACCAAGAAGAGATATCTTACCACAAGGTGCACAAATTTCTGTAATATGTATGTATTGGCTTACATTAGTATTTATCTAAAAGTTACACCTCTAAGCCATTAAGAATCTAGGCTTCTTAGTTAAGTATCCCAGAAGATGACTCATGCAATGCATGTTAAGATTGACTACTGCTGTTTGCTGACTACAGAGGGAGCTCATACAGTTTAAACTTGAAGGCCAGCTTTTAACTGGCTGAAGTTTGGTAAAATGGTTTCTACTTACTGTATTAGAGTTGGATATCTTTGTTTTAAAAACTGTAAAAGATGTGGCTTGCTTAGAGAGATCTTGGCGTTCTTATAAGATCAGGATGGAACTGTGGGTCAGCACCCTTACTAGTGGGAAGGAAAAATTGTTTAGGTCAAAATAATCTTGCTTGACGCTTATACTTTCTTTTCACTTGTGTGTGAAGAATATAACAGTGTTTGGTTTGCGTGTGTGCTTGCATATCACTAAATAATCAAGTCTAATAGCTTTTTGGAGATCTTGCCAAATTGTGAGGGTATCGGTATAAGTATAGCAAAGGTCTCTGAGCACAGCACCTTAGAATGGAGATTAC
>VXBL01002468.1:99011-155832 GCA_013400195.1 Aramus guarauna | reverse complement strand
AAAAAAAAAAGTGCATGGCCTCATTTCAGGGAAATATTTTCAAGTTTCAGGAGGAAGCCTGTATTTTTTTTAGAAAACGTCAAAAAGCTAGCTCCTCCTCATTCTAGGACTAATTAAGCCAGCTCTCTTTTCAGTTGTATTCCAGTATTTACATGGTTTCATAGTGGTTACCAGGAATGGCTTGTGAGTTGATCTCCTTTCACTCCATCCTTTTCACTCTCCCTAATTAACCATCACTGCCTCTTGTTTCCCTGTATATGCTTTTACATTCCTTTTTATTCTTATTTTTCAGGGTGACTGTGTATTGTTTTATTTATTGTAATGAAAATAGAAGAATAAAACCATAACAATAATCCTATACAAACCATATATATTTAAGATAATGGTTATGTAAATCAGGAAATGGCAATATTTAAGGATGCAATGCAAAGAACCCAAAGGAAAGCAAAACCAAAACCCAATCTCACCTCCAAGAACAAATGCAAATATCTTTTCCTTAGGCCTATAATTAGCTCCGTTGTGACCTGTAGCTATCCTAAAGAAATTTGTAACCTTAAAAGCGTATATTTATTTAACTTCATGATTTCTCTGCTGAAAATGGAAGTGCTTAAAAGAGAAAGTCTGGGGTCTATCAGATCACAACCTGAACAGGAATTTTTGTAATATACACTGCTTTTTGTTATACCAAGCTTCTTTTCTTCACACGTGATGAGAACTGGCTGCACTGGGGAGAGAGGTCTCCCTGGTTCAGGTGCCCCATGCCAAAGAGCCTGACTTTCATTTCTGTCAAACTCGGAGTCGTTTTAAGCTGTACTGCAGCACTGCTGACAGACAGGGGAAGTTACTTGGAATGGCTTGCAAGCACACAGATATTCAGCATTACATGCCTGCTTTATTACTCCTTCCAGCTTGCTTTCCTACTGATTTTTAACTTGTAAGCAAGCTATCTCTATAAAATAAGTTGTGTCAGCTGTCAAGCTGACTCTGTTGTACAGTAAGTGTGACGTATTCCAGGCCTCTGTTCTGCAGTCTGAAGGAGCTGTTGCACACTGCCATTAATCCCAGGACCCCTTCCATCCCCTCCCTTGGGCTACCAGGGCCATTGCTTCACCCTAAACAAGTTAGTTTCCATCTGCTGGTTTCTGTACATCTCTGCTGTCTTTAATTTTGTAGTGCGCTCTGAGTTCGACTGGTCCTTGATTCCCCTGGCACTAGAAAAGGAGCAGCAAAACATTAGAGATGACATTTTCATCACCGACAGAGAGAATCTTGTCTCAAATGTCATAGTGTTTTCATAATCCAGAGGAAATGAATGAGAGACAGAAAAGCTTCTCTTCCCTCAGGTGTGCGAGTCTTGGTCAATGCAACACTCACATACATAGGCAGTGAAATTTTCCTTCAAAAGTTGCTGTTTAATGCTAACTTCTGCTTAGAACACTGAGAAAAAGAGTATGGAAAAACTTTCACTAGCACAGAGTTCAATCAGAGGACTTCAGTTGTCTTAAAGATACTATCCCAGGTTTTCACCCAGTTTACCATCATGACTCCAGAGGGAGAGGTAGTGAGGGGGAGGGAGCCCTTGTTGAGCAGGAACGGGGTGATTAATGGAGCCTTGCCATGGTACAGGGCAACTGGGAGGAGAGAGTGGGGAGGAAGAGGCCAACTTTTTGGCAGGTTTGTGAAAAGCAGAACTGTTCTGTTGTATGTGTGTCCCTCTTATCACCTCAGGACAATGTTAAGTTTGAACTCAGCTCTGGCAAACAGTTTTTTGTGCTTTAGGTGATGAAGCTTGTGTTTCCTTACTGTGGTTTGGGCTGGGGAGAGGCAATTAAGTCAATGCCCTTTGGTTTGGGAAAGGAGGAAAGAGAAGTAGTAAGTGCATTTAAATCAAAGATTTCTATAAGCAGCAAAGTTAATTAGATCTGTTTTCCTGTGCTTTAGTGTCTTGAGGTCAGTCTCCTGAGTGGACTTTTTGATGAGCAAGGATGTGCCCTCATGATGGTATTCTTTTGATGGAGGCATTAGAATAGTTTGCATCCTCCAGCTAACTCCTGTTTCCAGGAAACCTGAAGGAACTATCCAGGATTGAAGTTGCTGAGTTTGAAAACTGCTAGAGGAGACACTAAAGGCAGAGATTTAAAGCAAGGTGATTTTTGTACTCACAAGTAATAGTCATGAAACCAAGCTAAAAATAAAAAAGACAAATGCATTATGTAAGGCCACAATGGCCTGCTTTCTTGCAGTTAGATGTTTAGGATCTGCTGCCTCTCACACTACAGCTTGCTGTGAACTTTCAGCTTGTCACAAACATTAAAAAAGCAGACGTTTCATAGTAAACTGGAAGGCTTCTGAGAATAAATGAACAGCTCCAGCCAAAGCTGAGTCAGAAAAATCTGACAAACTTGCATGAGGATGCTCTGTAATAGGCTTCTTTAAAAACCTCAGGCAGTTCTGATGCTGCTGAGAGGTAACTTTTAAGAGGAGTATATACAAATTCAACACATTTGCATTCTCTTTCATGATAAATAAACTGTTATTACTGTTAAACATTTTTTATAAAGGATATCTAGGTTACAAGCAAAAGTGCTACTAGAATCTTTATCTCACTACAAAACTTTAAGTAATTTTAGTCTGATTTTAGCTTTGCTAGCTCATTATTAGAGACAGTGAAAGATTTGCCTTTTGAGGCAGGTGGCATTTGACCCGTCTGTCCCTCAGGGAGAAGAAAGCTGTTGACTGGCAAGCTTGAGACAGGAGTTGAAAACTCTCACATCAAAATGCTCAATACAGCCTCAGAAATTAGGATGGTTTGTTTAAACATCTGAATGGTCTTACTGGAAAAGAAGAGCCAGAGTCACTGCAATTAATCTTTTCAGGAGATTCTTTTCTCAAGTGTTAGCCATAATTATCTGCATTTCCACTGTACTAAGAAAGTGAATGCTTTGACACAATATGCTGTTGTGTCCTTCATATTACAGTCACTGGTATATTGCCAGTGGTTTCCCATGTAATCAACTGAGACACAGCTAGTAAGGCTCACAGTGTATTCCAGATGTCAGTGGCTAAATCCATGTTGCAAGTATGGGGTTTTTTATTACTGGTTGGTACTCCTTTCTTTATTTTATTATTTATATCTCCAAGTTTTCTTGGTGAGAAAGATATTTGTGTGAATAGAGTAAGAAAAGTGATTGAGGTTTTATCTTTCTGAGTAATTTTAAATTCTATTCCTCCCTCTCAGTCTTTATTCACAGCAATTTTGTTGTCCTGTAGCACACTGAAGCAGTAGGCACATTTGTCTTGAATATGTCTTTCTCTGGTGATCGAAATGAAAGGGAGCAGGGTATATGTGAGGCTATAAAATGAGCTGAATGGAAGTAGGTGATTTAAGATATGCAGTGGTATATCTTAAGATATACAAGTTGCATACATTTAATTGTAGCTGTGGAGCTGCAGAAGAAGGTGTCACAAACTATCTGTGGGACACCCAGAACCTGCTGGCAGTGTTACAGCTGTCTGCCTGCAGCACTCTGGATGCTGAAGTCCCAAGAGAGGTGGCATAAATACTTCAAGACTAAAATGTCATGAAAATGTTTGCAAATTATTTAAACCATTGTAAAGACTTGTACAGAAGAAAGATGTTAGTGTTCAGGGAAGTTTCTAATCTCTTAATTAGTTTGTTATTTTGATTCTTTTCTCTAAACATTGGCAAAAATTTTTGTAAGGTATTATTTATCTACAAAAAACCCAGACTAAAGAGGGTTTAGCCTTATTGCTAAAATCAAAGTTAACTGACATTAAATATAAATTTAAATAAATCTGAATTAAATATGAAATCTGATAATCTGGAGATAGTGCTAAAAATGGAATGAAGAGAAGAAAATTACAAACTTAACAAAGGGAGGGTGATTTAAAATGAATGTGCAGATACAGGCATTTATGGAAATGCAAAGGCTTGAGCTAAGTAACAGAGCAGATGTATAAACAAAATAGATAGATAGAAGCTAATGTAATTCTGCTTTATGTGCTCCCCAGAGTTTATGTTCAAATACTCTGGTGGCAGAAAGGCATCCCAGATTCTGAGGGCTACTGGCCTTGTAGGACAGGAGGAATCTAGGAATGGATCCCAGTTGGGATGAACTGTGCTGTTCAACTAAAGGATGTGTACATTCATGATTAACAGAAAGGTGGACACTAACAAAAGTAAAGCAGGCACCATATACATCAGCTTTACACACGTGGTGATCAAAACTGAAGGTAATAAAAAGGTCCCATAGAGAGAGGAAACATAGTAAATACAGAAGAAATAAAGACTAGTATTGATCACAAAGAGTATTCATGGCGGAAAGGACAAAAAGTCTAACAGGGAGTTCCACTAGAAATGGAAGAGTCACTGTTGGGTAAACCTTATTTCAAACCATAGCACTCTTCAAAATTGATCAATTAGTCGTTCCAAAGTAGACATTTACATGATTCCCTGAGTCCTCTATCCATATCAAGCATGTTCTGAAACAAGGACACAAATTCCTATCTCCAAAATTTTGGAAAGTATTTTAATCCTAAAATGAGTATGTATTTAATTTGATAGATTTAATTCTACCTCAAGTTACTTGTATTGTGATAAACTGTTCCTTCCATGCACACCCCCTTCTAATGCAGCTAGGGATTAGCTGTAAGCAAATGCTGTTTTCTGATCAGTACTGTTTTGTGATCTATGCAAAATAAGCTGTGACCTTAATACAGTTCTTACTGAACAGGTGTCTGGTTTGAGTGATTATTGAAAACCCAAACTGAAATGGTGCTCATTTAGCATTTTTGACATTTCAGCTATTTCATCAAAATGCTGAAATTTCATCAAAAGGGTCAAACTAGGATGAATAGTCTGAGTCTTTGATGGTAGAAGTAACCTCTCTATTCAGTAACCTCTTCTGTTGGAAGTACCTGGGCAGAACAGTAGTAGGGTACTTGAACTTGCACTGATTAAACCTGGTCCTGGGATCTAAACCAAGGAAAAGAAAGTAACCTTTCTTTGGACAAGGCATTCCCTTTCTTTGAGTTTAGTTTCAGATACATCATTGCCAAATGTTGAACATGAGATCTCCCCTCCACTCCTATACCTATAAATTACAGAGCAGTAGTTAGTAGAATTCCTCAAGGCACAAGAGTTAAGGCTGCATGGTGTGCACACTTGAGGTTTCTGTGGCCACATTTGCAAACAATGAATGTTGTGTTTTTATCTTGTTTCCCTTGGGGAACATTTTTTGTGTAATCTGGTTAAATGGTACAAGGATTATAAGTGTGTGTGTGTGTGTATAAATATATACCCACAATTTATCCCCAGGCAGAAATATGAATAAATGGTTAAAGGTCAACAGTTTTCTTGTTGCTGAGCCAGTAGTAAGAGGCTGTCTTATGATGAGCCAAATAATTATGCTTTCTTAGTTATGTTCCCTCAGATAAGTTATCCGAATGTGACTGAAAAATACTCTTGAAGTTTGTTAAGGTGCTAACAAAGATCTCTTAAGACATGTTTGCTGCTCCTATTTTAACTTACTCCTAGCATGCATCATGGTGGCTTGATAACTGGGCTTCAGATGTTCTCTGAAGTTATAAACACAACACTGTGATCTCAAAACACAGCCTTTGGTGTGTTTGAAGTTGTTTTGTACCTTTTTGTGGGGGCTGTTTAAAATAGAACCTTAGAAGCCCACCAAGTTTCCTTTCCTAGACCTTCTCTCCTCCACTATATGCACTAAGCGTTGCTGTGGTGAGCATTAGAAGCGAAGGGGAAAAGCCTTGGAAAGAACAGTCACAAAAGTCTGAGTCATGTAGTTAGACTACCACTGTACATACTGTCTGCAACAGACATAGGAATGATCAAAAATAGCCATAAGCTTGACAGAGCTTGAAAGAGAAATTCCCTTATTGCACAAGAAATTTGAGCGTGAGATAATGTCCCTTATTTTAGGCTTAGTTCTGTTCTCCATACTGAAGAGAGAGAAAAGCACTGTACCTAGCTCATTTCAGTGGTACTGCTTTTGGAATAATGCATGATCAGGAGGATCTGGCAGTCTGTAAATTTGACATACATCAGCTTTTCTGTATGAATTTTGCTAACATACGCAAACAAGTAGATATGCCTTGCCCATAGCAACTTTCTGTAATTCTAAGCAACATCTTGTTCTGCCTGTAGCTTTGAGAAAGTAGTTGGGCTTAGTTGTACAGTTCATTTTATCATTTTATCTTGCAATAGTTTGGTGTTTTTATAAAGTCCATGTTCTGAAGGTAAGTAAATAATATATTAATCACAGTTTTCTTTATTGTGAGGAAAGTTTCTTGAAAATGTGAACTCTTCAGGCTTACAAAAAAGATGGTAAATAAAAGGGATTAAAATGAAGGTTATTATTGATGAAGGGGGAGTTAGTCTCAGAATTTTGTCTTGCTCTACATTGTAAAGTTGGACTGGCACAGCCATGTCAACTGGGAGTGGGAGTCCTTTTAGGAAAAATCCCCTTTTCTGAACCGATGGAGCACTGCTGATAAAGCCTCAGTGGAGATGGAGGCCTCCTGGCAGAAGAGTAATTCTCTCTGTGTGGCTCATGTTGTTTGAACAGGTGAGATGGCTGTAGTGGCAGAAGAGACCCTTCAGGCCACCACAAACTAAGTCTGTGCTAGGAAGCGTGTCCACATAAGTGGGCCAAAAGTGTGGGGTAGCACCAATTAGTGGTTCCCAAGCTCTGCCCAAGACATTAAGGGCTTTCCCAGGTGCCTGAAGGGACGTAGAAAGAAGTTCATGCCAGTACTCCCTGCCACTTACTACAAGTAACGTTTTTGTCTCCACTTGTGTAAAAGTGGCATAATCTAACAGGTAGGCAGAGAGCAACTTTTCAGAAACTTCTACTGGGAATGCAGAATTGTAAGAAGGTGCTTTACTGTCTTCACTAAGTACAATGAGACAATATGAGTCCCAAAGATGTAGTGCAATTGTTAAAACATTCGCCATCCCTATGACAGATATCAGTGAGAGGATTTTTTTTGTTTTCTATCCTAAATTTTTCTTGGCTGGTACTACACTGAGATTTGTTATTGCACAAGTAGCTAATGTGATCCTCTGTGTTTTATAATTGCTGCTATGCTAAAACTTTTCCTCCTTCTCATTCAACTCTCATAGTTTTGGTTTGTCCTGCAAACAAAGTCCTGGGAAGATACAGCAGGCTTATTTGTGTCTCTTGTTCATACAGAGTAATGCTGTTCCTCTGTTCTATTTTATTATAGCTAATTGGGGATATTTTCCTAATTCATTGTGATTACAGTTATGTTATTGCAACTCTCCTGAAGTCATTGGACAACATAAACCCATGCCAGACTTGAAATTGGTGTCTTCCTTTCTCTCCATATGATTCAAAGTGGGGAGGAAAGGACTTTTTGATTTATAAAGTGTGGAGGGGAAAGGATACAGGAGTTTGAAACAGGATTTGGTGCCTAGACCCTGGAGGCAGACATCCATCAACTCACAGGAAGATATTTTATAAAAAATTTGGTCTTGTTACATCTCCCTTTCATAATATACATTTAGAGGTTATGTTCCTCTCTTTGGGACCTCTTCTTTAAATTGTGTCATTGTAAATTAGAAAGAAGACATCATATTCCCTGAGGAGAGTAACTACCAGCCCTATAATCTAAGTGAATGATAGATGAAGCATTCAAATCCTTAATGCTTTTGTACAGCTTGCATTATAATGAAAGTAGAGGAAACTTCCTTAAACTGGAGATGGTATGTGGGGCTGTAAAAGGTAGCCAGGCAATAGTGGAGTCACTGGACAAAGATTTAGGCCCACTAAGGCACAACTACTGGTTTTACATTTTACAAAGACATAGCATACTATGCTTGAGAAGAGATAATTACAAGGAGATCCTTGGTTAAATAAATTTCCTGTTTATAGTATTTTAAGAGTGTGGCTCCATCCACCCTCATCTAAAGAATCTTATTTTCAACTTAATGCCTGAAAAAACAGTTCTCTAGCTTCATATTCTAGAAAACGGTGTCTAACGTGCTGTCCATGAAGGGTCTAGGTGGACATGTAAATTTGTGGCTACTCATCTACAAGTTATTGTATAGCTTCACTGATATTTGGTAACTCATACTACTGGACCATAACTGGGAGGTAGGATGCTATACACAGGCTTGGAGAAATCTTGCTTTCTGGTTTGGTTTAAAGAAATCCACCCAGCTCCACTAATAATTAGTGTATTTACATATTAATGTTGTTAGGCACACATGTACAGCATATTCTGTCTCAGAGCTGTTATCTTAAAAATAAAAAGTCCTCTAGATGTTGTTCTGATTTGGGCCCTGTTTCACTGTGTGAAGAAGGTAAGGTGGAGGAATATATAATTTTGAAGCTCCTGTGCCACTGAAGAAAAAAAAAAAAAGGCAGTCACCAGTGCTTAGAGTACACAAGGAACGAAGCACTGAGGTTTGATAAGGCATGTTACAACATCATGCTCTTGCTTCTCTGTTTTCTTGAACTTTGTGTAGCCAGTTGCAGGAATTTTTTTATGCTCTGCACTAAATTTCCAGTCACGTTGCACTGAGTATATGATGCATGACATTTGACTCATCGTTGCCTCCCATCACAAGGGTTGAAGAATTGTGTAACCGATCCCTGTGTGTGTAACTTCTGTCTGAGTCCTGTGAGAGGAACTGACTGAGTTTGGAGAACAGTAAAAAGCAGCAACTGTTTTACTTTTCACTTAGTTCTCTTTCCTACCAGTTTTCTCTGTATCAAGTAACACTTGACTTCCCTCACTCAGTACCACCATGCTTATGCTGAAAGCATCTTCTGGAGTTGGATTTTTTTTCTGGAGTATAGTAGTGCTAGTATATGTTATACAAAGCATCAGTTATACAAAGCATTAGAGGCTTTTCTGCAGCCTTCACAATTTCACTTTTAAACTTGACAATTGCAGTGTTTCTCACTAGTTTCTTCTTAATGCTTTTTTTTGTTCCTTCGAGAAAAACAAAAAGGAGGAACAGCTCTAGGAAACAGGAGAATAGCAAAATGCTTCTCAGGTAACGTTAAGTACCAGACATTTTTTGCTATATCACAGGTCATTAAGTATCGGATTACATGAATAATTACACATATAGTGCTCATTGTATCATAATGTAAATGAGCCTACCTTAAAATTGCATAGTGCTACTTCTACTTTTTATGGTTATTTTCAACACACCTGTACTATCCTATAGTAGGCAACGTAGACATGCCCTTACTTCTGCCTTGCAAGCTGATAACCTGCAAAATGCAATTTATTAGGAAAATGTGGTAAATTAGTACAAGGAGAAAATGTAAATACTGTGCAAGATTCTTGTCCATTCTTCATAAAGAATTAGACTACCAAATAAGAATCAGATTAAAGGTAGATTTCTCTGCAGCACACTGTGGGTATGGACTGAAGTTACTCATATGGCTTAGAAAGATTTTTATTTCTCTTTTAGTTTTGCACCAGTTGAATGTTTCAGAAGGTTAATGTAGGTTGATGTTTCATTGCCATACCTGTAACACAACCACTGGTGTGTTTGATCAGTTGGATTTAACATGAGCTTTTTGACCACCACAAATACCACGTTCTGTACCAGTAAGTCAATGATGGAAAATAGGTCATGTGGGTTGATTCCTAGAACGTAGAACATGGAGTTAAATACAGTCAGTTCGTGTGGTAGCTTGAAATTATATGAAATTGTGGCTTAGTTCCCATAGTTGATATATGCAGGGGCAGTTTTGTAAACAATACATGAATGAGATGATTATTACTTGTACACTGCAGCTATTGAAAATAAAAGAAAACAATAAAAGCTAGTTACCAGAGAACGCTGCTTTTTTTCTTGTTGCAAGTAAAAATGTAGGCACTGTTAATTTGCACTTTTTTTTTTTTTTCCACTGACTGCTTATGGAAATAATTTTAAGATCTGAAGTTCAGGCTAAGTTTGAAATTGTTTCTCAGTCTCTTTTGTTAAGATTAAGCTATCATCTGAATAAGATAGTTTCCTAGCAGTCTTCTCCAAAACAGAGCAGTAGGTTATGGGAATTGCCTAACTTGCAGATGCATAGAAAAGTGTCCCTTAAAGACAACTTGGTAAACTGCTTATGTGGGAAACTAATGCACATTTTGGCAGTACTCTGAGGTACTGATTATAATTTATTTTTGTATTAGCTGAGCAATCCATGAACCATTTTCTCTTCTGAGAAAACTGATTGTTCTGCTTTTCAAGAAAATCGAGGCTGACCAGTTGAATATTCTCTTATATTACCATCTGGAGGTTTTTTATATATTTTTTTCCTAGAAAGTATTTTATTTATTTTACAACTCTTCCATTATAAAATACTGTAGCAGAAAGGTAAAACTTTACTGCCTGTCTTTGTTATCTGAGGAAGAGGCCTTACCAATGAAAGGTAAAATCATATTCCAGCAAAATAAGTGTTGCATGAAGAATAGGGAGCCTGTAGCACAGACTGGGATTTAGTGGTTGTTGTTCATGCCAGAATACAAAGCTGCTGGAGAGACATTTATGAAACACTGTGAATTCTTATGCTACTGTTTATGTTACATAGCTTTAAGTAGCTCCAAAGAAACTATTATTTTTTTATTTCTGACACTGAAGTCAGATTACAAATTTTTATGAAGTGGTTTGCTTTGAAAGAGTGTACCAAGTTTTAGGAGCCTTGCTGAAGCACTCTTGACACAAACATGATGTGTATCTGTATGCCTTATGAATGGTTATAAATATAGCGTATGTTATCACTGTATATATTTTATGCACATGAAAGAATACTGTTTTGGTTTGGATTTGTGTTATTTAAGCAAAATAGCAACAGGTAGGTAGGACTGAAAATCATTTTTCTGTGCCCTGACTTCTGCATAACTTGCTCTCCAAGTTCTTGGTTGCTGACAAGTGTGGATGGTTAGTTTCATCTCAGTGATGATTGAATAAGCAGTCTCTCTTCATTTTGATTTAAAAGCTTTATTTGTTTACCTTATACATCACTTAAATTTGGGTGTTTCTGTAGAAATAAAGTAAGAATAAAGCACCATGCAAAATCAGGGGCAAGTGACTCCCAGTGCATGAAAGGTAGGAGAAAGTTACTACCATCACTCCTCTTACTCCATTCTTTGAATTTTTAAAAGGGTTTCTAGTGTAAATAGTAGAACGCAAGACTGTTTTGATTAGCAGGTTAGCTTAGAAAATCACTTCACACAGCAGATTACTTGATTCAGCAAGTCTGTATCTGAGATGAATGTTTAACTTGGTCATTGGCTATACCTTGAGGCAGGTTCAAATACATTTAAATCTCTTTAAAACACAGACACAAATTTTCTCTCTCCCTTCCTGTTGTTCCCCATTTCTAGGAAAAGTGAGGAGGGCTGGAATTCAGAATATAGAGGTGATAATTAGGGATGGAAACATATAAGAAGATATTGTTTGTCAAAGCCACGTGTTATAAAATTTAAAGAACATGCAGTTATGCTAACACTGTGGCAGTAACCCTACATACTGAAGCTCCTGACATTGAGTCTTCACATTGTATTGCAGGTGGTATGCAAAAAGAAATACTTTTTTTCTTTGGCTAGTGTCATTTATGTGTAAATGTACGTGAGCTGGTATCTGCGTGTATATATATATATATGAAGTATTGCCAAAGTGCAAGCATTTCAAAATCATGTGTCAGAGTACTAAATCACATGAGAGTTTAGTTTTTTTCAAAGTATAATAATTTCTGCCTTCTTTCCTTGGGGTTCAGGTTTTGAAACTTTTGCTTGAAAGCTATAAGCTGATTGTAATTCTTTATTTTTGTTTTGTTGGTGACATTTTCAGGTAATCACATGATGTGGCTTTAAGAAAAACACCAAATGTTGTGAGGCTTTGAAGGTGCTGATTATGTCTACCTGGGCACTGCTGATTAAGAGCTTGACTCCCTTCCCAGAGTCTCTTGGCTTGATTTAGGGACACATGAGCCATATAGTGGGGTCATGCAGATGGCATTGATCGAGCAGGAAGTTTAAGAGAAACTGTGTCTCAGAAAACAGTGACATGCACATGTCCGAAAGGTTTGTAACACATTCTCTTTCTCTGCTTGGCACAAAGGGAGAAAAGAGATTTAAGATGTGATCATGAATAAAGGATTTCGATTATGTCTGGTTTCTAAATATGCTGGAGCTTTCCTAGCAATTCAATATAGTCTTGTCTAAGTGAGATACTAAGCATTTCTGGGACCTAGTTTGTCTTCTGTTTGCTCAGTCTTCATTATATTACTATCTCTCAGTAAGTAACGTATCTGTATTTGAATGTCATTGCCTTCCTATTCCCATAATATGAAGCACTGCAAAGAACAGACTTCAATTTGAACTTTGAATCCCAACTCTGAGATCTCTAGAGATCTCTGTTTCTTGGGGGTCCTTTCTCCTCAATGCAAAGGGTTTGCAAATATTAACCATCGTATTGCCTAAATCACGCAGGGGGAAATGCCAAGTGCTAGAATGGGCTGGTCATAAATCTTGCCTCTTAGAGTAATAGAGTAAGATATCTATTCCTGTTTAGGATTCACTTCCATGAGCTTGTTTCTTGATCAAGGTACAAAGAGGTCACATCAGTATGGACACCCTATTTACATGGGGCTCTAGACATAAGAGAGATGTTCAAATCCTTTCCTTGTCTCTAATGATATGCATCCACCTCTCAGGTGAGGCTCCAGCTATCAGCTGATAGCGTGATCCAGGTTGGCATCTTAATCCTATTAATCAAATTCTATTTTGCTTCAGTGAATATTTGATTTTTTTTTTTTTTAATGCAAGGAATAAACCTCATGTTATGCCTGTTTCAGCTAAGTTTCAGGGAAACTTGGGGGATGAAATTCTTCACCATAGGAAAAACGTGAACATGAAATTTCTTGCATCTGGGGTGAAATCTCTGCTTTCTGAAATGCTGAACAAGAGGACAGTAGTACCTCTATTTCCTCCCTGCCCTGCACTTTGGCTTTTTTTTTTTTTTTTTTTTGGTCATGCAAGTTATCCCATTCTGCAAGCAACAGCAGCTGTGATCCAGCAGGTACAGAGGACTGTGCCTGGTTTGTGGATCCTGCAAGAACTCCAGGTGCAGAGCTGCCCTTACTTGAGCTACCTCAAGGGAGATGCAATTCTGGGTGTGTAAATAGCATAAATGTGAGCACAATAAGGAACTGTACTTGGATGAATACATGTACACAGGGAATCTATGGCCTTAGGCAGTGGCTGAGCTGTGATTTTGGGGATCATCCTGACACCTCAGATGCTGCACTGAGAAACTTGGGCCCCTTAGCACCCAACTGGTTTTGGCCTTGTTACGGTGGCTGCTTTGCACGTGGCTGACCAGGGTTGCTAAAATCACTCTTCTGCCAGCAGCTATGGCTGGCCGTTCCGGAGAGAGGTAAGTGCTCCTGTGCCAAAGCTGCGGCTCCCAGCCTTGCACTAAAGTTCACAGCCGCCGGGGCACAGGTGGGTAAAGCTCAGCCTTGCAGGGCCCTACGGGGTAGTGCCGATCCTCTCGGCCCGGGGAGTCCCCCGCCCCCAAGCAACAAGCTTCCCGGGCGGGGGGTCAGGCCTGTCCCGGGGCCGTGGGGGGATCGCGCCAGGTAGCAGGGCCGGGGGAGGGGGTGGGTGGCATGAGCGCAGCGGTGCACGGCCCCGCGGGGNGCCGCGCCGGAGCGGGGAGGCCCGGGCCGCGCCCCGCGGCGGAGCTGGCGCAGGGGGCTGCGGGGGTCCCGCCGGGAGGGCTCCTCCGCCCCATCGCGGGGGGGAGGGAGGGAGGCAGGCAGGCCGCCCGCCCGCTTGCTTGGCGGGCCACGGTATGTGCGCGGCGGGGCGGAGGAGGGGATGTGGCTGTAGGGCCGATCACCACTGGGCGGGGGGGCCGCGCTCTCGCTCCTGAGGCGCGTTGTTTCCGGCGGCGGGCCGGAGCGCCCCCCGGGCCAGCCTGTCCGATCCTGGCGGTGCGGGCCGCGCCGGGCGAGGACCGGGCCAGGCGAGAGGAAACGGGAACGCAGTCTGCTGGGAGAGCGTTCAAGGGTTCGTGTTACGGGGAGTTCAAAGGTGGCGGAGTGCCCCTGTAGGGAGGGCAGGGTGGCAATGGCGGGCCGGGGGCCGCGCTGTCCGCAGGCAGGATCCGGCCGAGGGGCCAGAAAGGCGCTCCCGTATCTCTGTAGCCAGGCTGGGTCTCTCCATGTCGGACAGCTTAGCGGCAAAGCACGCGTTTCTCTTCTGGAAAGTTACTTAAAGTGTGGGCTTGTCAGGCAGAGAGAACCCCAAGTGCGGGGCTGAGGTGCGGAGTTGCCCCCGCGCTATTGCTTCTCGGGTTGCCGTCTGTTGCTAGCCCCTGCTGAGACTGCCCAAAACCGCTGCAGCGCATCTGTTTGGTGTCTGTGATAAACGGCCTTGTCTTTGGTACTCACTCAGACCTCTCCCGGTGCCCAGCTTATAACTGTTGGCAGTGGTTTGCCATCACTGCCTACAGCTGCTGTCTTACAGAAAGGTCAAAATCTCTAGTTCTTTACCGGTGGTTTTCTTATATCAGGGTTCCTTATGGAGCATTGAGGTTCATGATCTTTGTGCATCTGCTGACAACTGCCCAGGTTATAAACAACTTTAGGCATCGGCGCTGACCGAGAGTGCAGGTGAGACAGCTCAGGCTCCAGTGCCATGATCCTCCCAAGTCGGGATGCTCTGCTGAGCGGTAAGGAGTTGAGCCTCAACGAAGTGTCTCATTTCCAAGCCTACGATTAGGTGATAATTACAGCATTTGGTGTAATTTGAAACGCTCTTTTTTTTTTTTGTTTGGTTGTTTTTTGTTGGAATGCTGTTTACATGTTAAACAGTGTATTATTTTTTGTGTGTTGAGAAGTGCCTGGTGGTAGTCATTACATTTGTAATAGAAGTGTTTATATTTTACTAGGTATGAAATGAAACAGTGGAGAGAGCCACAAGGGCTTTAGCTGTTTGAGACTCTGGGTCTACTTTTGTGATGTTTGATAGGAAACTTCTGGATACTGCTCAACACCGTGACTGATTATGGATGTCTTAAGCTGGCTAATTTTTAAAAGAAGCTGCTGCAGTTGCTCAAGTTTATTGTGTAGAATGCCAAGTGGGGCTTTTACTGAAACTAATGAGATTCTTGATGACTTTGAAGCTGTGAAATAGAATCTCTGAAGTATTGGAAATAGTGAGTTTTTCACCCTTTTGTTTGTTGTAATTAAATTGATTACTTCTAATAACCAATGTTTATTGGAAGGCTTAATTAGTCATTTAATTTGTTGGATGTACAGGTGCTCATGAATCAGTGGTGCATTGCCAAGAGTTTTCCATGAGTTGAATTAAAACAATCCATTTCATTTCAGCATAGATGTGTATGTGCCACTGGGAGTGATTATTTAGAGAAGGCAGTGGATGCAAGTGGTTTAATCAGTGTTCCTTGCAATCTCTGTCTTAATTCAAAGTACCTTTCTGCAGTTCATACTTTGTTTTACTGAACTGTGATACTTTATGGTATTGTTACTGTTGGCATTACCTTCTTTGGCCTGCTCTTCTTTCCTGTTCATGCAGAAAATACTTACAGCTGCAACATAGAAAAAGATCCCTGTTGTGGGTTCTTTCTCTAGCTGTGCTGCTTGCAGAGTGGCATGTGAGTCCATTCCTCAGGCTTATCTCTCTCTTTGACTATAAGCTCTGTGGCTGGCCGAAGATGTGGTATCACTGAGATACTGATATTGTAGTACAGGGGATTGGAAGAATACAGAAATTTCTTCTGGGTTTGACAAAGCTGATGAAGAGTTTCTTAATCTCTTTTGTGTCTGACTTTCCTTTTCTGGAAATGACTAAAATGACAGAGAATGAGGTGGTATTTTGGAGAGATTGGTGAGGCTTGTTTGAGTAAAATGTTATTAGTATAATTACTTGTGTTTCTCCTAAACATTTTGTTCTTTAACAAAAACAGAGATGGTAACCAAAATAGCAAGCAGTGCTAAAATTGCAGAGTAAGTGTAATGAAGGAAAACCAAATGTGGTCAAACATTTGCATACAAGGAAATTATAATCTAGAAGTCACTAAACAAACTGCAAGAAATGTAATGGTTGGTTAGGCATTTAATTTTAGGGCTTAGAGTTCTGTTTTATTCCTAATGAGAACTTCTAGTGGTATTTTTCTGGCTGCCAGTTGAAGAATCAAATTGTTAACTCATTTGCACACTAGAAGAATCTCCTGATCCTTACTGAGTACCTACTGGCAAAGTGCAATTCCTACCATAGTAATGCATGCTGAATGTGCCATATCCATCAGCTTTCATAAAATTTGTCAGAAATTTGCAGCTTTATTCTTTTGGGTAGAGGAAAAAAAGAGTTCTGAAACAGCTTGTGCATTACTGTTTGTCATTGTGTTCTTGTGATATGAAAAATGCTATGTATTGCTGTAAGTACAGCTTTGCCACTCTTTTGCCTGTGCAATATTTTAGGTTGCACTTAAAAGGTAGTCTGATTCCTAATTCTGACACTGAGTCATTGAGTAAATTTGTGAAAATTACAGTGGAAGTGTTTGTCCAGATGTTAAGGTACTCATTTACCTCATGTTGATGGTTTAAGAATTAAAATGAATTGCTTGTGTGAAACAGTACTGTGGAACAATTCTTGTTGTTTACCATTCAAGTGCGTCAGACTTTTTTAGCACTACAGAGGATCGATAGGCTGACTGACCAGCAACAAAGAAATAAAGCCTAGAAAAGAAGAACCTTTGCAGATCAAGTTAACCTCAGCTTCTGTGCCTTCCATGCAGAGGACTCAAGTACAAGTAACCAGAAGTTAGCAAATCCTGATGAGAGTCTTTGTGTATTAACTACACACCTGAGCTATTGCTGAAGAACCTTATCTTGGAAAATCCCTCTTGATGGAGACTCTCCAGCCATGAAGGAAGATGTGCGTGATAGGAGAAGTGGGGGACAGGGAGTGAGTTAGTGGTTTGGGCTCTTTTTGTTGTTGGTTTTGTCGGGTTTTTTGTTTTTGTGGTTTTGTCTGTTGGTTTTTTTTGTTTGTTTGTTTCTCCTTGCCTTAGTACCTTTGGGGCTGGAAGGCGAGAAGGAAGCGAGATGACTCTACAATCTCTCTGAAAATCAGTTTGGTCCCTGCATAATTGTTTCTTACATAGCAGGCCTGCAACAGGGATTTGCACGTAAGTATTTGTCAGTGTTTAGCAGCAAATTATCTTAGTGAGGGCTAGAGGATAAGGAGGGAAGCAAGCATCCTGGAAATGTCAGAGATATTAAAAGTTTTGATGAGCCAGTGTCCCCAAAGTGAGGCCTGCCATTTGATGATGAATGAAAACTGAGTTTCAGAAAAACAGCCTGGAAGATGATATTTTGCACCTGGGATTAGAGCAGTCTGCTACCCTGCTCCTTGCAATACCCCTAACACTTTTGATGGGAGTGTACTTGATTGTATTCATTTTGGCTTTTAAAATCAATCTTTTAGTGCAGTGCTTGGAATGGCAGAATAAACATAGAATCATAGAATCTTTAAGGTTGGAAACAACCTCTAAGATCATCAAGTCCAACCATCAACCTAATATTATCATGCCTACTAAACCATGTCCCTAAGTGCCACATCTACACTTTTTTTGAATACCTACAGGGATGGTGACTCCACCACCTCTGTGGGCAGCCTGTTCCAATGCCTTGACCACTCTTTCAGTGAAGAAATTTTTCCTAATATCCAATCTAAATCTCCCCTGATGCAACTTGAGACAGTTTCCTCTTGTCCTTTGCCCTTCTGGATGCGCTCCAGCAGCTTAATGTCCTTCTTGTATTGAGGGGCCCAAAACTGAACACAGTATTTGAGATGCGGCCTCACGAGAGCCGAGTATAGGGGGACAATCATGTCCCTAGTCCTGCTGGCCACACTGTTTCTGATACAAGCCAGGATGCTGTTGGCCTTCTTGGCCACCCGGGCACACTGGTGGCTCATATTCAGCTGGCTGTCAACCAGCATATCCAGGTCCTTTTCTGCCAGGCAGCTTTCCAGCTTTTCTCTTCCCCAAGCCTGTAGCATTGCATGGGGTTGTTGTGACCCTTGTTGAACCTCATCCAGCTGGCCTTGGCCCATCGATCCAGCCTGTCCAGATCCCTCTGCAGAGCCTTCCTACCCTCGAGCAGATTGACACTCCTGCCCAATTTGGTGTCATCTGCAAACTTACTGAGAGTGCACTCGATCCCCTTGTCCAGATCATTAATAAAGAAATTAAACAAGACTGGCCCCAGTACTGAGCCCTAGGGAACATCACTTGTGACTGGCCACCACCTGCATTTAACTCTGTTTACCACAACTCTCTGGGTTCGGCCTTCCAGCCAGTTTTTTACTCAGTGAAGAGTACACCTGTCTAAGCCATGAGCTGCCGGCTTCTCTAGGAGAACGCTGTGAGAGACAGTATCGAAGGCTTTACTAGAGTCCAGGTAGATAAAATCCACAGCCTTTCCCTCATCCACTAGGTGGGTCACCTGGTCACAGAAGGACATCAGGTTGGTCAAGCGGGTTCTGCCTTTCATGAACTCATGCTGACTGGGCCTGATCCCCTGGTTGTCCTGCACATGCCTGGTGAGTGCACACAAGGTGAGCTGCTCCATATCTTCCCCGGTACCGAGGTCAGGCTGACAGGCCTGTAGTTCCCTGGATCCTTCTTCTGGCCCTTCTCGTAGATGGGTGTCACACTAGCAAGCCCTCCTNTAGATGGGTGTCACACTAGCAAGCCTCCTGTCATCTGGGATCTCCCCTGTTAATCAGGACTGCTGATAAATGAGTGGCTTGGCAAGTTCCTCCACCAGCTCCCTCAATACTGTTGGGTGGATCCCATCTGGCCCCTTAGCCTTGTGAGTGTCCAGGTGATGTAGCAAGTCATTAACTGCTTCCTCCTGGATTATGGGGGGTTTATTCTGCTCTCTGTCTTGGTCTTTCAGGTCAGGGGGTTGAATGCCCTGGGGAAAACTGGTCTGACTATTAAAGACTGAGGCAAAGATGGCATTAAGTACCCCAACCTTTTCTCCATCCTTGGTGGACATGTTCCCCTCTGCATCCAGTAAAGGATGGAGATTCTCCTTAGATCTCTTTTTGTTATTAATGTATTTGTAAAAACATTTTTTGTTATCCCTTACAACAGTGGCCAGATTGAGTTCTAGCTGGGCTTTTGCTTTCTAATTTTATCTCTGCATAACCTAACAAGATCCCTGTATACTTGAGTTGCCTGCCCCCTCTTCCAAGAGTGGTAGACTCTCCTTTTTTTCCTGAATCCCAGCCAAAGCTCCCATTCAGGCCAGGCTGATTGTCTTCCCTGCTGGTTCATCTTAGGGCACATGGTGACAGCTTGCTCCTTTGCCTTTAAGACTTTCTTCTTTAAGAATGCCCAGCCTTCCTAGACCCCTTTGCCCTTCAGGATTGTCTCCCAAGGGACTTTCTCAATCAGTGTCCTTAGCAGGCGAAAGTCTGCCCTCTGGAAGTCCATGGTAGTGGTTTTGCTGACCCCCCTCCTTAATTTGCCATGAATTGAAAACTATAATTTCATGGTCGCTAAGCGCAAGACAGCCTCCAACCACCACATCTCCCACCAGTCCTCTGTAAACAGCAGGTCAAGCGATGCGCCTTCCCTGGTAGGCTCACTTAACAGCTGTGTCAGGAGGTAATCTTGCACACACTCCAGGAACCTCCTAAGCTGTTTCCTCTCTGCTGTGTTGTATTTCCAGCAGACGTCTGGTAAGTTGAAGTCCCCCATGAGAACAAGGGCTAGCAATTCTGAGACTTCTGCCAACCACTTGCAGAACGCTTCATCTGCCTCTTCATCCTGCCAGCTACATCTGATAAATGAGAGAGTGAGGAGGTTTTCTTACATTTAAACTATCTTTATGGTAGCATGGGAGAGCTTGCAGTGATAATGGTAATGTGCATCTAGGCAACCCTCTCCCTTTTTTCCACACTTGACTTGGTTGTCTCCTGTATTGATGTATTTCACCATGTAACTGTGCTTTTGAAGTTGCTAGGTTTTTTTGCATAGTTTAAGAATGTAACTGAATTTGCACACTCAGGACTTCTTAAGTTCAGAAATAGAGTATAGGTGTTCTGTACTTCATGTATTAAGGCAGAATTTCCATAGCCTGCAGGGTCTGTTGTAGTGATCTGCCAGTGATAGGAAATTAACATTGCCTTGCTTCACAGGGACTAGGTGTTCACCTTTCTTTTTTCTTTTTTCCCTGCCCATGCTGCTATCGCATTATCCTGTGGGTACAGACCTGTGTGATAACAGAATTGAGATAATGAATTGCTTGAGGCATAAGGTGACAGATTGATTTGCAGTAATCTAATGGACAGGTGTGTTGATGCAGCCTGCTTCCAGTGCATCTCCACTGGAAAAGATCTGAGGAAATTAAGCAGCCTTGGAGACAGAGGAAGGGAAGATGCTGTTATGTCTTTGCAGTTCCTTAAGCTACATAGACACTCTCTTAGCTTTGGGGATGACAGAAGGAGGATGTTAATCCATTTAGGAATGTATTTATTTGTGATTTGGGGGGAATGAGAAAGAGAATGGTGGTGCTTGGAGAGCAGTCTGTTAGGTTTAGATATTCAGGAAGCACTTCTAGAGCTTAGCTTTTTTATTTGATCTATCAGTCTTGCATTAATTTACTGAAAGAGAAAGGTGATGGTGATATCTTTTAAGCCTTAACAACAGAAATTAAGAAAAGACTATAGAGTTGAGGTAATCTTTTTTTCTTCCCCATTTGTTGAAAGCTGTATGCTTGTGGACAGTGTGAGAGTGATCATGACTTCAACCTGCAGGCATATGTTTTTACTTTCAATTAAAATGCTGTATTTTTATTTTTTTCTTTCTTGAAGGAGGTAGTTTTAGTTGGGTAAACTGTGGAATCCTGCAATGTAAGTGAATTTGTAGTTCTTCCCTTGTGTTGAAAAAAATCATTAGACCATATATAAAACTTTCAATGTATCATCCTGCCTTCTTGTCCCTTACCTACCATTTCTCAGACTGTATGTTTTATAAGCACATTCCCACTGATCAATAGAAGTGTATTTACAGCTGTCTTTTTAGTTGAAGTAAGATGGGTTGGCTTTCTTCCATAGGTCTTTCTGTACTTGCCCTTTTTCTGCTGTTAGTAGTACTAAAATTCATTTGCAAAGGTAAGGCGAAAGCAGAAGCCATTAGTGTGTAATTTGATGAGGGCTATTTACATTTGCATAATATTATCTTGTTGGATATGAGGGTCTCTGCAGAAATATTTTCTCTAGCAGTGTTTCTTTGCACAAAAAAAAAAAAAAGCATGTTGCACCTTCTGTCTTTGAGCATGAAAATGGAATCTTCAGGTTTTTGCAAGACTTCTTGACTGCCAAATTAGGACACTTTTGTGTCCTAATCACCTGTATTCATCCCAATTAATAAATTTTGAGGCTTTTTTCTGTCCTCAGGTTTCTGTATCTCTGTTTTGGTGATTCAGCAGGTGGCTGCAGTTGAAAGTGGCCTAGGGGATACTTCCATCTGGCTGGCCACCTTTTCTCTGGAGGGGATGAGGAGGGCCCAGACAGGTGTGTGTTGCATTCTGCACCTCCTTCCAGCCTGCTCATCAGTGTCAGGTTGCTGCTGTTGACTCTTGTCCTTGAAGAAGTGGCTGCCTCCTTTTCCTCCTGCCCTCTGGCAGCTGCAGTGTCAGTAGCTCAGTTCTCTGTGCTGGCTAGCATTAAGTCCTCCTGTTTCAGGGCAGCAGCTGGGTTTGTAGTAGCTAGTGGAGATGATGTCACTATTGGGCAGAAAAGTTTGTAGTTGGGAGGGTGAGGGGAATTGAGGGCATCCCACTGGGAAGAAGGGAGGGGGAAAAGCTGGTTTTGGGATCTGAGACTAGGCCATTGTAGTAAATAATCCATTATTCATGGAGCCATCAAGAGACAGATACTATAGCACTGTGTTAGGGGTGCTCACATGCAATGTAGAAGCAAAGGAGAGCAGGAGCTTGAACCTGAGCCTTCTGTATCAGATGAGAGTGTACTGGCTTAGAGGTCCTATGGTCTTCCCTCTTTGCATGCTGTACATACAGACTGTCTCCATCCATTTCGATGCTTTAGTATGAAGTGGAATTGCTGTACCAGGAGAGACTGAGAGGTGCTCTGGCCAGGCATAGCTCCAGCATTCCTGGCTGTTTGATATCAACCACAAGGTAATGGATTACTCCATTAGATGTTTCTTCTGGAGGTGGGATGGTTTTTGACACCTAGCTCTAGCAGTGTTAGGCTCTGTGGCACACTGTGGGCAGGTGCCCTTCCTGGGGCTAGTGAAGAGGAAGACATGATCTGTGTTCCACAGCCTTATGAGAGTTTTCCCCAAATTGTAAAGGAATTAGTCATGGAAACACAACTTGTGTGCATGCCAAGCTTTTGTTTTGTCTATCTTTGATGATTAATAAGTGATAGTGGCTTGTTACAGGATATTTTCCTAGCAGTCTGTGTCCTGAAAATAGTAACTATGAGAGCAAAGAATATCTTTGTGGGTATTGTGTGCTTTTATGTCTGGGAACATGTGATTTCCTGAACATATGTGTTAGGTTTTGTTTACTTGGTGTATCTGAGCCTTTCAATAGTGTTTGCAATCCAAATGTAATTTTTTTTACGAATTGTTGACATTGTACTTTTGCCAGGTTACAGGTAATTTGCCTTTTCTTTAATTACACATACGTGAAGCAACTTCAGCAGCCTGGATTTCTGTAACAAACTGTTCCCTTTCAGTTTGATGAAGGAGTTATCTGACTAGTGCGTAAGCACACAGCGTGTTGCTATGGTCAGGAAGAGAGAGCCTGGAACCTGACTAGGTCTGTGGTTAAATTAATTGCTGTTGATTTTAGTATGTAATCACCTTAATTTGTGTTTGAAAAACCTCTGAAAACCCTTCCTTATGAACACAAGGTATCTCACTAATAAAAAATAAGCCTTTCCTGAGGTGTGCTTTTTTTTTGCAGTCATTCACTTATTCTTGCAGCTATCAGCAATTCTCAGCCTTCAGAATTAGTTTTATTTTCAGTTGAGACAGATTTGATTTGGTAGATGAAAAGTCAAGTACAATTTATGACCTATTACTGCAGCTTCTAGGAAACCTGGTGTTTTCAGTGACAATTTCAATAGATTAGGGTGTTTAAGATCAAACTCTGGGAGATGGTGTAAGTTTTTAGTAGTAGACTGGATTTTGAGTAATACATTTTTTTAGATTAGTAGATTTCAGTCAAAATACTGAGATTGTTATTAATCTGTTAAAATTCCTCTATACTTTCTCCTGTCCAGTCCAAATACTATATTTTTCTGAGCTGTAGTGTTATAAGCATCTAAATATCTGCTACTCTATTTTAGCTGTTCTTGCTCTTTGATTATGGCTTATTGAAAGCAAAATTGTATTTTTCAAATATCAGCAATACACCCGTTCTGGAAGTGCCTCTTATCTGTAAGTAAAATATGACAAGTAAATATTGACAATCTCATATTTTCAGAGTCATAAGTTATAAAATATAAGTGACTGACAATTCTGTAGTCATTGTCAAAAGAGAGTTCCATGTTTTGTGCTTTTTGTAACCTTGCAGGTGTTCCCTTTCAGCAGATTCTCAGCAGTGGCCTTGCTGCAGCCTGAATCCAGCTGTTCTGCATTATTTGGAGAGCTTTCCATGTTCTGCAGTATTTTTATCAAAGTCAATATTCCTTGGCTTATTTCTTTCTGTCTTTTATACTGTGGTTACATAAAATATTTTGGAGCTATTCTGAAACTCCTTTGTCTGCTGTACAAAAGCCTACTAAGTGTGTAGGCTTGAATCTTATGTTAAGATTCATCTGTCTGTATTAAATATATATGTTTCAAGGTGCTTAATGATGGAGCAGGGAAAGAAATAGATTTAATTCTGGCTGGAAACTTTTCTTCCATAGAATTCTTGCCTTTGAGGCTTAAAATTTTTGCATCTTTGATCGATTACTTTGCTTCTGTGCTGCTTCATGAGCATATATTTTTTTAATAATTCTTTTTCCTTCTCTTGGAATGTGTGGGACTTTTCTCCAAGTAGTGGCTTTCCTGAAAGCACAATGGTTTTATTGTTAGTTGATGAAGTGCATCATGGGATTTGTAGTTCTCTGTAAAGAAACTAATCTCTGGAGGAATTATGCCAGAAGCCAGCTAGAACTCCATCCCCCAGGAAGTATGAGAGTAGCATGCCAAAGTCTTCTGGCTTTTGCTGTGAGTATTCTTTTGTCAAAAACCTGCTTTCTTTGCTGTGCAAAGGTATTTTGAAGAAAACAGTAATTTTAAAAATGCAGCTTTGACTTTTTATTTCTATGTAACTGAAACACTTTGTCAGTTTCCTGCATTTATGCATGCTGTTGTTCTCAGTTATTTTGAAATGCAGATGCTCATTCTGTCCTGAAGAGATAATAGCTGTTCTTTTTGTATGTTGTGGCCATAAAGTGTATCAACAAGCTGACTTTTCCTGAACACTAGAGACGAGGTCATGAGGCACCCAGCTTTGATTGTGGCCTGCAGGAAATAGTGTGCTAGTCCCCAAGAAAGAAAATTTGGGAGCTAGTTGGGAAAGAGGCTGTGTTCAGCTGTAACACCTGGAACCTGCAATTACAGAACAATACTTCTGGGGAAAACCATGATTGCGATGTTGATTCATAGTCTATCTTAAGATAATAGTATCAAAATAGTCAGTGATTGTATAGTTAAAGAAACTGGTTGCCAGAAGGAACTGATAAGTAATCAGAAGCATCTTTAAGGGATAGGATTTTTTTAATGGCTTGTGTTCATTTGGGAATGTGCCTTGTCATCCCTAGTTTAATGAACTAACACTTCATACAAGCACCCAATTGAGTTGGTTAGTGCCTTATCCATGTGCTTTTAAGTGAAACTGTGTTCCCTGCAGGTGTGAGATTTCATGAAAATGTAATTATTCCGCTGAATGAACAACATGGTTAGGTTGAGCTGTTACGAAACATGAGTAATGGCTTTTATTCCTCTTAATAGATTTTTTTTTTTTTTTAATTGGGTTTGGTTTTAAAGAATGTAGTGACTAATGCTTGGAGTGCAGGACTGAAGCAAAGCAGACTTTACTGTTACATGGTCTCCATGTCACTGACTTATGCTGATATTGTCATCTGTAACGTAGCTTGAAATGTAAATGATAGACAGTGAGAGAGTTTGACACAGCCTTATTGGGATACATTTTGTGTCTTTTTGGAGGCAATAATTGTTGCTACCTCTTGCAAAGCAACTCAGGTTCTCAGGTGTCATCTCCATGGTGATGTTTGTTGTTGCTTAACCAGGTGGAATTGTGCATCTTGTGCTTAGAGCAGGGCTGTGGATGTTGTTGCTGTGGGAGAAGAGGAAGGGAAGGACTCTGCCTGCTGGGAGGCCCAGTGAAGTGTGCTGCTTGGGGAGGCTGGGCAGTTCTGCTAATAGGGGTGGGCAAGCTCTCAGTGGCCAGAAAGCCCTCATGTTTCCTTTTGAGCTTGGAGTTTAGGAAGAACTGAGAGCTGGAGGGCTTTGTCACTCTTGAGAATCAGACCCTTGCCAGTGAGTTAATGCAAGTTCTCTTTCCTGATGGCACTTCTGAGCTTTGAGTCATGTTCCTCTGCTTTCAGCTTCCATTCTGAGTGTCATCAATGTCATTCCTTTCCTGGGCATCCTGGAACAATTTATTTCTTGTTCAGGTTTTTCAAGGAAATGAATGCTTCTTTTACAGCTTGCTTGTAGAAGGACCATTGCCTGTATTAACATTTTTGGGTTGTTCGATTTACTTGCTTTGGCTTACCCATGTGGATGCTGTTACAGTTATTTGTAGTTGTTCCCTAATGAATAAGTGCTCTGAAGACCTGTAAAGCTGAGAAGGGAAAAACATTTCAAAATAGAGTAGGAGTGTTGATGAAGGCAAAATTTTTCACTTTGTTGTACTTGAAGTGGTGAAGGAAATGAAGCATGTGTGCAGAACAAATCAAGGTCTTCCTATGAGACATTAACTACAGTTTGACAGCTCTGAGTGGTGAGCTAGCTCCATTTATTTCTTACTGACACCAAATTGGGCACCAGTTTTATCTGTTTACCATGGCTATGACATTTGCTGCACATGCTAACAGATTTGGGAGTTTCAGTTAAAGTAACTCTAATTTTCTGTATTCAGAACTGAAGTTGTCCTGCACTTTCTGAAAGAAAAGCATGCTCACATGAAGACTGAGTGCAACTTCAGTGGGATATGGCTGATGTAATGAAATATTTCAGGTGTAGCTGGATCCATTAGTTAATGAAGAAATTTAATGATTGGGAAAAGCGTGAATTCACCTGACTGAGGTTACAAGAATACAAACTGAGGATTTCACAGATTTAAGCATGTTCCCTAGAGGCACAGACAATTTCCTAGACATTGTAATTATTGCTGAGCATTCAGCAAAAGGTATTCAAGAGAGAGGCAGTCAGTGGGAAAGCAGAAGAAAAATGAAAATACTCCTGCTTAAAAGTGGTATGAAAAGACCTAGAGGAAAAAGGAAAGAGCATTTCTGGGGTGATATTTTCATTCTGCGTAGGTCTTTGAATATAGAGTTCCTGAGAAATGAAACAGTTGAGACCTGAGTTATGTGTCATTTAACCCAGACTGTTCTGTACTTCAGGAGTAAAAAGAGTGTTTCTTGATTGTGTTTTGGCTCTTTTGGTTATTTGTCTTTTGCTAGGAATCAAGTTTTAATTTTTAGGGTGTTGTATTTGTAATGAATAAACTAGAGGGGGGCAATGACAGATGAACTTTACACATTCAGACTTCAGCAAGATACTCTGAAGAATAATATATTATTTGGCTATAAGGTCTATACCAGGTAGTAAAGTACTTGAAGATGCCTTTTGTATTTCTCTTTGTTATTTGCAGTTGAGTATTTTTTTAAGGTGTGCTGTTTTCTATTAGTTACCCATGTGGTAGCAACAAGATTATTGACTAATCATGAATAGTTGTATATAAATTTATTTCCTAACCAAATGACTGAAACTTTCTAAAGGGGAAAGAGACGTATACTAGCTTGCTGAAGAAGAAAACAAACCTTTTCTTCTATTAATTCTGATGTTATATACACTGAAGTGCTTCCAAAAATGTGATATAACTTTAGAATCCAGTCCTCGGAGTACATCCTCCTTTATTGCTAGCTTTCTTTTATAAGTGTAGTGAAACTGGATTACTGCTGACATTTCAAGTATGTTCATGCACAAATATATTAACCTTCCTTCCCATCTGTTACATTGTATGTTACTGTGGTATCCGGACAGTTTATATTCCTTCTCAAAGTTACTCAGTTACATCTCATCCCAATCTTAAAAAACCCTAGTATCTCTATTTTAGAGATGGTGCACAACTGCATGGAAAAAGTTATTTGTTCGTTTTCCCCAGAGATCTGTGGTGAGACAGGGAGCTTTTGACATTTCCAAGATCCAAATGGCAGGCTGGTAGCTGAAATGGTTTGTGTCTTAGCTCTCTCATACACAAAATTAAATAAAATCTCTCTGTAAAGGAGGCAGTGGCAAACTTGTAAGCAGTAATGAAATGAGAGAACTTAAAAGCCCAAAGATGGATTTAGCAGGTGGAATTTGAAAGTAAAGCCCCTGTTCCCAGTCTATCGCTTCCTTCTTATTAATGCTGCCTGACATAACTCGTATTGTTTCATGAGTTGTTGGAGCAAGTGATGTTGCTTGTCAGTGAGCCATGTTATTCTGTACATGGCAATTTCCCAAACTATACACTCTTCCGTGTAGTGGAGCTGATGGATATAATGTGAGTGATAACAGGGTAGATATGCTTGTAAACTCCCAGTAGCATTGCTCCTTAATCTGGCCAGTGTTCTGATGTTGTGAGAATTGGCTGTATTAATGTTACTCTTGCAGCTCTTACCAACCCAATCAGCTACTAGGTTTCCTGTTTCTAACATTTTTTGTGAAAAATGGGAATGAAACTGGGCTGTTTATGCTAACACTGAGCTTCCTTAGGCTTTTTATGGGAAGAATGTAGGGTTTTTTTTGTCTATAGCTTAGCAGAACAAAATCTCTTTTCAGGCCCTCTCCAAACCATGATAGTTTTCATCTTGCCTAAGGGAAAAATGTAGAAGAGTTTGACATCACAGATGCCCTTTTGACATCTAACTAAGATATTGTGTAAAATACAGTTGAGCAGTGGCAGCTCAAATGTGAGTAATATCCTGGAAATACTAGAAGAACTACCTGTCATAATGCATATATTTGCTTTTCCTAATATTTTCACCTTCTCACATTCACTTTTTCCTGTTTATAAAGCAAATTTACTTCAAAGAATCTGTATTACAGATGATAAATAATACTTTTGCTGTTTTAGCATTGGGAAAGGACAGTCATATCTCCGTGTGATGCATGTGCCATTTCAAACTTGAAACAGACGTGAATTATTTTGATGAAGTGTAGTATCATTTTTGATAACAATGGGGATAAAATTGTCTCTCAGCCATCTGTATGTGCATGTCTGGGGATGGAGGGGGAAGGGGGAAGAACATCATCTTTCAAAGAGGAAAGGAGGGTGTATGTGTTCTGGGGAGTATCATATTAATCTAAACAAGCTAGATGCATTCTTTGAGCTTGACTTTTTGCTCTGGGAGGGACTGAGGGGGTGTAGTGTGTGTCTCTGTGTGTGTTGTGGGGGGGATAGGTGGTGAACATTCCTGGAGGGGATTAATTTTGAGGTGACTCAAACAGACACTTTGATCCTTTCCATCTGCAGGTTGGCTTGTTTTAGCTTGTTAATATATGGATAGCAAATTCTCTCCTTCCTTTTATGTTTGGAAAATTGCTCATAGCCCACACATGGCTCTGTAATTGGGGAGAGATTGTTCATTCTTGCCTGCAGGAAGACATTTCTCTGTCGGCTGAACTTGGAGTTCCAGACTAGATAGAAGGAATGCAAGAAAAACATAGATGGGGAAGCAGGGCTACACAACTCTTAGGTTATGATTCTTGAAGAAATGTCCACTAATCCATCTGTATTTGCATCCAGAACACTATTCTGTAGAATGAGGGAAGTAACATTGCTCAGTAGTGTTCTCAACCTCCCCTGTGCCTCACTGTGTAATGGCGTGGTTGCCTTTAGAACATGGATACTGCGTAGAAACCTTAGTGAGTTTAGGAAAGTTTTCTTCATTGGTAATCCATAATAGTTAAATGCTCTCATGAACATCATTAGGTTTTCTTGGTGAGTAGGAATGATTATATATGTTTCAGTGACCTGAAAGTAGACAAGAGTTTGGTGATAACAAATATTATGCTCTGTTTCTCAACCAAACTTCTTAAAGATGTTTAAACTTGTGTTCTGTTGCACTCATATTGCCCTGCCTCCTCTGAAGTTGCTCTTTTAAGTCAAGATTTTCCAAAAGTATCAGGATTTTCTTAGAATTCTGCCTGGGTGCTTATCCTGCAGGTAAGATAGTACTGGTCAGGTTACAGAGAGATTCAGTCTCCTACATCTTCTCCCACCCCAGAAGACACTTTGGAAAGGTTTATGTGTGTGCACGTGTTGTTTGTAACTTTTCATCTCTCTAAGGGTATATCATGCCACAAGTGAAAATTGTATTACTTGTTCAAGGTAGGAAGTAACAGCATGTAATAGCCAGAGTCCTGGCATAAGCTCATAGTATTTATTTAGTGGAATTTTTCCCTGTGTTGCTTATACATTTAAGTTTAAAGATTTTAGGGGCTTGCTTTGGCTTGGACTGTTGCAGTTCTCTGATTATTTGAAGGTGTCAGAGAATTTTGTTCATAAATGTGATTGACCAAGGGGTCTGGCCATGTTCCAGGGTGAATAATTGCAGTCTGTCTTCAGTTTTGATTAGATGCAATACTATTCCCTTATCTTTCTGCTTTTGTAGTTGGTGGCTCACTCTGGCTGCTCTGGGGTCCTAAGGAAAGAGTACAAGGACTCTTCTCACCCACCTCACAGAGGCCTTTTTAAAAGAAACTCTGGGGATGATTTAATCTCCCTAAACTCAGGGGGACTTTCTGTCACTTGCTGGTGGCTGGGCTGCTCCTAGCTGGAGTTTGTGTATTTGAAGTTAAATTTGAGTAAACCAAGTAAAGCATGTTTTTTTTTATGTCTGAAAGGTCTTGCATTTAACCTTCGTAGGTGATATGATAGTGTTTAAAAAAAAAAAAAGGGGGGAGAGGGGGAATCAACAAATCCCACCATTTTAGAGGAGCCATTTTGGGAGTGGTTCCTAATAATTGAATTGCTTTCTTAACAAATCTCTCTTGAACAAAAGAAGCTGATGACTAAAGCAAGTTGAGTGAGTGAAAGAAAATGAATTGTGTGATAGCTGCAAAAATGAGGGTTTTGAGAATTGTTAGATAATGGGACTTACCGTATGACGATCTTTGGAGGTCCTTGGAGGATGATTGCATGTTGCTCTCTTTGTGGAAATATTTGCTTCTGGATTTATATAGATCAGTTAATAGTGAAGAGGAAGTCATAGCATAGGTGATGATGTAAGTACTGCCGTAGGTTGTAAGCTAAGACAGTGTTGACTATAATGCTTGGAAATTATGGCTGCTATAAAGAATGGCATGAATTGGACAACTGTAAGTGTAAGCTTAAATTCCAGGTAATCTGATTCTGCTAGAAATTTTCACTTAGATGACCTTGCAGGATCACCTTTCCTTCCTGGGGCTTGGGTCACTGAAACACTGAGTAGCTTGAATCAAATCCAAATCTCAGTTCAGGGAGCCTTATGTTTGGGCAATACCGCACATAAAACAAGAAGTCTATAAGCAGTCCTTTTCACGGAGGATGTTCCCATGACCACATTCAGTCACAGAGAGAGAGTTAAACACAACCATCCTCTAAAGAGGCAGAGTAATAGATCTTGAATTTTCTGCAAAATGTCATTATGACAAGACATTTCACTTAGTCTGAAGGCATCTGTCTGTACATGCAGCACATGCAAGCAGTAAGAACAAAAAGGGCATCTGTATGTTGTTGTACGGGTATTATGCAATTAATATCTTGTGTATATGTGCGAAATTTGCATGGAAAAAAGATTCATTTGTCGTCCTTGAGTGTATAGACTACAGTAGTTCAGGTTACTAAATCCCTGTATTTGGTTTGGCTTAACTTTAAAGGATTTTATCACTTGTTCTAAAAAAACCCACTAAGCTCCACTCTTTATTTGCCTGCAAAATGATATTTCTTTGTTTAAAAAGATCTGCATTGGTATTGATGTCTTACTACCTATTCTGTCAGCAGTAATTTTTTATTTTGATTTCCGTAGTTCAAGTTGCTAAGCATAAACGCAACATGCTGATGACTGTGTGGGGACAGGTTGGAGTCTCATGGGTGCATGGTGAGCTGTGACTTGTTAGGTTGCTCAAGGTGGTGAAAGAATAACTGAACAGTTTCTAGAAAGTGAAAAGATGGAAAATTAATTGCAGCTAAGGGAAGGTGACAACTACCATCAGTATAGTAATAAACTGTGCATTGAACTTAACCTGAACTGAAAACTGATTTGAACAGTTGTTTGGCAGTTTGCTTTCCTTTATGTATTTCCCCCTGCATTAAACTCAGTGCAGAGCTAGGCTGGAAGAGATTCAGTCCCAGTGGGATCTGAAATAGGACTGCAATGAAATATTGCCTTGATCCTGTGATAATAATATTGAGAAGCTTTTTCAGATGCTTTTGGAAACATTTTTATTGCTTACTTAACTGTTATTACAGAGGAGAAATGGGTATACTTAGAGCACACCCATGCGGCCATGTAGGGGTTAAATGCTATTTAAAAATTGTTTTAATGGAGGGGAAGGTTTCTAATTGTAGTGAAGTATTTTTGGAATTTGCCCTGTCAGTAATATTTCACTAATTAAAGCAACCTTTTGTTTAAACCAGGCTGACAACAGTTATTCTGGAGAGTTGGCTGGTGGACAAACTGAGGTATGTTCATTCTTCAGCAATTCAACCCATTTTATATGCTGATGTTTCTGAAGTAATACTTTTAACTTGGAAGAAGGTAATCACATCTGTGAATTCCTTGTGGTTTGTCTGCTGCTGAGGGTTGCAGCCTATAAACAATTTTATTGCCTTAAAACCTTGTGTGTAGTGAAAATTAACAAATAAAACAAGCATACAGGCACTAGGCTCTTTACGGCAGGAGGCATCAGGTTTGTTTGAATGGCAAAGTGACGGGATTATAAATTTTTGCTGAAAGAATGTTAGCAAGAGGCAGTTCTTTCTTCTTTCCTCTTGTTCCATTTCTCTTGTGTATGCTTTTGCTTGGGAGAACAGTGCATGTTCTGACTATGGTTTTGTCAATAAGGTTTTATGTGTTTGTGGAAAAGTGAGTTCTCATCTGGAAATTGTATGGTTACTGGACAGGAGAGGGAAAGGGCTACGCTGATATATAGTATCAGGTTGAACAGCAAAAACAGACTGAAAATTTTACAGGTTTTTCTTCTCTGAAATGGATTATATGAATAAAGTCACATAATGCTGAAAAGCCAACATACAAATCTTGAATAGCTGACTGCATGCTTGCAGGTTGTATTTTCCCAATGCTGTGGTGTCACTGATTGCTCTTGGTTGCTTGGTTTTGTCAAATGGCTTGCTGCTTGTAAAGAAGCCTATTTTGCCAGATCAAAGATCCTGAAAGAGTAAAACTTCTGTCTGTCTTGGCATTTTGAGTGAAATCTGTTGAGTGATGAATACCTGCTGACTAATACTTTTGACTAAACTGAGACTTGGTAGCTTTCTTTTGAAAGATTATCTCTTCTTCGTTAATAGACATTCAGAGATAGAACTACTGTTTTTTCAAGACCTGAGGTGTGTTTTCTTTTCACAACATTCACAAAAATTCCAGCCTGCAGATCTGCCTTGTCAACAGATCTGCAAACATACATGTCCAGGCATTAAAGATACTTCAGAAGTTTTATTTGATTTCAGTAGCTATATTGATACGCTACATGATGTGCTCTATAATAATGAAGAACATACTGGAACATTTGGATATCAAAGCCAGGATGAGCCTTTAAAATGAGCATTCTCTAGTCTCACTTGTATTTTGTTGTATATTGCCATGAAATTATTTCAGGTTTTGGCAAGTGTACCATGGGGCTGTTACTTTTGTAAATTGCTGTGATCTAGAAATTTGCTTTATTTGAAGAATCTGTTCTAGGAATGTTTCCTTTTTATTCTGTGGGGCAGAGGGAGCAGTAAGTGTTGTGATGTTGAATTAAATGCTCTAAAAGTGCAAGAAAAGAAATCTAAGTTAGCATAGAGTAAAAATTACAAACGCTTTAAAAGAAATTGTCACTGTTCTGAGAGAAGGGGAGAGAGAACAGAGTACTCTTCCGGTGTGCTAGTATGAAAGTACCCTTGGTGCGGCAGACAAGAGAATGGAAACTGAATAACACTGATGAAGTGATACTGAGGGCATTGGAGAGTATTTGATAAGAACAGTAAGTGTTTGTAGAGCTTCCTGGTTGTTAGAAGGAAGAACTTAGTTTCAAGTGGATTCTGTGGGCCTTTAAAAAGGATAATGAAAGTCAGGTTCAACATATGTTTTAGTGATTTTTGTTTGTTTGTTTTTGTTTACTCACTGTGATAAGAGATACTGATTTTAGTGCAAGGGAAATAGCTAGGATAGTTATTTGGAAATGTAAAGTAATATTATTTTGAGCTACAAGGAAGGAGCAGGTCAGTTGACTTATGTAACAGTTGTGTTTTATGTAACTGTTTTTCTCAACATAATAGTTTAACTATTTGTCCTTGGGTGAGTGAGCAAGTTAATCAGCTACAGAGCAGGCACTGTATAATAACTTTATAAGTGTCTATTGTGTTTGATTTCCATTTCCACAAGATCTTGTAGCTGAATGTGATCCTTGTGCTTGAGCCATTTTACATTATCCTGCTTCATTCACGTGGCAGAGGAGAGGAATTGAAGTTCCAAGCCTCAGGCCAGTAGCAACAAAACTTTTTGTGACTGAGTGGGAGCCCACAGGGCTCCCAGTTAGTAGCAACCTGCACTAGTCAGTGACTGGAATTGATGTAGTTTGTCAAGATGGCTATTTTCTTGTATTTCTACTAGAGGTTGATGTTTGAATGGGAATACCTAACTGTAGTGGTGGAGACCATTCGGACAGGCAGGCAAGGGTGTTATCCTATCTCTGTGCAGTAACTGAATGACTTTGAAAATGGTTACAATAATAAGGTGGAGGTAAGGGTAATTTAATTAGAAGTTTTTGAGGTATAAAAACAGGCGGTTCAGCAGAAGTAGGTATAATTATGATTATTAGCTTGCTATAGACACATTATTTTACCATAACGTGGTATGCTTTGCTGTTGAATTTTTCTTATTCTCAGAGCTGCAGACTGAACATCATAATGTATATGTGAACTGAACTTTATATAATTTAATACATTTACTGTGAGTTCCGCTCTCAAATACAGGCAAAGCTTGAATCCGACATGGTAAGCACTTTTTCTTTCTGTATATCAAAGTGTGGCTGGATCTTGTGCTAGGTGTGTCTGCCAGAGCGTGAACAGCCTGTTCTCTGTAGTACTGATTCGGATACCAGAGTAGGAAGAGGAAACAGGGCGAGGATCAGAAGAGGAGCCTTGTTTTGCTGTTTGCCACAGTGAGTGATGTATCTGTTGTCATCAGGCTAACCTTGATTCCTCCTTAGCCTTTTTTGAATAGTTGTGCATCATGAAAGTGATGTCATAGTATTGTCCTGGTTTCAGCAGGGATAGAGTTAGTTTTCTTCCTAGCAGCTGGTGTAGTGTTGTGTTTTGGATTTAGGCTGAGAATAATGTTGATAACACACTAATATTTTGGTTGTTGCCAGGCAGTCAAAGACTTTTCAACTTCTCATACTGGCCTGCCAAGGAGAAAGGGGGGTGTGTGTGAGCAGGGCGGGTGCCTGAGAAGTTGGTAGGGGACACAGCCAGGACAGCTGACTCAAACTGATCAAAGGGATATTCCATATCATATGATGTCATGCTCAGTATAGAGGGAATGGGCCAGGAGGCAGGGCAGCATTGGCTTCAGGTGGTGAGAAGTTATGCTGTGCATCACTTGTTTTGGATATTCTTTTATCTTTATTATTATTATTGTCATTATTATTCTCTTCCCTTTCTGTCCTGTTAAATTATCTTTATCTAAACCCATGACTTTTTTCTCTCTCTCTCTCTTTTTTTTTTTAACCTTTTCTTTTCAGTTCTCTTCCCCCATTGCACTTCAGGGGTAAACTGACCGAGTGGTTGTGTTCTTAGTTGCTGGCGGGGCTTAAACCACGACAAGTATGAATGGTAGTTTTAACCAGGAGGTTTTGAACTGTTGCTTGGTGGGTTTGGGGTTTTTTTTGTTTGTTTTTTCTTTTTTTTTTTTTTTCTTTCTGTGTGTGGCTCATGTTCTTCAGTAAAAATAAAAACCAACCTAGTGTTAGCCTTTGCTCTCTCAAAATTTCCTCTAATTTCCTGTTAGGGTTTAGGTGAGCACGGACTCTGTACAATACCATCTGTGGTTAGTAGCAAGAAGGTAATGTGATTGAGATTTTTCTGATTCAGAATACTGTTACCACATGATAAACATGTTGAGAGATGTGTTCAGAGTGGTTGGTACAACTAATCTTGTAATATCAGAGGATATTACAAGAAATAGAAGTATATGCAAAATTTACAGTTGCAAGTAGAGTGTTTTTCATCAGCTTGTGTTCCCATAAACTTACCTGACAAGACCACAGAAGAACACCAGGAAAAATACAAAATCAATGGCTAACCACAAGTTGTCTGCTGTGTAATGAAAGTAATGAAATTACATCCTGGTGCAGGATTGTTGAATAAACGTTTCTGATTTTTGGAGTGGCACTTACATTATCTTATAAAAAAATTTTTGTAGAAGTCTGTGTAATATTAGTGTGGTTCTGTTTCCTGAAAATGGTTGATTTAACTTGATGGAGAAAAAAATGGCAAAAATTTAGTAACATAGCTGCCAAAGGTGAAACTAGATGTTATGAAAGAAAAGAAGTTCTACACAAAAGTACACAGTGAAGATTTTTATGTTCCACTTTGGCTTCTCCCCCACTTCCTAGAAAATTTTGTATTCAGTAATTTAAGTTCAAAAATTTGGGGTCAACAGGTTTAATGAAGTGCAGTAAAGGTGCCTATTTTAAGTTGTTATATAAAAAATACTGGTTTAGATTACTGATTGTGTCACTGAAATTCGGGAGTAAAACAAAACAAATTAACACCAATTTAGCATTAAGAAGCAGGCATTTCCTTTTATTGCAGTACTGGGTGTCAGGAGGATAGTTTCTTTAATGAGGCACACCTAACGCTGGTTCTCTTGTCATAGTTATACACGTATATTACAAAGATTACAAAGTCACGCACTCCCCATTACAATAATTGGTTCATATTTCTTTGCCTAGTATGCAAACTAGAATGCATGCTCAGCTCCTTTCTCCACCTCTGTCTTCTGAGTGGTATAATTTGGGTAGGGGGCTTATGGGTTGGTGGTCGAGGGGACCCTGGCCCAGGATGCTCTTCGCTAGTTTCTTAATACTTTGGTGTTGGTAATTGTTTGCTATACGCCTCAGGAAGATAAGGATGCTGCTGGAGGCAATTAGTGTCCTCCCTTTCTGAAAAGTACGTACGTACCTTGAAGTGTCTTGTAGTTCCTTTCTATCATGATGTGAGCAGGTGCTCATTCCAAGAATCGTTAGCCTTCTACCTAAAGTAACAGTGAATAGTTTCTTATCACATGTAATACAAGTAGGACTTCCTTACAGGCCTATCTTTTTGGCTACAGTTGGAACTGTCTTAACTATATGAAGTAAGATAACTTTATAAAATGAGGAAATAATTAAGGACATAATTTCAGTCATACATTCATGCACATACACATAGAGTGCTGTTTTCTGTATGACTTTGTCATTAGTGCAGATGACAAGCTGTATGGGATTGTATGTTTAATTATAGCTGTTTATATACTGAACCAGGAGTGTTAGGAATACCATTGCTTCTGGCCTAGGGGAATAAATTGAAGTATGGACTTTGGGGCGGGAAACATAGGTGTTGAGTGAAGATACTCTGGCCACAGATGCTGGTCTGCATTCCATTCCCTGCTTAGTGTAACTCCAGCCTTTCAAAGTACAATGGCCAGGTAGACTTCATGCAGTCATTAATACTACCTGTGTTGTAGGTCCCAAGGGACACACTGATAGCCTGGGTTGAAATAAAGTAGTTAAATAAGGAAGTGTGTGGGGAGAGGAGGAGACTAAACTAAGGTTGCCATTTTTTTCATCCTGCTGAATCACCTTTAATGAGATTTTCCTGCAGACTTGGAAAGCAGGTTATTTTCAACTTATTGAAGATGTAACATAGTGATGTTACAGAAGGCAGATCCTGACTGATGACTGATACACACTGAAAGTGCATATGTCTGGAAGTGTATGCTTCTTTAGCACAGCAGCTGCTAAATGCACATGTATATGAAGTGTGCAACTATCAGCTTGCTTACCTCTGTATTTCTAGCCTGGAATGCTGACTTTCTCTGGAGGATGGGGAGGAGGGAATGATATATCTGAAAGATAACAGTGCTGACAATAGAGTACCTGCATGAACTGAAAGTGCCAAATTGAGTATGTATTGGTGTAGCACACCTGCCCCAAGCAGGATTGTGAGAGTAGGAGGGCAAGCTAAAGCTGTGTAGCAAAATTACCCTGTATGAAATTGCTAAAATTATTTGCTGCATTAGTATTAATAATATTTCTTCCATTTCTTGGTGACTGATTTACTGATATGTGTCTACATCCCACTCAGCTGTTTTTCCTGGTCATTGTTCTGGCACACAGCTGCTGCCATCTGTCCTTGTTCTAGCCTGGGTTTGACCTTTTCTTTTGCTTCTGCTCTCTCTTTTTCCACTTGCTTTGTAGATTTGGTAACTTCCCTGTGGTTGGTTTTTTTGGTGGGGTGGTTTTTTGGGGGGAGGGGAGGAGTTTGGGGGCTTGGGGTTCTTTTGTTTTTGAATATCTGGTTCTTATCACATCAGAAATTGTTTACTGTGAGACATAGCTCTTGGTAGCTCTTTGGTACTTGGCCTTGTAACTAACTGCATCAAATCATAGGAAGATTAGGTTATGCATTGCTGCAGCCCTTTGTGCATTTGCTGGGGACTATCAAGACAGAGAGAGAAAATATGCATAGAAGCGTGTTCTCTGCTTGATGTTTTTGTGTACCTGCAAGAATTCATCTGCAGTGGGAAGAGATTTGATGAGTGAATCCAGGTGAAGATGATGTTAAAAAAAAAAAATTGTCAGCATTTCAAGGGTAGACACCTGATGACTTTGAATTTTTATTTTTGTTATGCCCTTCAACATTTGTTTTTTTTGTGAACTGAAGATAACCCAGGTATATTCAGAAATAACCTTTTTTCCAATGTTATTTAAAGACCTGAATTCTAGTCTTCAAATGTCTAGCTCTGAATGTGTGGGAGTTCCAATCTTCATGTAATGGAAGCAGTGTTGTAGCCTCAGAGATGTCAAGGCCAGTTCATTTAACAAAAAAAGAAAAACAACATTGACAAACACTGAGCTTTCATGGTGCATGTAGTCCTTTACTGCTTTCAGGCATTTTCTTTGTACAGTATTTTCCCACCCAAAGTGTTGGTTTGCCAATGAGATGAGGATGAAAAAGACAAGTTTTCTAGTGTTTGAAGTAACAATTGTCTTAGTGGTCTTTCCATCTATCTCCTAATTGGTTTTCTACCAATACAGGTTCATGTGCAGTGGAGAAATGGAGGCGTTGAAACAAAAATGCAAAGAACTGATGAAATGGAAAATTGTGAGAATTGCTACTATTTTACATTATGAGTGAGGAGCGACCACAGGCCCCTCTGTTTATTCCTGCTGGGAGGAGTGGAGATGAACAACTGCACTCCTCAGGCAACTGATTCCTAGGGATATTTGGATGAAGAAAAGCAGTGAGGATTTGGCTGAGGAAAGGGAGCCTCTTGCCTTTCTCCAGCAGGTGTGCTGCTGCTCTGCCTGCATCCTGCTGGAAGGAGTGCCAGGCTACTAATGGGCATTCATTCGGTCCTCCATGGGTGCTGCTTTTCTTCAGTGAGTGTCACCCACCTCTAGACAGACCTGGACCTGTTGCTTTCTGGACTGAAATCTCAGCCAGAATATGAGGGGAAGGACTTGAAACTGTCTGGAAAAACAGCAAATATGGAAAAGTTGCTGTATGTTGTTTTAAGTTTGAGGTGGCAATCTCAAACTTTAAAGTGGTGAGAGAGATTTATTTGATGATCAGTCTTTTCCAAATGCTTTACTCTTGTATTACCTCTGCATCCTGTTGAAACCATCTTTCAAAGAAAGCTGATAGCGCTTTATCTCCAGAATTTAAAACTTTGAGAGCATATGCAATTGATGATCTAGATGAAGGACCTCCTCCAAGGTGAACTGTCTACAAATGACAAATGTAAATGTATGTGGCATGACAGAGTAATACATGAGGCATAGGGCCTGTCTCTTGTTAGAGAGCAGTGGATTTGCTGTTATGTTGTCATGGCTCCCTCTGGGCGGGTCACTTGGTAGGGCGACTGAGGCTACAGACCCCTGTTCCATAACCCTGTGGCAGACTAGGTTTGCGCTGCTGCTGTTCTGTGGCATATTGTGCTGCCTTGTGTCTGTCTGGCTTTTAACTTTTTAGTTCAGAGCTGTAAGTGACAGAGCTAAGGTGAAAAGCTTTGTGTGTGAGAGCCACTACAATTTTCCTTTCAGCTCATGACCAATGTGTTTTTTCTGGCAACTGGAATCAGAAGCAGGTATCCTGGAAATGTAGATCTAGAGACCCAAGTGCTAGGCTGTGCAAGTTGAACAGGCTGTGGAACAAATCTATCCTTTATCTTTTCAATTGTTAGCTTGAAACACTGAAACACTATGTATCAGGTCCCAGCATGTATAAAAGCATGTAGTGGAACAAGAGCATGTCCAGAAAGGGATGACCAAAATGGTCAAGGGGATGGAACAGCTGCTTTTTGGGAGGAGACTAAAAAGACTGGGACTCTTCATTGTGGAAAACAGAAAGTTTAGGGGGAATATGATCAAGGTTTTACAAAACCAAAGGTGGTGAGTGTGTTGAACTAGGCAGAACTAGCCATCCGGTCTCATGGTGCAGAAACTAACAAGTGTCAGACCTGATGGGAGTTTACTTTAAAATGAACAAATGAAGGTACTTTAAACAAGGGAGAGTATGACCTTCTGGAACTTGCTGCCCACATATGGTTGTAGGGCAGTCAGTACCAGCATGTTCAAAGCAGAGTTTGACAAAATTAGTAGAAAACAAGTCCGTTAACAGATATTAAGAGGATGGCTCAGGGATGGACCTTCCAGAATCCCTGCTACAGCTGGGGCATGGAGGGAGCTGGACACAAAAGGGGCAGGGCTAGCTTGCTCTGTTTGAATAGTGTTTCCTTTTGATGCAGTGCTGAAGTGCTTGGGAGGGTGGTAGATGTTGTGCTGACCCAGTAAGGCATACCTTATGTTTTGAGCTGTATTTTCTACAATTGGCTGTTGATGCACTGAGTAAACCTTGAATGTAGGTGCTTTGCACATCCCTGACCTCTTTCTTTAAATCTATGTAAGTTCTTTAAGGTAATTTGGACAGAAACTTCCTTTTTAGTTTTGTTTTGGAAAAGTGTATAGCTTTGAAACACTGGTACCTAGGCAGTTTCTTATTAAAACAATGAAGACCCCTGATTTCTTTTGTCTGAGAAACTACAAAGGCTGCTTAAAATTATACCACCAAATATTTTAAATAAGGAGAGAAAAGTATTCTTTTTCTGTTATTTTCTGTTATTCTTTGGTCCCTTAAGCTCATACAGTAAGTCAATTTTGTACTACCATATCATAGGATTTTTTTCCCCCTTGACATGAACTTTACTCAGCTGGTTCAATGAGGCTTTTTCTTCCTCACCATCTCCATGTGCCATCACTTAAGTCACAAGTCAGGAGCAGACTCCACTGGGGGGATATGCCAGCTCAGGCTGCATGATCCTGAGTCAAATGTCTTTTCTCTAGCTTGGGCTGCTTGTCTGTCTTTCTGTGAAATGTCTTGAATGAACGGGGAGTATATGGGGTATTTAACAAATACTCTTTTGTCTTGGCAATCCCTCTGAAGTTATTTGGGAATAGTAAATGATAGCAATAGTAGTATAACTAGCTATTTGTGTACATTTTAGTATGTATGGAAGTGTGTGTGTGCTATGTTTGTCACTGTAGAAATAATCTCTGAGTGTGAATGAAACATCCAGAAATGCCTTATTTCAGTCTTTGTAAAATTCCTTTTGTGTCTTTCATATTTTTTTTTGGACACTGTCACGTATTCTTGTCATGTAGCATGGGGTCTTCAGAACACGTATATTCACTGGTGGTAGTTGTGCATGTACTTAAATGTGATATGTTCAGTTAATGTAATTCAGCTGAAATACGGTGCTACTTTTGAAGCAATAGTATGTTTTCCAATTAATTATTCTCATGTGGAAGAGCTGCAGAGAATCTCATGTGTTATGGTGTTTGCTATTTCTGGAAAATTCTTCATTGTATATTTGTCTTGTCCTTGTGTGAGCGAGACTTTTGACATAATCACTTCTTATAGTTACCAAAACATTGTGGTCAGCCCTGTTCTTCTAAAAGCCATTTTAGAGGCTGGATAGATAATATCCTATTACTTGGCCTGTATGCATGGTAGGCACTCTTAAATATTTTTCTGGAAATGAAACCTGCAGCAAATGTGAAACACTGGTTCAGGAATAGGAAAGTTAAAAATGCTATTTACTTCAGGGAGGGAAGAGAAAAGCTCTAAAATATTTTCTGTGATCAATAATACCAGCTGCTGTATTCTGGGCAGTCCTGTCTTGCCAGTATTCTCTTCAGGAATGTTAGTTATGGGGACCTCTGGGTAACCTGATGGAATTCTATTCTGTGACTTCTCCATGGGAGCTCTAAGTAACTGTGCAGAAATCATGGGACTTCTGCTGTGCAGACCTCTTGTAAGAGATGGGAGGAGAGGAAGTAGAGACGTGACAGAAGTAAAGACGAGAAAGCTTAACAGAAAGGGCTAAAAGGGTTGAGTTGTCTGGCATTCCCCGTAGCTGTGCTGCTTTTTCCTTATTAGTGTGATTTATTTTTGGAGCAGTCTTACATAACTAGATATATGGCTTAGTTTTGCAAAGTTTTTTTTAGTGGGTCTCAGCCTTTTCATGAAGACTACTTTCAGTCATCCCTTACTTGAACTTTTTTGGCATTTCCCTAGCACATAAAAAGGTGGTGAAATACCCATTCTGCTAATACACTGCTGCACTGCCACCGTATTTAAAATAAGAGTCATAAGCATTGTATCAGCCAGCGATTTTAAAGCTATGTTGGAGAAGAATGCACAGTGTCCCAGGAAATTGCAGTATTGGTTGTTAAGCGGTTTAGAGAGAGGATAGGGAAAAGGGATCATATTTGCATGACCATGGACAGGAAGTGAACAAAACATATCTTTGCTTTATATGACTTGCTGCTGTGGTGAGAGGGCTTTTGTGGGCCATGTAAAATTCAGCAGGAGTAGAGTCTGACATAGGGAAAGTTTATGGGGCTTTGCATGTATATTTATAATTTTCTCTTAGCTGAAGTATATGGCATGGATTATTACAAGTTTTGGAGATAGAAAAATAACGTACAAACATTTTTTTGGCTCTTTTTGACCACATAGAGTAACATCTGTAACGATTTCATTTAAAAAGTCTAATTATTTTGTTGAGACTTGTATTTCCTCATAAGTATAATTTAGTCACCACCTAGATGGCATTGGAGAGAACCAATTCTGTAGGAGTAATAAATAATCAGCTAAGTTTGATTACTCTTTCTTTTTATTCAGCACGTATGTATGTAACTATGGTTACACACTTGATTATTTAACAGATTTACACACTTGAAGATTATTTAAACAGGTTTAATTTTACAATGTTTGCTTGATTCTTTGATAAAAGATCAAAGCCCTGTGACTATCTTTTTACAGAATGAACCATTATCACAGTTGCAGTTTACATATTGGAAACATGGAGTTGAAATGAAAAAAAATTGCTTGGTTCTGGTCTTTGTTGAATGATTAACTGTTACGATGTAGTATGTTATTTGGGAATAACATTGTGATTGCCTCTTCGGTAGGTGTAATGAACCAGTATTAAGTCTCTACCGAGGAGGAATTGCTGTATCAGTATTGCGAAAACCTAAGTTGTGTTATCTTGAGTGCTTTAGTCTGTATTGGCTTAATTGAAATCTGGAGAGTGGTGGGGTTTTTTTGTGTGTGTAAATTGGTTTTCTCAAAAGTCTTTCCCAGAGTTGCTGTGATTTTTTTTTTTTTTTTTTTTAAAAATCTGATTATGATCAGCATGTTGCTACATAATGAAAATGCTCAGTGCTGAGGAGTATTTGAAATTCATCATAGCTGAGGATGCCCATGTAAATCTTTACACAGTCTGCTGTGTTGCATTGATGCAAGTCTGGGATAAACTTTCAGCTTCATTAGGTTTGTGTGTGCCATAGAGAGCAGAGCATGGCCAAAAATATTTCCTTGTGTGGTAAACAAAAGAGAGTTTCATAATGCTAGCAATTGAGACCAGACATAATTACAACCTCTTCCTCAGGCAAAAACTCAATCTGTAACCTGTGGTTCTGCGCTGTTTTCTTCCAGTTTTTGCTCCTAATGATTATACGCAGTTTAGATTCTACTCTTAGGAAAGTAGCATTGCTTGCTGCCTGCCATGGTTGCTTTCCTTCTCTTTCTTTCTCTCTCTCTCTCTCTCCTTGGCATCTTCCTTAGTGGAGAATCACAAAAGCTGTACCAGGTGACAACAAAGAAACCTTGATCCAGGCTCCACTAGTATGTGGAGTTCTTGTATAAATGGCTGTGAGTACTCCTAAATGAACTGTTTAACTGAATTGTGTGGAGAGCCCATAGTGGAATGTACTTCACATGAACAATAGGGTACAAAAAATGCACTTTTTTTATATTTTTTTTTTTTTAATTAAGATGCAAAGGCTGCATTGCAGAATATTTCCAAAATGCCACAGAGGAAAATTACTTTATTTGATGTTTATATTACAAATGAAATGGACAGACTGACTAGTTGATCAATTAATGTCAAGACCTACTTCCACTAAGCTTCAGTTAAACAGTGAGTTCTCATGACAGTTGTCTTTGGAATACTGCAAACATTAAAGAGCTTGCAAAGAAGTGTTTGGGAGGTAGAAAATAGAGAAGCAGGTCTAGAAACAGAATAAACTTTCTGTGAAGTTTATCCATGAATTTCTTCAAAACTGCAAGCTCTGCAAAACTGCCCTTTTCAAAGAGTCGCAGACATGTCCTGTAAACTTGACCCAGAAGCAGAACTCTTCAGGGAAGAAGAGCAGATAAAATCTAAAATGAGAATTCTGTTTTTTGTCTATATATCAGCAGAGAAGCAGAGAAACTGTAGCAACCAATGTAGATAATGACATTGCTGAATTTTTTTACATAGAAAAGGCTGTGGAGATGAGGGATTCTCAGCTCTTTGGGCATTATGCCTGGATCCATTATGGTGTAGAACCTCCTCGCATCAGATTACCTGGATGTAATGACACTTTTCCTTCCTCTTAGACCTCTGTTTCTTCAAAAACATCTCCCATATTTTAAAACACAAGAAAACCAATCATGACATATTTTTTGAAGCAATAAATTTAATTTGTTTGTCATCCAGTATGCTCCTACATAATGTTGGAGTTCAGCTGTTCTTTTTATTTATGGTTTACTTTTAATAATAATCATAATTCTGACAACATCTTTTGATTTAACCTGAAGTAGCATGATGGAAATGACAGCAGTGGGGGATACAGGGGAATCTGTGACTTCGGATTTTGGTCAAATTGTCTAATGAAGCATTGTAATTACAATTCAAATTTGTTTCTCAAGTGTTTAATCTGCTGCTTCAGCCTTTCAAGGATGTGGGCTATTCTACTGTTTCTCTTACTAATTTCTGCTGATTAATACACTTCACTGGTAGAAACACTTTTCCTGAGAGTCTAGCCTGAGTTGTATTCCTTCAGTTTAAGTAATTTCTGCTGCCGTGTTTATAGAAGTATGTTAATTATCTTGGATTTATACTGTGGGCAAGATCAACAGTGTTTCCTGAAGCTGTTCTCTAGATCAGGCTCACTGTGCATGGCCTCTAAGCACCCAGGCCTGCTGAGGGTGGTCAGTTGCTATCGTTGGTGTTCCTTAGGACTCCTCTGGCGTTTCGGGTAGCCCCATATAGAGGCAGTACTTGGAAGGTGATGTTGATTTTTATGGCTGTTCTTGTGCCTGCCAAGTTTTGTAGACATTTTTGGAGATGGTAACATTTTGCCTAGAGCCACATGGTGAATTGCTCAAAGCACAAAGAAATCCTATGTTACTGCATTGCCATAGACTTGTGCGTTGCACCATGCTGGGAAACCTTCTCATAAGATGCATTGAGTGGAAGGCTGGTTCTGTGGTGGCCTGGCAGCATGTGGAGGGACAGCTTTCTGCTTCTAGACACTTGTGATGCTAAAGCTCAGTGCAGGTGTGGAAGCATTGAATTGCAAGCCCATTCGCAGTACTGAATTTAAGGACAGAAAGGTGCAAATGTAAAATGAAAATGAGGAAAGTGAGAATCATTTGGGGATTTTCATGGTCTGGCAAAATATATTTTTGTTTTTGAATAGGAAACTAATATTTCCAAACAGTCTGCCGATGAAAGTGAAGGTTGTTGTACCCTTTCAGAGGAGGTAATGGCTCTGTAATAGGCTTTTGGTAGCCCCTTCTTGTGTTACCTAAATGTTTCCTAAGTTATAGAAGCCATATAATATCCATTGCATATATAGTATTGACTTTTGCAGTTCTGTCCCTTCATTTATTAAATGAAAAGCCCAAGCTGTCTTCTGCACCAGATGACTTAAATTGGCTACTGCAATGGAGCATTGCTTATGTTATTTTTAACCAGTCTAAGCTGAACCAATGAAAGTTTTTATATAGATAAGACCTTAGGTCAGAATGTTGTTGATTCATATCATAGAGATTATTCTGTATTTCCACTTAAAAGGTAAGTCATAGAATGATTTCTGAAGTTAAGATATAAAATGTCTTGCAGCGTCTGTGTCCTGACATGCAAGAGGTTCCTCACGTTCTGTTGCTTCCCACACTTGAGAGTGCTCATATTATTCAATAGGAATGAGGATGAGAGAGAGGGTGAGCACTTTGACGTACTAGTGTTGTACTACTGACACACTACTGTTATGTTTAATTTAAAATTATCTATCTTTCACTTAAAAGTATGACTCAAAAGCTGAAGGGAGGTCTGATGTTATTTCCTTTATTTCCAGCCTCAAGACACGGCTTCAGGGCCTCACACCTTCAAAACCAAGTCTTTTAAGAAATCCAAAATTTGTGGAATCTGCAAACAAGTAATTGATAACCAAGGCATTTCCTGCAGGGGTGAGTAACATATGATGTGTTGGGGTTTTGTGTTTTTTTTTTGCTGTGTAAAGGAAATTAACTTCATATGAATGTTAAAGTTCCTAGGAATCCATGTTTCTGGAATTTCCCCTGAACTAAGTATAAATATTACCTCAGTTTATTTCCTTACTCTGTACAATAGCGTTCCCTGCTTTTGGGAGTGGGGTGCTGTAGTAGGTAATTGGGCTTGTATAATGATGTGCTTTTATTACTGTGCTATTCCGGCATGTTCCAGAATAAGGCAATGCCTGTGGAGGCTCTCTGAGGAGCCTGTGAGTGATGTGTGCACAGTGGGTGACAGATGCCTCTGGAATTCAGTCTCCAAATGAGGAAGTGTGTGACCCTTACTCGCTGAGGCATGAAGGTTTTCTCTGCATTAATTTGCTAAAATTCACAAGAGCAGCCATCTGTTTGTTTATCTGAATTTTTCCAGTTGCATTACGCTCTGTCTAATCCTTAGTCCTTCAGTCTGATCACTTGCAGAAACAATAAAGAGATTGTCCTGGACGCACGGACTGCAGAGACTCAGCTGCCTCTGGCATTGCTGCCTGCTCCTTACTGCTGTTTTCCCTCACTCTTCTCCCTTGCTGTGTAGAATTAAGCATGTCTCTTCTCGGTGGGAAATCTGTGGAAAAATTAAATCTTGGGAAAGCTTAATAGGTCCTTTCTGCAAGTTGTCCAGGAATAGGGGTTTCGATCCCCTGTACTGATTTAGCCTGGTTAATGTTCAACTCCTGTTGTTCCATGTTAATAAAATAGTCTCACGTTGCATGCGTGATTTACCTCCTAGTAAGAGAATGCTGTTGTCTCTTCATCTGAAGTGTAGTCATTTTTTTCACTTAGAGGTGTTTGCACTACTTTTCAGTTCTAAATGGATCTCTTTCTTCCACCTCTTCCCTTCCATATTCTTTAGACACTTTGAAATCCCTAGTGAGGGTTTGAGAGGGAGGTGAGAGATTTGGATGTGGAAGGAATGTGGCCATTTCCTGAGCCAAGGTGCAGGTTTTGCAGATGAACAGTTAAGTGTAAAATACCTCACTTGTTCAGCAGGAGTGGTAGTTATGTATTTCTTTAACATATTTTTCCTGTCTGTCCTGCTGGAGTTTTGTTCCAAAGTTCTTAGGATTTAGTTGTTTTCAACTTAGCAGAAGTAGTATTGTTGGAAGGAAGTCTGCTTGGTGAAGGAACTGCCTGAAGACCCTCTTGATTAGTCAGGTTCAGTGTAAAAAGCGCTGTACCAGGAGAGAATCAGTACTTTGAAGGGAAAGGCCTTGGGGGTGGGCAAAAAAAAGTCTGTCAGTTTGCTCTGTATTTGAGTTCTCACACCCAGTGCTGGAAGTCTCAAATTCACAAAAGCTGTGTCAGTGTGCTTACCTACCAAAGCTACTAAGAGCTTTGCCATATGTCTTGTAAACAGGTCAGAGGTTAGGATGAATCTGAGCAAGATTTCCTTTTGCCTCAATGTGTAATAACTTTGGTTCAAATACAGAAACTAACAGTATATGCCAATGTAATTTAACACCTCTCTGACTGGCATTTATACATGGTTCAAAATATCAGGAAGAAATCAAAATTCATGTGTATTCCAACCATCAAGGGAAAAAGCTTCCAGGAAAAACAAAACCTGAGAAACTAAAATTCTACAAGCACTCCTACTGGGATCCCTCCAATACACTCCCCAAACCAATACATTCATGGCTATGATACATCTGTGTCCATATTTAAGTCTGTCTGGGATAACTTTCTCTAGGTTTCTGGGTGCAATTTTCAAAAGGAGCCCATTGACAGTTTCATGTAGCCCTTCTTGTTGATGTGAGCACCAGGCAGACCCACCATCATTCTTTGCTGCTGGTACATTTTGATTGTTAGTTGCTTGATACTTACCTGTGGGATGGGAGCAACAGGAGTTGCACAAAGTGAAGTGGTGACTCCAAGCAGTTTCAATGTATTAAGTACCCATTTGTATTTCAACTTACAGCACAGGCTTTATAAAGCAAAGGTTTGGAAAACATAGAACTGAAAGTTGTCTGTTCCCTTGCCAGCACTGCAGTACTTGAAATATACCCTAGTACTGTGAAACTCTGTGAAGAAAACTAAACCAGCTATGTCAGAGCCAAATCCTGGTGCTGCTGCTTCTGGTAAATTCTCCCTGATGTTGCTGAATGAAAGTGAGCAAGTTGGCATTGGGGGGAGGGGAGGGAGAAGAAAAGCCTTCAGTTAAAGAGGAAATAAAGTTTCTTTATGTATTAATGAGAAAACCTTGCTTTTTAACAGTTTCTCTTCACAAGATAATAGCTCTTTGTACAGACTGCAGGTTCCTTCCAGACTATCATATCTTATCAGTTAAAGAAACGTTACGTGTCAAGAGAAATGAGAGGAGGGGAAAGGCTCCAGATTGGTCACTATGTAGTATTTGCTGCTTATCTAGCAATGAATCATCTACTTGTTGTAAGAAGAAAAAAAAAGAAAGCTGTAACTGGGTGTTGTGTTGCTTAGATAAGTTTTCATTAGTATTTTGGGGGTGTGTCGTTTAGACCAGTCTTGCAAAATGTGTCCTTTGCCAGGCCTGAATGCAGTACCTAAAAACTTTCTATTAAAAAATAAATGATTGACTGAAAGGTACCTTGAATGGTGATGTCCCTTTGACCTTGTATACTTCAGTCCACCTCAGTAAAGCATACTCAGTTACAGTGAATTTATTTTTAACAAGCTGTATAAAAACAGTGGCCAAAAGGAAAGGTAGACTTTCAGAAGGGGAAGCTCCTGGCTGTCCCCCTGTCTGGTAAGCATGTATGTAGCTGGGCTCTGTCTTTGATGCAGCTTCTCATCATGAAGAAAGGACAAACAGCTGTTGACTGATTGGCACAGTACTTGCACATTCTGCAGTAAACCGAGGACAACGTGACTCCCCATGTCTCTTCAGCACTGCCTCAAACTTGAATACTTTAGAGCTCTGGTTTGATCTTCCCTGCAGTACAGTTCACTTTAATTTGGAACTAAGCAGGTACAAATCCTAACCATGCACATTTACATAGTTAGCCAAAGGGCTGCAGTGCTACAAAAGCCTTTTGATTTTATTTTTTAAGCTATTTACTCTAGATATTGAATATTCAGTATTTTACTTTATTTGTAAAGAAGCTGTCATAATAATGGAATATCTATGTATTTTCCATGTAAATTTCTATTTTATTATATATCTTTTATATTTTATATATGTAAAACAGAAAGTTCTTTTTTATTTCTATTTTTAAAATTACCATATTTTGTGTTGCAATGTAATGACTGTTAGTGTACAACAGAGAACACTTTAGGTGCTTGGAATCTTTGCAATCTCTAGAAAGTACTTTTCTGGCAATTTGAAAACTGGAGACCAGATTTGGGAAATTCAAGTAGTTTTAAATAGGGCAGTATTATTTCCTAGCTCTTAGAGCATTGATGGATGAAAAAAATATGAAGGATTGAAACACTTTACACATTTCTGTTGATGAAATTCCCTTCCAGTTGACTATTAAGTTAACATGTTTAGGTGCTGCTAGTGAGGCTTTACATGCAATACAAAGCATCCCATGAACTAGATTTTGAGCTTAAAGCAATTAATGGTAGTTTGAACAAACTGCATATCTTTTTGTTAATCTAACCTAGCCAGGAACGTGTTGAGTTTGGGAATATGTGTTGGAGCAATCCCAGTAGGAGTGCTTTTACAACTTTAGTTCCTTTATTTTTTTTTTGGGTATTTCCTGAAAGTTTTTTTTTTTTCCTTGATGGTTTGAATACATGTGAATTTTGCTTTCCTCCTGATAATTTGAACCATGTATAAATTCTAGCCAAAGAGGTGTTAAATTACATTGACATGTACTGTTAGCTGTATTGTAATGCTTACTATGGTATTGTGTGCAAGCTGAGTGTAATAAAGAATACAATTCACCTTCTTTACTTAAAATTAAGGTGCAAAATAACTTCTGTCTTTTAAGTCATGTTAACATACGGTCTCATACAAGAGTTGATTGACTTACAGTAAGTCCTGGACTGTTTCCTTGAGCATGTAGCATGAAGTGACAGTAGAAAGTGCATTTTCTCCTGAAGTTACAATATCTGTGTTTAATCAATAGCTTCCAACTGCTTACAGATCATAGATCAGTATTTTAAGACAATTGGAGCTGGTTTTCCTCTTAGAGGTTTGATATTTTCCTTTTGAAATTCACCTGCTTGTTTGTGATTATGTTTGTGGTCATGGCTAGTGATCCACTTAAAATCTCATTTTTGCTTAGTTGGAGTTACCTGATATAAAGAAGTCTCTCTACTCAATCAAATGTTTATTGCTTCTGACAAGACAAAATACATTTTTAGATTGAGTCATTTGGAACTGACAAACTGTTCTTAAGGCTTGACATACTGTGTGTGTAAATGTATGCATATTTAATCTTACATGATAGCAGATGGTTTTATATAATCTATCTTTCAGTAAGTGCTAAGTTCAGTAATAACATATTAGTATCTTAATAATGTGCAAATCACATCTGTGGTTACAGTTCTGACAGACAAACTAGAAAGACAGAAATGCCGAAGGAATTTGTATCCTCCTTGGGCCAGTAGTAGTTGACTCTAAATGGTGAAGCATACAGTGTTCATTTGTGGCGTTGGGGTATTTGTGTCACACTGGCTTCCATGGAGTTATCCTTGTGAAATAAAATCCTATATTACTAGGCACTTATATTGATAGATCTCATAATACATTATATAGAAGATATCTTCTAACTGTAATTTCAACATAACTATAACATAACCATCTTATGGTTAATTATGGCAATAGGCATACCCATATAATTGTTAATATAATATAGGAGATCTTTCAGAGAATGAACAGTGTCATCAAATTAAAAGGGTTTTTCATCATATCACTCTTGCTTTGTGTGATGTATGTACACTTCCATATTTTCTTGAGCACTGATCCAGTGATTGTATTGCCTTCCATGGGTTTTAAGGTGGTTTTAAAATAACTGCTTCAGTTAATACTTTTAAGATTTGTAATGGTGGATCTCTTGTATGTATGGCTTAAACTTGTCAAGAAACAGCAGAAAACAAACCAGAAAAACATACTATTTTCCTAAGCAAATAACTGCTAATTATCTCCAAATTTAAAAGATCTATGGACTTGTGAGAAAATGAGACCTAGACTTTCTTTTTGCTAGCACTGTGTGTTTTCAGTTACAACCAACACTTGATGAAACGACAGACAGCTGCATGTAAACTGGGATGTGCAGGCTGTAGGACCCAAGGGGTGTGGTACCTAGAGCAGATTAATAGCTTGTAGCTGCTGTGAACCCCAAGGAAGAGGGATTATGGAATGCCCAGGCAAGGTTGGGTTAGGTAGGGACCCAAGTTCTTGCTATAAAACCTCATTTGACTGTCAGCCTTGTTTGTGAAAGGCATCTGGGAGGATGTCTAATGGAGGGAGACTTCATGTATTGATCTAGTGGCAGCTGAGAAGTCTTTTTAGGAACCCCTCAGAAATAGGTAGATGTTGACCTGGACATGAGTGACACAGAGTGTATTGTTCTGGGGAGGAGGAAGCTGGAAAGAAAAATGTGGACTGCAGCCTATCTGTGACACCAGAAGCTTGGGAAAGTCAGCCCCTCTTCTCCAGACAAAAGGTGGACACAATAAATAGTAACTTCTACCAGCTCAGAAATGTACTCTTAACACAGCTGTACAAGCTATGCATTCATATTTCAGTGCAGAGCTTAGATAGTGAAACATGGAAACTATGTGCATAACAACAGCAAAGGCATGAAAGGGAAGGATGAATAAAGACTTAGTGGACTGTACAGAGGTACCGAAGAAGCCGCTGTAATTAGTAGGCATTACACAAGTGGTACAGCCAGCATCCTGGCTGAACACAGCCCCCTTTGGAGCAGAGAGAAGCTGTAAAATTGACCATCTTTTGATGGCATGTTGTTACCCCAGTATCAACTGGGGGAGGGGGGAGGAATTTTGGCAGAAATCTCTAGGGTAAGTTCCTACTAATTTAAAAAAAAAAAAAATACACAAGGCAAAAACCTGTAGTGGAATGTTTAATGTCTGTAGGAGCCACGGTGCATCACAGATACTAGGTGAAGTTTCAGAAAGATGTCTGTAGTGAAAATGAGTTATGTATTTGTTTACCTCATAAGGACTGACTTAATCATGCCAGAATTTGATATGTGTTATAAAACTTGCTTTAAAGTTAAAGTTCAGATGACTAAGGTTTCTAAAAAGCTGCAGCTAATAAAAAAGTGAAGTGAATGTGATCCCATGTGCTCCTCCCCCCCCCCCCCCTTTTTTTTTTTTTTTTGGTTANNNCCCCCCCCCCTTTTTTTTTTTTTTTTCAGGAAAACCAATGACTGCTATGTGATCTGGTATACCTGCAGTTTTACAGATTTAGCTCACTTGAAGAGAACCCCAAATTCCTAAGGGTAAACTGAAGTTAGAATTATCTGGTCTAACCCAGAAATCTGAAATGAAATGCTACCATCATTAGAGTGTAAAATTTGAGTGTGATGAACTTGATATGCCATGTGGGGAAAGGAAACCTCAAAGTAAATCTTGATGCATTTGGCTAAAACATCACATTTCTAATTGGCTTCAAAACAAAGGAGTGGGGTGGGAGAGGAGGACTACTATGAGAGACAAAAATAATGTACAGGAAGATAAAGTTTAAATAAAGAAGAGATGGGTGAAGAAATCCACTGTAAGTAATGCTGAAAAATATCTTATGATACGTGAAGAAAGCTTCAAGAAACTAAGCCAGGCTACAAACATAACTGCATTCAGGATCTGAACCCTGTAAATAGGTAAGAGGGGGAGTTCTTAGCTGATTTTACACGGAGTCCCTGTCTATTGTCATTAATGAAATTTATAAAACATCCTTGGAGAACATGCCTACAACTGTATAAGTACTTGAAGGATCATGTTGATGACCTACTTTGCATAGCCTATGTTGTTTTCTGTTATGGTGAAGGTCTTTATTGCTTACGTTTTCTGTAGGAGCTTAAGAACAGCTGTAACTCAAAACTTCCAGGCCCCTTGGGTCTTATGCACATAATAAACAAGTTTTTAACAACATCAGCTTTCTTATTTTGAAGATCGCCCATTTTAAGCCAATCTCTTATTTTTCTCTGATCCTTGCTCTTAGCATAACTTATGCAGGATATGTTTTCAAGATCCATCACAGGCATGCAAGCTTTCTAGATCTTACAGTTCTTGCACTGTCTGCAGCTGTGAGAAGAACCTGGAGATAGTCCAGCTTTTTTTTTTGTTTGTGGTTTTTTTTTTTGTTTGTTTCATGTGGGTTGCTGACTACAGTAAACCATAGTTTGGTTGAAACGGTTTTGTGGATGAAATGTTTCAACATGGAGTTGTCTGGAGGGACGAGGTCTAAAAATAACCTTTGCTTCCAAACTGGATTCAGGTTTACTCATTTCCTACCTGAACTGCAAGTGTAGCTTAAAAAGATGAGAAAAAGTTGCTGTATGAGTACGTATTTTAAAAACTGTGAAAACATTTTTACTATACTAATATTCTGCCTTTGTAACAGCATCTATGGGAAATTAAAAAACAAACAGGCAAAAGCATATGTGCCTGGGATTTTTCAAGATGCAGTTGAAATAATAAAGTTAGACTGTAAATTCCACAGGGAAAAACAAAACAAAAAACCTGCCCAAAAGTTCTTGGTGGTCAACATTCTTCCTACAAGGCAGGAAGAAGATGGGAGTAAAGGAAAAGAACAAACATACTATTGCAGCAGTAGTGCCAAAATATTTTTCTCTTAATAAAGATTTACCACTGTTGCAACAGCAAGAGAAATATTTCATCTGCGGGAAAGCTCCTTCACAATGCACTTTATAGCCACCCCAAGTTACAAAGGCTGAAGCTTTGCGCAAATTTCCCATAATTTCCTTTTAGCTTTCATCTTCAAAAATAATATCTTCAGTCCCTGTCATGAAGTGCTGGGAGCAATATTCAGATGAAGAGACAATGGTTGGCTGAATATGAAAAAAAAGAGCAAAATAAAATCAGGGAAAATGTTTGAGGCACAGGAAATGCACCAGCAAATGTTGTTGCTGTAGTGTGGCCGTTAGACTTGAAACATCTTCGGCATGTGACTGATAACTTCTTAAAAATAGAAGTGTTTACTTTTGCAGCTAGTGCCCAATATTTCCAGCTAGAGGACTGTTCCCCCACCCCTCACCTAGAGGTATCTCTAACCCATGCAGAACTGCATGCTATCTGCATGTTGCAGTTAATTTTTGTGTGTCTGTTTTTCATACAGCTTTTTGTTTTGGACATTTATCTTGAGTTGAATTGTTGCAGAGCTGGTAGGAACAGGTCAGCAGAAGAGTGTGTGTGTGTTGGTGAGAGTTTTTTTCCTAATAATCTGATCAGTGTTACTAAACCCTTGTCAAGTTTCTACCCCAAGAGGATTTCTGAATTAGCTTGTTTGTACCCTTGCCATACATAGTTATTTAAAAAAAAAAAAAAAAAAAAGGCACACAAAAACTCACCACAGGGAATCATTTGATAAAAGTGGTGATTAAGTGCAAGATTGTGCCTATAAACTAGTCATGTTCTGATATTCACCGTGTCTACAGTGTGGCAGAATGTCTGTATGGAATATGTTGCCATACCATGTGTCAATGAAATGCTAAAATGTTACAAGGTAAATAGCCCTTACTGCACAGAGAGAGAAACTTAAGCTCTTTGTCCTGGTAAACTGTAAATCATTCTGTGGTTAGCTTACAGAAGTAGTCTCTTACATTGTAAATACATTGCTGCTGTTACATGCACGAATGTAAGAAGTAGAGCTCTCATTTCATAAAAAATTTTGCAGTTTAAGTCTGAAAAATATGATTCACTTTGCAATATTGTTGACTCGCAGGAGTTAACACATCTTCATTTTGATGCAAAGAAATGTCGTCTTTTTTTTTTTCTTTCTCTTTCTACCTCTTTTTAAAAAATGGCTTCTCAGAGGTATTGTCTAGGAACTGTTTTGAAGTGTCATAAACTGACTAAATATGGCTTGGCCTCCATTTCATTGCCAGCCAGCTTGGGACAGTTGTTCTTGGAACTGATGCCAGAATCCTTAAACACAAATTTGGAAAGTCTGGTATTTGATGAGAGCTGATGTGTGGGATGCAGACATTCAGCTGTTCAGTTGAAGAGCTGAAGTAGCCTTGCCGAGTGTGACATGAAGTCCTCTGGACTGTTTGAGGCACATTTTTAAATTCAAATACACTTGGGCTGTAGTCCTGAAAAGAGCTGAGTGCTATTTTGCTTGTAAGCATTGCCTGAAAAATGCCAGCATTTGGTAGAAGCTGCTTGTTGAGATCTTTTAACTGTAGGTATTTTCCTTAAAAATTGATGTACTGTGAGTATGGTCAGTTGCTTGTATGTTATTGCATTGCATGTTCGTTGCACTGGAAAGGCATGGGTTGCATGATTGTGGTGTAATACTGGGGTATTTTTTTGGCTCTAGCAACTTTCTGAAAGTGTATCTCTACTGTTCAAGGCTTTCCATAAGAACAGCTGGCATATTGAAACATGATTTAGTCTCTCTCATAATCTAATGATTGAGGTAATCCCTCTCTTTGCAAGTAGTGTAAATGCTTGGGCTGAGACAAAACTAGCCTAGGGCTGAGACAAAACTAGCCTAGGGCTGAGACAAAACTAGCCTAGGGCTGAGGGAGTGCAGCCATCCAGGCAGGATAGTTCTGTGAGGTAGTAGTGTTAGCTGTGGCAAGATGAATTCTAAGTAACAAAATATCAAGCAAATGGATTTTTCTCTGTAGGCGAGTGGTTAATTTGCTAATGTTGGTGAAGGGATCTCTCACTGTTTGTGATGGTAGCAGCTATAGTGGAGAAGGTCATATGAATTCCATTGTAAAAGGATGTGCCTGGAAAGGTAGTGGTGCTTCTCTCCGCTAACTCTTGTATGCTCAGATACTTGGAGAGTTGAGGCTACTGCAGCACAACCCTTATTCCATTCACTCTTTCTCCTTGTGCCTGCATGGTTCCTCCTACCTAATTCATGGTATTTTTTTGATACCTCTCTTTCTTTGAAATGCTGCTGATACTCTGCACACACCCCCCCACACCCCACGCCCCCCCAC
>VXBL01002468.1:86675-98977 GCA_013400195.1 Aramus guarauna | reverse complement strand
CAATATGTGTGTATATATATTTTTTTACTTTTTCCCTCCCTTCTAGAGAAGGAATGGAGGGTATGGGAAATAGAGGAGACAAGAAAACTGAAGGACAAATTAGTTTAAAAGTACTCCAATTTAACTCTATCTGTACTTTGAAAACAACCTTGAAGTTTTTTTCTAATGACCCTACCACACTAGCAATAAAACTGTTGGTAGGAATTACTATCTAGAGATTGATAATTGGCTGCAGATTAGTGATCCAAGGTATACTTTCTTCCAATCAGTTGTTAATTCCTAAGCAATGTTCTATGCTAACAGCCTTTTTATCTTTTTTTTTTTCAGTTGGTTTTAGCAAATGGTTGTATGTTTACTACAAATGAAACTTTTGTGGGTTTTTGAGTGTGTATATGTGTACCTGTGCATGTATATATTTGTGAACATATATTCACACATATATTTGTAAATGTTTATATACACACATACTTACATAGATCTTTATATACATAAAACGATTACCTCACCATCAAATGAAAACTTGTGACACTTGCTGTACCTCAGTGGGACATAGGTGGATTATGCAAAATACTTTGAACACTTGAGCATCTGGTAAACGCCAACAACAGTCTGGCAAAATGGGCTCAGTTATTTTAAGTTTCGTGGTTCTGGGCAGAGATTTAGTCTACTGGTGAAATTCAGACCTGTCAAGAAAAGGGAATTGGTGTTTGGATCTGTTATGCTTGGGGATCCATTTCTGTTGTTGGGATGTAGCTGGTGTGCCTTTTAGGAGCAATGTATGCAATGAGCAGTTTGACGTTTACCCAATGCTTCTGAGCATAAAGGAATTCTTTGTTCCCCGCATCTGGACAGTCCATGATCTCATTTTGAGTGCTTATTTCTATCCAGTTTTATTATCATAATCAGCTTTATTAGTGAGGGAGAGAAGGTAATGACTTAACTCAGTCTAATCCATGAAAGTGCTAAATTTAGATATGAATAGGGTATTTCTGGATGCTAAGGAGGAGCAAAGCTGTCTTTATGAATGCATTGGATCTCTATCCTCAGAATGTTACAGATTTAAAGACCTGAAAAAATACACATTTTATTTCAGTCAGAGAGTTTTGCCTGATATATGTGTATGTGGCTAATTACCTCTTGAGGCTTTAGTCTTCATTTCCTTTGAATCTCATAAATGTAGCAGTGCTTTGTGTTCTGCCTCTAATTATGTATGGAGTTTGTACGTCATATTTCTGTGTTGCTTATGAGTTTGAACAGGATGTAAATGCAAGATGCTGCTGTTGTTGCTATCCAGGCTAAACTCACATCTGACTTAAGTGGTTTCTTTCCAGCAGAGACAGTACTGTTGTGTTATGCAAGAGCAGCAAACTTTGACTTTTTGTGTGCATGGAAGCTGAAAAAACTCTATGGCTGAGTTTACTTTTGCCTTCATCTTTAATAAAGATTTTGTGCATTGTTGGTGACAGTTGTGATTTGGTTTTGCATGACCCAGTAGCAAAATCATGGAAGTTGTCATGGAATGAAGTATCTTTTTGGTTTGTATTTCATCTTGCCCCCCAGAAATTTAGGGTTAGGCATCAGTGACGATGAGAACCTTGTTTGTAACATCAGGGTTTCCTGACAGATTTACTGTTTTATTCTTTACTTTTTGTGATTATCTCTGTTTTGTTTTGGTTATTTTCACCATTTTACAGGAGATCTTAAAGTAGGTTATAGAAGCAACAGATAGTGTACATGCATATTTTTGTAGCATCTGTTAGCCTTTTGCACAGTCAAAGCTAAACATGCTAATTTAGAATACGGATTTTACTAAGGATACAGTTTTGGTGTATGAAATCACTTAATATTCATTAAGTGAATATTAATTAAGTGAATTAAGCATCTTCCATGTTGTCATGCAAGAAAATGAAGTTTTTCCTCATGGATTAAAAACCATCTTCCGTTTGCTTTAAGTTCAGTAGAGTTTGTAAGTGGTATGTGGTTATTGATCATTATCAATGCTAATAGTTAGAGCAGTGTATTTATGTGAACACTAATAAATTTTTAGAATAAAGAATATTGATACTGTGAAGTACTATGAACAAAGAACTCATTCCTAACTTACACCCAAGGAAAATAAGTGAACATAGCACCTACGAGATTGCAAAAGAAAATGGGTCAGTAAACCTTACATTTTTTTTCTTTTTTTCCCTGAGAAATGACTGGAGCATAAAGGTTTTTCATTCACCAGTCAACGCACTTGAATCTGATATGGGCATGGTCATGCATTTGCTGACTTCACATCTTGGTCGTTGTATCTTTCATGTTGGATCAGGCTGTAGAATATTTTTTCTCTTGGTAAAAGCATCGAAAAAGAGCATGGCTTTCAGCTTCAGTGTTCTAAGGTTAGGCCCCAGTTAATCTTCCAGCTAAATCTCTGTGATACTGTGTGACTTAGTGATTTAAGATTGAATAAATAAATTTTCCCAAATATAAAATACAGCTTAGCTTACAGTAACCGAAAGGATAAACGTTGCATGGAAATAAAGCAAATTTCAGAGTAAAGAAGGAAGTGTATATAAATGGAAAATACGTTAAAGCCAGCCTGTGTCAGATTCTAGCTGTTATGTTGTTCCATCATAGTTACATTGCTGCTCATCTGGCTACTTTTTAAGTTAAGTGCTGTTTTCTGAATCTAAACTTGCTAGTACGATTCACCCTTTCCTGTTCTTAGGTCAGTGGGAATTTAAAAGAAACTAAATGCTTACCTCTTGGAAATAGTGTTTGCAACACTGTGTAAACTGTATTTCACAGTCAGAAATTAAAGTCTGAACACTCATGGTCGCTTGTGAGTTTGAATTCGCCTTGCTTTTCTTAGGTCTCTGGAACTGCTGATATCACTGAGATTCATGGGTTACACTGGGAGCAATTTGATCATGCTCTCTGTATTATTGAGATGGTAACACTTCTAGTGCATGTAAAGCTATAAAGGTAGGTATCAAAATAATCAGCCCTTGAAGTTGAACCAGACGTATGTTATCATGAGATGGTGGAATGCAACAAATCTGGTAACATTGCTGTAATTAATATTTCAGGAATGGGTAAAAACAAAATGCATTTCTTTTTAGCTTTTTGTTTCGAAATACGTTGTATATATACAGACTTGAGTTTGGCCAGATCTCTAGTAGAAAATTGATCTAAAGAAATGGAAGGCAGAACCTACCCACTCTTTTACTCATATTTTATTTGTTTTTTTTTTTTTTTTTAGTTTGCAAGTATGCCTGCCATAGGAAATGTGAAGAAAAGGTAAGCGTATTTATTTTCCTCCTTTCTTGCTGTTGATCCACATGTATTTGAAGTTGAGACTACAAAAGCTGTATCAACTAATTAAGAATAAGATTATTAAATCAGATGTCTAGCTGTCAAAAAAGATTTTTTTTTTCCTGAGGTATTGTTCTTGCCATTAATAAAAAAACCAAGGTCCCTATGTCGTCAAAACATCTGCACCAATGGTCAAGTTTCTCATTCCTTCCACAGAAGGACATGTTTCAAGTTGAAAACAGCTGGTTAAGTGGGTGAAATAGAAACCACACAGTTCTACCAGAAAAGAAAAAATGTATCTGAGTGAATAAGATGTATATATGTATATACACACACACCTACTATATATATAATTTTATTTTTTACTGCAGCAGAGATTTAAAGGCAAACTTTTGACATTGGATTATGGAAAGTATAAGCATATCGTTAATTTATTTTCAGTGTCTACTGTAGATAGTTTCTACCCAGTTCAGTTTCATTACTAAAATTTGTTAGTTTTTAAAATATCTGAGTCCCTTTCACACAAGGTGAGATCAGTACTTCCATGGTCCCAAATTACTTAGTTTCCCCTAGATTTGTGTAAATCAAAGCCATTTACAGAGTGTTACAGCCTAAATCTAGCAGTCTTGGAGGGCTTTATTTTACCAGAACCACCATCATGGGGTAATATTCCTTGCTTTTAACAAAAACTTTTGATTATTACTTGCCATCTATGGAGACAGGATTTTTTGTAGTTAGAGCACTGGGCTTCTGGAGACCACAGATGTAGTCCTACCACCTGTGTTGTTGACTTGATATTTGGCCTTGTGCAAGGATTTGTTTGTTTCAGTGCTTCCAAGAAATACAACTAAATTAAAGACAAGAGCCTCAGCTTAGCTGAAGGACTGGGAGATTTGTCAAGTCATTTGGCGGAATTCTAGAAAATACAAGTGTCAGTAGGCTGACCATCTCCCATTTTGAGTGGAAATGGCACTTGTGCATTTGAAAAACTCTGTGGAATGCTGAATAAATGCATTTCATTGTTTTTTTTTAATGAAATAAGATGATAAAGTACACGCAGCGGTAATTAAGTTTGCAAGTAAGGTATTACGTTTTGAAGGCTTTAATCAACTATACATTCAATAATGCTTAGAAATAATACTATAGTAACGGTGGTCTAGAAGTAGGACAGAAACAGTTTAGTAGAAAGAAGTACTTTTTATTAGACCAGATGGTGTAATTGATCCCATTTTGCACAGTAGCCTTGGTTCTCCAAATAGCACTCCATTCCATTTGGAAGAATCTGATTGATAATGTTGATAGCTTGCAGATCTGCTTGGGTAGGTACAACATAGATGTAGAGTTTCCAGAAGTTACGGTACGTAAATGATGCTGGAGACCGTGGTAAGAAATTCTTTAAACTTGTTTTGGAGACAAATAATTTCATATGTTTGCCATATGTTAAAAAAGGGAAACTATATTTCAACTAGTATTTATGCTCTCAGACATTTGGGTGTTGAGTGTTGAAAAGACTAATATGCTATATAGATGACTAATAGTAGTGTAATTTTCATCAAAATACCGGTATGTTTTATATTTTTTAAATAATTAAAAAGAAATTACTAGCATGTATTACAGAAGATAGAAAAATAAGGTATAGGAACAAGACCAAATTTAATAAACAATTTTTTCATACAAGAGGCTTTTTTTTCTGATTTTTCAGAGTAGTAGTAAGCCATCAAGTAGCTTGAATTCAGGATTTTTCTATGAGTCTTTTCTGACTACTTAGGAGGCTCACAGCAATGTTGTATATAATCTTGTTACATCGTTCATCCAGATTTAGATCTGAATTTTGCCTTCATTGCCTAAAATGGTGTCTGTATTTTCATTTGGTTATCAGTTTAAGGCAAGAATATGAATCTAGTGGTTTTTAGGCTATACTAAGACCATCTAAGGATGTTGCAGGCAACCTTGAGAATACCTGTAGCCATAATCATATGCACCGGTTCAGTTCCATGTGTTGGAATGAGTTTCACGGACTCCAGCTGATCTGCAAGTATCTCTTCTCCTTGGAATATATTTCCTCCAAGGCAAGTATTACTCCCTGCGTTTTCACAGCTTATGGGGAGTAACTACTTTTGCAATAGATAAACATCTCCCAAGACAAAACGTGTAAGCAGTTAGTCATCTGACAGTCATGTGGAAAGGGAGTGAATGAGAACAAAGAATGTTGCACTTACAAGATCCTGTAGTCATTTTGGAAAAGAATAATGCATCAGCACTGTAAAGCATTACTTAAAAGACTACTTGGGTCATGAGTGTTCATAAAAGCATTATTATGTGCAAGTCTAATCATAAAGCCCCAGAACAAAGCAGATAATGTGTTCAGGTAAAAAGAGCAGCTCAGGTCTTACACTGGCAACACTACAGTTTAGGTTTTCAAGAGTTTGTCAAGATAATACCACTATTATGCTTGCAAATGAAAACCCAAAATTTCTTGTTATATAAATCACCTATGAAAATAAACTTTATGCTGACCTGAAAAAAAAGTCTCTCAAGTTACAAAAGAAAAGAAGCAGACGTTAGCTTGCACCAATTGCTGCTATTGCATTTGGTGCCATTATATCATTTGCAGAAAGATTATAACGTTTGAACTTACATAGCATAAATCCACTAGATGGTGCAGATGGATACAATCATGAAAACTGGATGAGTTTTAAAAGAAGGTTACCCAAAAACCCAACAAAAAAAAGCACCAAAAACCCAAACTCTGCTGTCTTGAAATTGTCTGTGGAAACAAAAACAAACAAAAAAGTGAACATAGTGAATGTCTGGATATGAAACCTTAAGAGATATATCCACTTGTCAGGTTACTGTTTGCAATTTAGCCCTGAAGGGGAGGGCAGGTATGTGGGTACAGGGACGAATTGATGGAAATTGAGGAGCCACAAATTCAGAAGAGATGTATTTCATGCAGAGAGCAGCGAATACGTGAACAAGTGTCCCAGGCAGGTTACTTAGGACTGAAGCAATCTAATCATGACCTTGGAGATAGAGCTCTAAGTGGGCTGTGCCCTAAAGGGGCTGGTCTATCAGTCTGCTCTGAAGATGTCCCTCAACTCTCGTAGCCTGTGTGAACTCCTGTTTGTGAAACTGCTGCATGCCTGCCTGTGCAATGTCAGAGATCTTGGTGTGCTTGGGTAGAAACATTTGATTTCAGTACAGCCTCTCAGGACAGCTCTTTTGCCTGTGTACTGCTCGATGGGCGTCTTCTGCACCCATCAGCATGGTGTGCGTTGGCAGTGCTGAGCTAAGACAGCCCTGTTGATCTGAGCCTCAGAAACTTGATACATATTAATAGAAAGACACGTGATCGTAGCTGTAATGTGACTTTTCTAGTATTCTGGCTGTATGTAATCCTGGTGCGGTGTTGTCCTGCTGACATATATGCGTGCTCATCAAGGAGGCCTGATAAACCATACTTTTCTCCATGTTGATAGGAAAGAGACCCTAAAAATGCTGCCCTGCTTGAACAGTACTGGGGTGTTGTTAGCTTGCTGAACCATAGTGATGGCTGTAGCGATCATGGGAAGCCCTCATAAACTTGTCATTGGCCTTGCGTAGATGAAACAATTGTAATTAATTTGGTTTTGCAACAGGCTTATATAGAACTAAAGCCAGCCTCTCCAGTTATTATGTAATACCAGCATATAATACCATCTCAATTTACTATAAAAATATTTTTTGTGTGCTTCAGTCATCTATGCTTTTTTCTTTAAAGTAATGGGAGCAGAAGACCACTCTACAGGAAAGTGTTTGCTATTCCTGTATGTACAGTATTTTAAAACTCTGTCTAAAAGGCAATGTTTTTGGTTTCACTCTGAAAAACATTGTAAGAATGAATTCTGAAAGAATTTTGTTTTGCTGTACAAATCCCAGTTCATTTAGGTAATTACTATCTTTTATGACCTCCATGCATGTTTAACTTGGAAATGTTTCTGTATGGCTCTTTGTTCAGATGTACATATCTAATTAGTGTTCCCTGAGGTTTCTGAAGCTACAGCTTGTCTGATGCCCCAGGGCTTTTCTCTAGATTATGTTTTGGGAACTTGAGTCCCCTTTGTTTTGTACCTTTGTCTCAGGCCATGTGTATCTGCATATGATAGAGGAGTACTTGTTAGTCTCACTACGAGGCTTTCACTTAGCTCTCTGTCCTAGGACACCATTTTTTCCATCTTTTACTCTGTTGGTTAGGTATATGTTATAAAGCTGGGTCATTGAAAGGTATCATCTCATGACTAACCAAACTTTATTCTTTGAAGTCTGGGAATTTGAAAATCAGTTTCTATCTCTTGACCTGTGGGAAAACTGAAAGTGGGAGGAGGAGCCTCTTGACCGTATTTTCTTGACCTGTTTCTTGTATGCTAATTCTCCCTCTTGAAAACTGACTGACTTTATTAAGTTTGTAAGCAAATGCTTAAAACCTCTTACAATCAGTAAGCTCAAGTATTTGCTGAAGTCTTTTGCTGAATCAAGTGTGATCCAACTTTATGCATTTGCCTAGCGAACATTGCATGTATCCTTAATTCAGCCTGGAAGATACTTTTGCTGTGCTTAAACCAAAAAGACATTTTCTTTACACAATGCAGTTTGATTCTTTGGCAGTCTGAAATGATGTTTCAAAGAAACCAGTGTTCTAGGCAGATGGCTTTATGGCTTTTTCCAGTTCCAGTAAGATTAATTTATTTATATATGTTTAATATATATATAAATATATATATACACTGTTACATACTTTCAAATTTTATAGGGTGTTTTTTGAGAAAGAACAGATTTATAAAGTTTTTAGCATTTATTTTAATTTGTAAAGCCACCAAAATTGTTTTAATCACAAAAGGTATAAACTCTGTCGTGACACTTTGTTCTGCTACTTTTCTCAAAGGCCATGTCATTTCTAATTCTTTTTCCTAGGCATTTGTATCTAAGAAAATGTAATTCTTTCCTTGACCCTGTTCTTGCTTTTTCTTCAAACTGTTTAAGCTGCTGCTGATTGGACAGCAATGAAAGAAGGCTCCCCCACTGCCCCCAATACCATAGTTCATTGTGATACCCTAATCTTTTTCTTTCTTAGTCTCTTCAACAGTTTAGGAAATATGAACATGATTATGGAAAAATGCATAAAATAAACAAAAATTTAACTTCCATTACTGTAAAAAAACATGACTAGCAGCACTATAGAAGGGAGAGCGACAGTAATCACAGCAATAAAGATTAGCAAGGAGTGACAGTTGGTTTGGTCCTAGATTGTGTGTTCAACTTTATATATAGAGATAGATTTCACAATACATATATCTGTATATATAGAGAGACTAAGATTGGTCAGATATTGTCATTTTGGAGATTTAAAGCACAAGCTGTATGGGCTCTCAAAAGACTCTATTGACTTTTGTCACGTAGGTGGTACTCGGACTTGTTTGTGAATAAACATTGTACTTACTTGGGCAGCCTTACTAAGGTTGTAAGACTCTTGCAGTGGATGGGCATGAAGGCAGATACTTTTACCCTGTGCAGAGAATCAGTGGCCCTTGGCAGTCTAGTGAGACAGATATGTATGAGAGAAATGTACTGTGCATTGCCATATGACAATTTCTCTTGTGTTTTTGGAGCAAGAAGGAAAGATCCTTCTATTTTGTGTAAGGTTGAGGAAAAGAGATGGTGGGTTTTTTGTCATCCTTGCCAAGAGTTTCAAGGCGAGTCACGTGCACTATTGCTTCATTTACCTTCCTGAAATTTAGTTTAAAATCCTGAAATAATGTCTGATGTAATAGTTCCCACCAAGTGGCTGACAGATATACATGCTTGTGTTCCCCCTCTCATATGCATTTGTCTTTGTAATATACACACACATGCAAACAAGACAGTTATGAGAGGTAGTGCTTTGATGTAATGTATTATAATTCATTGTAACTGGAATGTCCCCTGAACTTCATCAGAAATTCACCTTTATCTGAATTTAACATTAGGGCACCCTGGTCCATCTTTTAAACGGCTCGATTAATTGTTCAGGATTGAGTTATGGACAATGTGTTCTTGTTAGTCATATAATAACAAAGACTATATTTCATTTGTGATTGTGGATTAGTTTCATGTTTTCCTACTACTTGTGTAAATAATGTCCAAATTAAAAAGAAACAACCACCCCAACCCAAATATTTTACCTTTAGTCCTCTTTTATCTTAAGAATACTGACTCTCATTTTTGTTTCACACATTTTCCTCTCTGCTTCTGTTTCTACTTTTATGCCTCCTGTATCAGGAATTTAGTTTAAATCCTAATCTCAAATGCACACACTTGGCCTTTTTTTTTTTTTTTCTAAGAAAGATCTGAAAGAAGACTTTCTGTTTAAAAGTTCATCACTTCTAACTCCTCTGTATTGCGCTGAATTTATGTGAACAGAATGGTGGTGACTTCTCACTCTATGTACAGTGCGCAGAATGTCCTGATTGCAGGGCACTACGTATTGTTCATTGCTAAAGAGCAAAGTACATAAAGGAGCACATCTCTAGACTTCCATTAGCACAGTAACAAAGAATTTTGACTTATAGTCCTGAAAAAAATAGACTGAAAAAAATTAATTAAACTGAATTTAATGTAAGCGTACCCTGGTCCATCTTGTTAGATTACTGTTTCCATTAGGAAGGTGAAACCAGGGAAGAGACTGATAGCAGAAGTAAGCAAGCAGTGAGCTGGACTCTTTAGAGTGGTGGTGAGGCACTTTCTCTTCAAATGAAGGCGGGGGGGAAGCCACTGTGTTCCTGCTAATGTCTGATCTCTGCTGCTTCTTTGATTACCACACTGAAATTGGTGTGAAGGTTGTCCCAGTATGTTCAGTGATACTTGGTCAGTTTGGAAAGGGAAGCAACTATATCTTGGATGTTACCATTCCTCAGACTGTTGCCAATGTTGTCTCTTTTTGAGGATGATAATTATTTCTTTTTTCTATCTCATTTGCATGCTGCATCAGCTTGCTATTGAGGGAATTCAGCATGTGTATTCCAAAGGGTGGAAAGAATTCCTCTTCAAATGTTTAAACCAATAAAAAATTAGAGCAGAAGCCAGATTTGCAAGATGTCAAAATGTGTATTACTTTTTAAAGAGATGGCCGCTAGTTTTGTAGTGACAGTTTAAACGTAGTGTTTCTCTTGAACTTTCTAACCTTGTTTCATACTTACTCAGTTGCTTTTCAAGCACCACAGATAATGTGTCAAAATTTCTCAGAAACATAAAGGCAGTTTTTGGGGAATACATACAAACAGAATACCTGAAAATTTTTACCTGAATGCCTGGGATTTGTTAATTATTACCTTGTTATTTTTAAGTGATTTTGGAGTAAAGCAACCTGGAAAAGATTTGCTTTGAGATCAACAGAATACTGCCAACTTTTACACCTCAGTTAGAATCGGAGAATGGTTTGGGTTGGAAAGCACTTCAATGATCATTTAGCTCCAACACCCTGCCAGGGGCAGGGACACCCTCCACTAGACCAGGTTGCCCAAAGCCTCATCCAACCTGACCTTCCAGGGAGGGGGCATCCACAGCTTCTCTGGGCAATCTGTTCCAGTGTCTCACCAGCCTCATAGTGAAGAATTTCTTCCTAATATCTAATCTAAATCTCCCCTCCTTCAGTTTAAGGCCATTACTCCTTGTCCTGTCACTACATGCTCTTGTAAATGTTCCCTCTCCAGATTTCTTGTAGACTCCCTTTAGGTACTGGAAGGCTCCTGTAAGGTCTCCCTGGAGCCTTCTCTTCTCCAGGCTGAAGAACCCCAATTCTTTCAGCCTGTCTTCATAGGAGAGGCTGAGGTTGAGGACCCTGGAGCTGGATGCAGTACTCTGGGTGGGGTCTCACAAGAGCAGAGTAGAGGGGGAGAATCATCTCCCTTGACCTGCTGGTCATGCTTCTTTGGATGCAGCCCAATACGGTGCTGTTGAAAGTGTAGATAAAAACTATCATGACTAGCAGTGGACCCAATAGTGGTGACTTTGCTTCTCAAATGGGTTCATGTGGGTTTGTTTTTTGTTGTTGGTTTTTTATTTCAGTATGGGTTCTCCTTAACCCTCTCAGATTTTGGGCAGAGGGAATCAAGCATTTAAATGAAAACTTGTGTCATGTTGTTTCCTGTAGACAACTATGTGAACGAACTTCTGTGGTTGACACGTTTTTGTGGGAATCAGTAAATCCGAACATATTCAATAAGAGTAAAGAATTCGAGGATTTTTTTTCTTCATAGGCAGTGTTTAGCATGTTATATTACCATGCATGCAACCCTTTTAATGCTGCCTGGCACATTGGTCAAGAATAAAAACGTTTGCAGTTGAAGTCCAAAGGATTAATATATGAGTTTTGTAACTGACTTTTGGAGCCCAAAGAGGCCTTCAGATTTTTCCTGATTGTACCCAGAAGCAGTATTTTGCAGATCCTCCTGTCTGCAAAGTATTTTGCCCTCTGTTAGATATAATATCCCTGTAATGAACTGTGTAATGAATTCAACAGATTCAGCCAGAACTGTAAGCTGTTAAGGGACATGAGGACTTGGAATTGCTTTTTATGGGCATAAACCCTGCATTGTTTAAGTAGCAGAAGTGCTGTGCTGGAGTGTTCTCTGTTTGGCAGTTAATTTGCTGGGGCTCTCAAAAAATGAAAAAGTATTTTAAAGTATGCTAGTGTTTTTAGATAAGAACTCTTTTAGACGTACTGTTTCAGATAGCTGATACATGTACAACTTCAAGGTTTGTTTGTTTCCTTGCTGGTTTTCTTTTAAAAAAAAATCTAGCTTTTAGCAAGGGAAAAAGAGGATAAGATGATGTTAGGGAAGGAAAACAATTTCTGCTTTTCGTTGTTCACCACCAAAATAGGGATAGGTTACATTTTCATGACAGATGTGAACTTTCCACTGGAAAATCTTAGGATGTTTCAGGAGAGTTGGGGCATTTTTTTTATTTTTACTTTTTTTTTTTTTTTC
>VXBL01002468.1:44486-83042 GCA_013400195.1 Aramus guarauna | reverse complement strand
ATGGTGGAGCAGGGGAACGATGAGAGGAGTCCTCCCCCGAGGATGAAGAAGCAGCAGAAACAACATGTGATGAACTGACTGTAACACCCATTCCCCGTCCTCCTGTGCTGCTGTGGGGGAGGAGGTTTGAAGCCAGGAGTGAAGTTGAGCCCGGGAAGATGGGAGGGGTAGGGGAGAAGTGTTTTAAGATTTGATTTTATTTCTCATTCCTCTACTCTGTTTTGTTTGGGAATAAATTAGATGAATTTCCTCTCTCTAAGTTCAGTCTGGTTTGCTCGTGATGATGATTGGTGAGTGATCTCTCCCTGTCCTTATCTCGACCCACAAAGCTTTTCATTACACTTTTTTTCCCCCGTCTAGTAAATGGAGTGATAGAGTGGCTCTGGTGGGCACCTGGCCCCCAGCCAGAGTCAACCCACCACACTACTTTGTAAACCTGTGGTTAAACAGATTAACTCAGGAGGGACAGTAGCTAGCACTCCATTTACAGTTCAGATTGGCAAACTAAATCACAGTGCAGAGGGCTAATACAAAGTCCAGTAAAAATCTAGTTTTGGGATCTTGCTTTCTGGTTGTTTAACCCCTGTTAGATACACCCAAGTTCTGACTGAGTTTCTCATCCTTCTGAAGTCTTTTGGAGCTAATCCAGTGATTTGTTAAAGGAAAGGGCTTCATCTCTAATTATTGGTTTACAGTTATTAGGAGAAACTCATCCATTTTTTATTCTAGGAATCTTCTGTTTCATTGGAGTTTTGAAGAGGTTCTTCTATCTTATCCTTTTTCTGAATAACCTATGTAGCAAATGTCTTGCCCTGTGTGTGTTCTTTGGAGTTGGAGAACAATTTTCATGACCTAAGTCAGGACTGTAACTTTGCAAGATCAGATATCACAGCATGGAAGAAAGCCAGGCTTTGAGGTGGCAAAGATAGGTGAACAATACATTTCTGTATCTTGGGATAACCACATTCCTAGTTATTTATGAAAGGTTTCTTTTTCTTCAGCAACTTTGTTTGAAACAGCTTTGTTGCTTTATCTTGGGAAAGGGGGATTGGTATGTCTATAAATACGCTAAATTTTGAAATCTCTCTTGAAGATATGTAGCTTTTCTTTTCAGGTGCTAATTTCAGACTTTTTTTCATAAGGCATAATACCAAGTAGACAGAAATGAGTTGTGGATTGGTCCGGGCTGTAGGAACATACCTTAGATATTACAGTACTCAGTTACTCATATGTTTTTTCCAAGAAACTTAGGGAGAATTTATCAAGCTTCAGGTGGTCCTCTTTACACCTTGATGAGGTGGGTACACATAGTGTTAGCGTTATTTCAGCAAATGCAAGATACTGAAGCTGAGAAATTAATAAAATGGTGCTAGAATATCAGTTGGAAATTGGTTTTGAATTCAGAGAGCTCGTGGCTGTGTGTGTTCTGTCCCTGTAGCACTTTCATCACAGAACTAGGTGGCGGGAAAAAAATGTAATGTGTTAGGAAGCTTTTCTGATGTTACTTTGCTTCTGCTCGCTGTATGATAGGATAATATATGAATAAATCTTTGCATTTTATTGATAATCATGAGCTAAGCCCATTAGCGGTTTCTCAACTGTAGTTGTCTTTGCAATTTACAATGCAATTTTTGTTTGTTTCTTCCAAATTTAACTTCAAAACTGCTTTATGCTAGTTAGGTGGGAGGGTTGTTTCCATAAGGCAAAAGAATTTGTTGCTCTGAAGCGAGAGTACACATGGTGAATAGCTGCATGAAATCTCAGTGCTGATTTTGCTGTATCTGTTATCTTTTTTTTTCTTTTTGGGAACACAATTATATCTTGTTTATTAAAATATTGTAGTGACTGCAAAGTTCTTGTTCAGTTTCTGCTGTGTTTGGTAAGTCTTCCTTTAAGGCTGCTGTTTTCAATGTGTCCAAAAATGCTTAATTTGAAGAGGGAAAATTCAGTGGGTTGTGGGCACGCTTTATACCTGTTCTGTCTGGCATGAAGTGCTGAGGATACTTGGTATCTCCAGTACAAAAGTCTGAGTTCCATACTAATATCGCCCAACTGGAGATTTCTATTTAAAAAAAATAATTAAAAATTTGTATATTACTACTGTAGCTTTTTAATCCAAAGTTAATATCCCAATTATGTTGCTCTTTATTCTAGATTTTGGATTTACATTTTGTTATGTTGCAAGTTGTATCTCTGAAAGCACAGAGTTATTTGAAGATATACTGCACTCGATGTCCTTTAGTTTGTTTTCTTAGTGAGTTAGGGGATTTATGATTTGAATGTTCTGGGGATATGGGTTGGAAGATAACTGACAGGGATGTCAGAAGAAGAAAACTAAGCAGAGAAATTTCTTTTAATCTTTTGAAGACTTAACTCCAAAGCTATAGATTTAAATAAATAGATAAGTGTGTGATGGGTAGTGGTGGTGTGTTGTTTTTTTGTTTTGTTTTGTTTTGTTTTTTTAAATGGAGAGGAGTGTGTGCGTGTTTGTATTTATATAAAAAGATGCGTATTAAATATTGCCATGAGCTCCATTTGGGCTCCTGACAGTCATTTATGCAACAATCACAAGGTCTCCTAACATCACTGTAACTTTACGTTATTTGAAGGATGTAATTGGCTTAATTTTGCTGCTTTTTTCACCCTTTCACATGGATTTTGTAACCTGATTAGTAGTGAACTAGAATGAACAGATTTTTTTTAGCAGGTGACATATGTTTGATGAAGATTCTACCCACTTTGCATCCTTTGTGTTACACATAACCTGTGGCAAGCATACCAGCATTTCTTACTTGATAAAACTGTAGTTTAGAAGAAATTGATGAATTATAGCCAAATGGTTACATTGCTTTTGCAAAAGCAACATGATAGTGTTTGAGATTTGGACTTTGAAATGCACCTCTAGTAATAACTGGCTTATTCTTTGAAGATGGTTCTCTCTCTGAAAGATCACCTTCTTGCAAAAAGAAAATAGAAAGTAAGGAAAATAAAAAGGAAAGATGCATCTGGAAGTGAAAAAAAGCATTAAAATGTCAATACTGGATCCCCAGCAACTGATCTGTTGTGCAGCAGTGGAGGGCACTGTTGTGTCTGTTATAGCAAGTGGAGACAGATTTTATTTCCTTAGTGCCAGATATCCTGCCATTTGTTGACATTTTTTACTTGTTTGCGTTAACATTTATCTCATGTTGGTTGGTTACTCATTAACTGATGTGACTGATGTTACAGTCGTATGAAGGAAAATTACCCACAGATCCATTGCAGTCAGAATTCTTCATCAAAATAATTATTTTAAATCTTTTTCCATCAATATGGGACTTTTTCAAACTAAGGCTTGATTCAGGAAGTTTCACACCAGGAAAGTGTTTCTCTATTAACTGTGTATGCAAGAACAGGTAGTTTGTCTTTCAAATATTTGCTTGGTTATTTGTGGGTAGACTAATGTGTCTGTATGTATGTGTGTGTATGCGCCGGGCACTGAAGAGGTAACTATTTTTGAAAATCAGGCAAGGCATTCCCATTTTCTGGTATTGCTTGTTAATACATGAATGTGCAGAAGTACAGAAGCTAAATGCACCTTGGTTATGTGGAACTATGAGATATTACACTAATGTATATCCAGTATATTTCTTACAAGGATAAAGTTATTATGGAAAGTTGACAAACCAGATGATTGCAAATGTCTTTTTTAAGATTGGCTGTAGCTTCAGTTGGGGGATCCGAAAAGACTTTCTGAAGTTTGTTGTTTTGTGCAGTTGGTACATGATATGTGTAAATTTTAAACCAATGAATGAGACATTTCTACTCTATTTTCTCTCTCTCCAGTCCTGCAATCTTGCTTTCCAGCTGTATACTTTTTCTCTAAATGCTGATTGTTTTAGCACGTCTCAGACCTCTGCAAACCAGGAAAAAGAGTTGGAGCCACTCACATATCCTCAACTTAAGTTGTCTAGACCTCGTGATAACCTCTCTGTTATCTGTGAACACGTCAGCTCTTTTGGTTTTAACCTGTCTCTGGATTAACCATGGAATAATTTACTGCAACTGCTCATGAGAACTGCAATTGGGATACATGGAGTTCTTGACTATTTTGCTTTGTCTGGGAAGAAATTTGCTATATGGGGTCAGAGGAGAAAAGTCAGCACACCTTGAGTGATTCAGTGTGTCTTGCATTGGGTTTTGAAGCTCAAGAGTAGTAGCAGTGCATCCAAGTCTTTGGCTGTGTGATGCATTTTGAGTGCTCTGCAGTTTAGTGACAGTTCAACATAGTGATAAGTGCAGTGTGCAAGGGCAAAGGATTGCTGTATACACCAAAAAGGGTATTATGTGACTTTGATAGTCATAGAACACTACCATTTAACGTGGGTGTTGATCTTTATAAAAAGAAAGTGCAAAAGACACACAACCAGGAGAACAGGGATCTGTAAAGTCAGGTTGCTATACATAGCTGTTGTAGGCATAGTGAAGCTCAAAGAAAAAACATCAAGAAAAGGTTACCTGTAATGTTAGCTTCTTAGAGCCCTGAGCCGTTGTGAATTGCCTGAATAAGATCTGCTAAAAAAGATGTGTAATTCTCTTCTGAAGTTCTTTTCCCAGTTTATGTCTCCAGTATTCTTGTGTCAGAATAAAGGCAGTTTTTCTTAGGCAGTGAGTCAGCTTAATTATAGAGGAAGTTACAGCAGAATTGTGTTTTGGTTAGCCAAGAGGAAAGGAGATACTTGATTCCTCGAGGGTTTTTAGCAGTGGAGGAAAGGGAGAGAGCAGAGGTGATAATTATGTGTTCCAATGATGACAATTTTATTCCATAGTGGCTCAAATTATTAATTATGTGAGCATGTAATACTAGCTTATCTCTGCTTTTCCACTGTGCTACCCAGCCAGCTCCTTTGGGGTTTCCATTAATTCTCTCTTTTCTTCCTAGTATAGGCAATGAGAGAAAAGTATTTGTTGCAATTTCAGGTTTTATCTATTTTAACATTAGGTGTTGCTAATGAGATCACTAGCAAATACTGATTTTTAGTGCTTATAATAAGTACTAGGTAATTGGATGGTCAGGACAACTGGGGTCAGTCTGTATTCCATAGATGCAGTGTTAGCTGCTTGTGGTGGTCGTGCAGGGTGCACGTGGCTTTGGTTCTTCCTGCTTTGGACTGCTCTACCTGGTGGTTTGCCACTTTGGCTTGAAAGGAGAATTGGTGGTTGTAATAGAAGGTGACATATGAAGTTTTACATGTTGTGTCAGGCAAGAGGTCACAGAGGCAGATGTTGTCTTTGCTTTCAGCAATGGGAATGCTATCATGACAGCTTACACATGCTTACGCTAAACATCTTCCACATGTTTAGTATGGGTGTTCAGTTGGATAGACTGCAGATCTGCAGCTTATTAAGACCTTGGATTTGCAAGCCCACTCAGAAGACAGGGTGCAGCAGACAAACCTCAAGGGTTCATATCTGTCCTGTTTTCTTTAGGGATACTGTGGAGATTTTGAAAAGGCTGGGCGTTGAAAATCAATGTGCTTGTTTGGTTTTTTTTCTTTTTATAAGTACTTTGTGATTTAAGAAGTGTTCAGAATCACAGATACATCTTTTTCACAAGCAGCTATGGAGGCAAATGCCATCCCTTCCATGCTCATGGTTAAAAGCTGTTCCTGGGAGTTAAGATGGTAGTGGGTTGTTCTGGTGTAGTCTAGTCTGTCTCTTTTTGTCTGTGATACTTACAAGACTGATGCTTGTTAAAGTGAGCATGCCTGATGACTGTTACTGAGGCTCAGCTGAGTGGTGTAAATTGATGAACCACAGTCTTTCGACTATGTGTGTGATGTCGGAGGGTGCCTGTTGTGTGAAGCTGTAGAAAGAAGCTAACACTTGCTTTTCCCTAGATCATCATGTAATCTGAGTTAATAATGCTTTTCCTGGCTTTCTTTGTGTTTTGGTTTTTGAATATTCAGACAAGGTTGTTGGGCATTGTTTTTTTGGTGTGATGTATACAGAAAATGTTCTCCGTAGGAATTGTTTTAACTTGGAGCCAAGCCTCTGAAATTATGTGAGTCCACAGAGTATCCGTTCTGCTTGCTCTGTTCAGCCTGCACCCCATAAAAAAATCCGGAACAAGGATAAGGTATTGGGAACTGCTGAAATTCTAGATTACTTGAAAAGCAGAATACTTATTAACTAAAACTGAGATGATATTAGAAGAATACGCTGCAAAGGACAGAGAGGGGAAGCAAGCCCCCTATGTTTCCCTGCATATATGATGTGAGGGAGGACGTTACTCTCTAACCTATTTCACTGATTACAGCATGTGAGCAGGGCACTGGGTTAGCATTGAGCTACTGTTAACTCTTCAGGAAGCTGGGAGAAAGTAATGCAGCCGAGAGCAGCTGTAGACACTCAGCTTCTGCATCTGGTCTGGTTGGTGCCCCTTTGACTCTGTCTGGATTTCACAGTAGTTGAGGGAGCTCAGTCACTGGAATTGGGTCATCTCCAAAGGAAGTATCTTGTTGCCTTATTTTAAAATTTTTTTTTTTTTTAATTCCAGGTGGTGACGCCTTGCTTTTCCCCAAGCAACTACAAACTGGTAAGTATTTTTGGCACGTCTGATATCTATCAGGTTTTATTACACTATAGGTTAGATTATTCCTTAAGCCTCCTGTAATCTCTTGTTATTTCAGTACTGTGCCATCACCTTTTCCCTGTGAGAGCTTGGCAAATCAAGGGTCTGTTCCTGAAGCTTGTTACTGTGTCCTGTTCTGTGCAGGAATCTCATCATTTTGTTGAGCATTTTGCAAGGCTAAGGATTAACTGGGTGAAGTGTTTTCTACTGCAAGGATTCTTCTTAAACTGAACTGGACAACCTGTCTATGATGCAGCAACCATGTACAGTTGTCCATATTAAAGTATCTACTTTTATTTGTGTGTTTTAAATAAAAACCAACCAATCAAAACCATTAATTGATTCAACATACTGATGTCTCATGTCAGTTTGAAAGTATGCATAGTGGATGATTTGGTTGGAGCCAGTTATTTTTTGTTGATGGGGAGAAGAGAGGAAGTTAACCCACGTTTGCTCTGGGTAGGAAAATGATAACCCTTTTCTGGCTTGCGTGGCTGAATTTCATTATTTTAGCTCCAAGGGTAACTGGAATGATGCCTGGAGGATGGGCTGTAACAGTTATTTAGTGAACCAGCACTGCCACCTGCTAGTGTCATCACTAGGACTAATCAGCCCAAGTGTTAGCCGAGAACTCTGCATATTGCACGTATGTGGTGCAGCCACTGGCAATTAGGAATCCTACATCTCACTTCTGCCTTGCTATGCGAATTGGCCAAGTCACTTTGCGTGTTTTTGTGTCTTGATTTCCCTGCTGGAAAAATACAGGTAGTGATACTTATCTAATATGAACCACAGAAGTAAAAAGGTGCTGTATAAGTGTTGGTTCATACTTTTCTTAATTATTATCCTTTTAAAGAAAGGCTGGAAACCTAAATTGGTGATTCATGGTTCATTATGAGGAATGTGAGTATCAACTCATAGGAGGTCTGTCTTAATTTTGACCCAGTAATTTTATGCATTAACCCATGCCAGAGTCTGAGGATGGCATTGCTGCTAAAATTATAAATAGAAAAGAAATACTTTCTTATTTCTGCAGCTCACAGTATTAGATGTATACTGGCAACCATGATTGCTATTTCTTTTGTGCACACAAGCTGAATGTTGATTCTGACACAGAAAACTTATCATTGTGATTCAGCAACAATTTTAAACATACAGCAAACGGTGGGATATGTTATCAGTCACTACCATTAATAATTCTACTTGAACTTGGTTTATGTGAAATGTGAACATGGGACAGTGCTGGTAATCTGGGCCCAGTGACTCTCTGACCTGCTGACAGTTGAACAGTATGAATGGCAAAAGTGGTGTAGCCTATTTTAGTTTACTAGCAGGGACGTAGCCAGAGGTATATTCAGTCCCTGAATAAAACATCTACTAGTTTTAGGCAGAAGAAAGAGTGGAATTCTGTTTAAATATCTTGCAGGGAAAGCTGTTGGTGAAATATTTTCACTACATAGTATGCAATATGTTCTTATTGCTGAGAGTGAGATTGAGCAAGTTGGTTGAAATGTGAAATGTGGTGACATTTTTAGATTAGGAGTCTGCCTTGTGCACAAATAAATTTTATCTGTTTAGTGAAGAGTTCTGTTTTTCTGAAGGAGGATAACCTGTGACCATATTGGCTGTAAGCCATTTCTTTTACAACTATTTTTGAGTGTAGAATACTGAGAAAATGAAGAATAAGTAGTTGAGATTTTTAGATAAGGAGGGCAGTAGTCTATTCAAATTAACCAAAACTTTGTTGCATCGCAATTTGCTGCTGAACCATGGATTTATCCCCGTTCATTCCAGCCAAGGAGTTCCAACCTTTTCATTCTCACATAAATAAACTATGCATTGGCCTGCTCTAAATTAGTGCTACACATATTTAGCCAGCATAATGTTTGCTTGTATTCCTCTCCTTAATGTGGCTTATAGTGAGAACTGTAGTTAAACTCCCAGTGGCATGTTTGTTGGAAGACTGTAGAAGCCTGATGAAACTCACATATGCTCTCTTTCTTCCGAATGTGGGTTTTATTGGTTATTTTCAGCTTGGATGTCTGTTTCCAAAGAAGCCCTTTCTTCCCATTTCTCATGAGCCATGTGTCTTGACGCTTTGTAATGACATCAGGATCCTCACATATCAACCCAATGCAGCTGTTAGGAGTTTCAGGTGCTAAAATATAAACCAGCTGCTGCTAAGTGTTCTAATACTACTTGTCATGCACATTCCTCTGACCAGAGAAAGGGGGACAATGTTAGTCCAGCTCTGTTAATTCAAGTCAAATATTTACCAAAGATGCCCTATTCTGGTTCACTTCATTTTATTTCATGAAGAGGTAATGATTTGAGGGTTATAATGAGGGTTATTTGTGGCAATGGACTTTCATTGCAGAGATGTATAGCGTGAACCAAAGATTTTAAAAAAGAAAAACAAGGGGAGAGATGTGCCATGGTCAGTGTTTTCTTTATCTAAGACCTGACTAGCCTATATAGTAGTTCTCCTAAAATTTGATAAAAATCAAAGATGACAAGTCTGTTTAAACAGCCTTTTCTGGAATTGTTGGATCTTATTTTGAAAGAAAACAATTACTCAGTTGATCTTATTTTTTAAAATAATTAAAAAAATATTTGCTAACAACTACACATTTTTCTTAAGCAGTCTTTAGTGCTGCAAAAAGAAGAGAGGATTTAGGCCCTAACCTTAAGCTCCAAAACATTTCATATATTACTTTAAAAAGATAAAAATAAAAGGAAAACCAATGGAAGGATATTATTTTTGTGGCCATTTTTAGATTATAGGAAGTATTCTAGGACAGATTAAGATGCTTCTAGAGGGCAGTAAGTTTGTCTCCTTCCCTGAAATTTTTTCCCCCATACTTCTCGATAGTGTATCTTTGAAAAGAATAAAGGAAATGAGATCTTAATTCCTCAGAGGCCCCTCACATATCCCACCAAGTGTCTTGGCAGTAATGAAATATGACATGAAGGCCACATGGATTCTTACCTTAAAATTACTCCATTTGTTGAATGGTCCTTAGGATTGCATGACTTGTCAGTTTTAAGGCACGGTTAAGTAGTGATCTTTACCAGAGAAATTTCTGATTTAACGTTTATAACCTTTCTTCTTTTTTTCCCCTCTTTTTTTTTTCTTTCATTTTTTTTCCCCAACTGGTTACCAAGGAGTTCTGCATACCTGTAGTGCTGCCATTTAAACATCACATTTCATAACATGCTGTTATAGTGTGGAAAGATTAAGTGGGCGATTGTCCAGCTACTTATGTTTTATTGTAACATCACTTCAAGCTGAAGTTTGTTTAGCTATCTTGCTAAGTCTAGGGTGGAAGTATAATAATTTCGATAGAAACTGGGGAGGGGTGGCAGTGGTTCTGCTTTTTTTGTTTTGTTTAACTCTGTTTTGCTTAAGTACCCAGTCTCTTTTCTGCTTGTGAAGAGAAAAATCAAAGATTTTCACATTCAGGCCCCTTGTAACAATCCAAAAATTTGATTTTGAACAGCGAGTCAGACTGTACTCTGGCCTGTCTCAAAAGAGGAGAGGAACAAAATAGAACTCATTGTAGGAGAAAAAGGAGGGTTTTTTTGTAGGTGGGTTTTTTGGGGTGTGTTTTTTGTTTGCTTTTTTAAAGTGGTGGGAAAGTACCTTGAAAAAATTGCTGAAGAAGCAAGTGGTGGAGTCGCAAAGGCCTCATCCTAATTGCATATCTCACTTTTACTTGAAATCTATGATAGTTAACACATACCTTCACATATCCAACCTAGTGCCAGCATTTTATCAAAAGAAAAAAAGTGAATTTTAATGAAAATGTGTTATGATACAAAGAAAAATAAAAATGAAACCCCAAGTATATATGAGAAAAGAAAGGAAGAGAACAGAAAACTTTAAGAAAACTCAGTACTCTTAACAGTGTTTGAAAGAAAATCAGTCCATTTTAGCAAAACCCCCTGCCATTCCTTTTTTTCATGGTGCCTCATGAATGCAATCCTTCCCAGATGCTTTGGCTGAGAAAGATCAGTAGATACGACAACATGTATTTTTATCTACTGCATTCATTTACTTTTTTAAATGCATCTTCCCAGGGAAAAAAAAAAAAGATGAGTGAGGCAGCCTGTTGTTCCCATGGAACACAGTCCATCTGTTTTTAATGTGAGCCTGCAAGATTTTTTTCTGAGGAAATCTGAGTCTCAATTACTGTTTGTGCTGTTGGGAAGGCCTGAGCATGTAGATGAAGGATTGCATTCTCCAGTTTCATTTTAAGTGGGGCCTCAGTACTAGAAGATGTAAATTGTTAACTGGGGTTAATCAGGTGTATGGTGACAGTGACTAAGCTGAATTAGGAACTGACATATGCAATGATTTCATTCCACCAGCTACAATTTTGGTTTCTGGCTTAAATCAGTAAAAGCTTTGCTGGAAAATTGCATCAAGTGGGTTTGATTTGTAATAAATTTCTGTGACTTATGGCTAATTAATTTCTGGGTTTTCCTTTTTCTTTCTTCTTTCAAGCAATAGTGTGGAAATCTTATGGAAAACTAGGAAAATACCCATATTTGTTATTTACAGGGACTTTTTTCCCTGTTTGCTACATCCAAACTTTAGCTCTCAGGACCTGAGAGATGCGTAGAAAGCAAGCATTATATGCACAGAGCAAGCGTGATTTGGTGGAGGTAAAGGGCACACCAAGTCTAACAGACCTCCCCATTGCAATGATCTTTCCTGCCTCCTTTCCTCAGTTTCACCAGGGCAGTTCTGCCAGGAAGTGCTGCAGGCTGTGCTGCCTGTCTCGTGAATGTCCCTGTGCATCACGGGAAAGGAAATGCAACAGGGCTGTTCTCTAGTTTGTTTGCAAAGGGTGAGAATATCCAGTTGGAGGTTTATATTTGCCTGTTCAGGTCCTGCATCCAGAACCATAATGCCCCATCTCCATGTGAAGAAATCTGTGGGCTTTGGAGAAACCTTTATGGAGATGATGTTTCTCCACTTCTGGTTCATACAGCTTTCCTGAACTGATAAGGAAGCAAAGGTGCCTTGAAACATTTTTTTTTTTAATTATTATTTTACTTTTAAAGCTAGCTCACTCTTGCTAGTCAGGTTTGCTTTATTAAATTTTGAGCTGTGCTTTTTTCTTCCTTTTCTTTTTTCCAGCTTCATCAAACAATAATATTTCCACTTTTCTTGATTTCTTGCTTTGTTAGTGCTACATTCCCCCAGTGCCATAGATAGCAGAAGCATGGACTGATGAGACACCTTCTTGACAAAACCTGTGAACTGCTGCCTGAATTGAAACCCTTGACAGGATTATTTTTCAAACTTTTTTGGATTTCTGGATTGCCAGAAGGGGGTTGATGTCAGCCTCTTGTTTTTTGTTTTTATGTTCCAAGGGCCTACCAGAGTAAGGCCATGGACCCCACAGGTCTGCAGAGCAGTGATTCAAAAATGCTGTTTTAAAGTGCAGTTAGTGCCTTGTTCATAAATGTCTATGACTTAACCATAAAAGGGAACAGAGAATGAATGAATGAATATGGACACCGTACTTCCCCAAACCAATTAAATGTAGTGATGTGAATTGAGCTGTGCAATGTATACTAAATTCAAAAGCCAGTCATTATATTTTTCAGGAGGGGAGAGCTCATGTTGTTTCTAGGAATATTAGAGAATTACAAGATTGAATAAAAGTTTAAATATGAAGGTTTGTTATATTGCACTATATTCAGTCCCTGATGTTCGTCCAAAATGAAATGACAATCAGGCTTTTTTTGAACAAAATCTGCAGAAATAGGGGATCACCAGAAGGAAAGATTTGGTAGTTTCCAGAGCCAGGTTTGCCTGCTTGTTTGTTTATGTTCTCCAAGTTGACTCCTAACCTTTCCACTGAGTGTGGTACTGTTGTGGGGCAGAGGTGTCTGCTTTTCAGAAATGTGACGCTATTTACTATAGCAGCTAAATCCAGAAGCCTGATGTTCTTGCAAGGTATACCATGCTTCTTTCTGTCTTTCCAGCTGTCTTTTAGCTAAATGGAAATTATCCATGTTTCAGACTCCTCAGTATCATTAGTTTTCAGTTGGCATAGAAACTTTTCAAGTATGTTTGACATCACTATGCAAGTCCACTTGCTGTTTAGATTGTGCTTGTCAGCTTGCACTGGAAAAGGGAAATACACACTCCAGGGTAGTTTTTTTTCCGCTTTTCTGCATAATTTTCTATTCTTTCTTAGGTTATCGCAAGAGTGACAGATCTTATGTCCCTTGCAAACATGCTTTTAGTTAGTCTTTGAAAATAGTTTCTTGACAGTGGAATGTGTAAAAGGAAAGAACAGTACCAATCCCATCTTTATAAAGTGTATGTCAGCCAAACATTTAAAAAAAAATAAATTACTGTAGCACTAAATATTACAGTGTTGTGGAGGACTGCCACCTGTCTTTCAAAAGTAAAAGACAAATCCTTTACTGTTAATTTAAAAATCAGCTTTTGTTATAGTCAATATTCATTGTAATAAGCACAGATAGCCATGTGGACCCCCCTCTTCGGACAGCACTGGGAAGCAAATGTGATTCCTCAGGTTAAATTCTGATGTTTCATCTGACATACAATGGTGGATCATGTTTGCTCATTGCTTAACTAATCTTCAGTTCCTAGCATCCCATTCAATTTTAGTTTAGTTTAGAAGCTTTCAGGGCAAGATAGCCCTGCTGATTAGCAAAACTTAAGAGAAGAAACTGTGTGTCTGGAGTGACCAAAAGGGGTAGGAGTATCTCCTGTGGCATTCATTTTAGGACTGATGTATGCTCTTTGTTTGTAAATACTAGAAGGCATGTAAATATCTTTTTTTTTTTTTTTTTTTTTAAAGTAACTGTCATTTTATCTTTTGCTGTAGTGACTTTATTTTTTCTTCAGAGAGGCTTTTTTAGGGAGCTGTTGGCAGGAATCTGATGATTTTCTTCTGTGATGGCAGTAGGGGGAAGTGGGACTTTTTCTTTTTTAAATCATTTTTCTTTATTCCATAGCAAGGTGGTTCTTATTTCTAACCATGTGAATATAATTTCCTTTGAAATGGCTTTATGGGAGGGTGCGGACAAGAATGTTTTGCTGAAGTTTGATGTTCTTGAAGTGCTGTGATTAGCGAGGTACACAATAATGCATGTTAGCTATAGCATACTGTCATTATAGTGTTCAGTGTGTTGTATTGGGTCAAAGTATAATGGCTGCACATGGGGCTAATGAGATCTGAGAGGCATCTAATCTATTGTCTCTGATTTCTAGTTTTACTCTGGGAAAGTCATTCTCTTAATATAGGTCACAGTTTCCCCATGGGGAATAGTAGCATTTATCTTCCTTTTACAGCTAATATTAAGTAAAACAACTCAAAAATGAGACGTGATGAGATATTGTAACATGCAGTGATGTTTTTTCCATGTGAGGTAACAGGTCTTTTGCCTACGGCAGTGTGTCTTCCAGTTGGGAGAGAGAGGTGAGAGAGAACTCGGGAACTGGAAACAGTGGGCATGAAGTGAATAGGACTGATATCACTGTAAAAGCAGGGAAGGACGGAGGGGAGGACTTTCACAGTTTTGTTATGGAGTTTGTAAGATCAGTAGGTTTGGCTGTTCCTGTTAGAATTCTTTGATTTGCTTTACTTTTTTCACCTGTATGTCTCTGACTTATGTCAGCATGGCTTCTTTGCTGTCTCCTTTCTTTTTTCTGTTTTAGGACTTAAAGACAGGAAGATTTATAACTGGCACACCTATGTCTTAGAGCTTTACCAAGCAAATCAGAGTGGGATAATGAGAAATAAAACCAAATCTTAAAACACCTCCTCTTACCTCTCTCTTCTTCCCAGACTCAACTTTACTCCCGAATTCTCTCCCTCCTCCTGGCCACCAGTGCAGGGGGACAGGGAATATGGGAGTTGTGGTCAATTCATCACACTTTGTCTCTGCTGCTCCTTTCTCCTCAGGGGGAGGACTCCTCACACTCTTTCCCTGCTCCACTGTGGGGTCCCTCTCACAGGAGATAGTCCCCCACAAACTTTTCCAACAGGAGTCCTTCCCCTGGGCTGCTCCAGCATGGGTCTCTCCCACAGGGTGCAGACCTTCAGGAGCAGACTGCTCCATCATGGGTCCCCCACAAGGTCACAAGTCCTGCCAGCAAACCTACTCCAGCATGGGCTCCTCTCTCCACAGGTCCTGCCAGGAGCCTGCACCAGCGTGGGCTTCCTGTGGGGTCACAGCCTCCTTCAGGTGTCTCCACCTGCTCTGGCATGGGGTCTTCCATGGACTGCTCCCCATCATCCTCCATGGGCTGCAGGGGGACAGCCTGCCCTCACCATGGTCTTCACCACAGGCTGCAGGGGAATCTCTGCTCCAGCACCTGGAGCACCTCCTCCCCCTCCTTCCTCACTGACCTTGGTGTCTGCAAAGTTTCTCACATCTCACTCCTCTCTCTGGCTGCAAAAGCTACTGCTAGGTTGGGTTTTTTTCCCCTTCTTAAATATGTTATCTTAGAGCACTGCCACCGTCACTGAAGGGCTTGGCCTTGGCCAGCGGTGAGTCCATCTTTGAGCTAGCTAGTGTTGGCTCTGTTGGATGTGGGGGAAGCTTCTAGCAGCTTCTCGCAGAAGCCACCCCTGTAGCCCCCCACTACCAAAACCTTTACACGCAGATCCAAAACACTCTTGCATCTTAATGTTGCTGATAGTCTTGGTTAAGATCCTTTAGCTTGGATATTAGAATACACTTTCAATGTCCCCCTTCATTTGTGTCCAGTGAAAGACTTGCAGCTGGATCTTCTACATCTCAAATGGGTGTACCACAGTAGTTAGCCACTGAAGAGTTTTTTTTGTGATTTTAATCCTGGAGTTGATGAAGAGGCAGCAGAAATAGTAGTATTTGGATTGGGGGCAACCATTTTAAAGCTCTGCAGGGAGTGTATGGAAACTTGCGTGTACATCCTTAGGTGGATCAGTTTTGAAAGAAAGGGATTAAATGCTGGACATCTGCTTACTCTGTGTGTATATGCGTGTGTATATGTATGTGTATACACACACGTGTATATACAAACACGTATATACCTCAGATGGTTTTTCCACTGCAACTTATTTCAGCAGTCTTCCCTTTAAGTCAGAAGAAAAAGGGAACAGTGTGATAGTTGAGATAGTTATGTCAAGCCCTTTTCTTCTAGCACTGTGTTCTCCCTCTGTAGTAAGGTGGAGAGAACCGTTGCTTCTAGCAGAGTGAGAGAATATAATACATTTCAGTATTATAATTCTAAATGATAAAATTCTTAATCTAGGCTATCTTCTCTTGTGAAATGCCAAATCTTTACTTTCTTGAAGTCTTAAACACACTTTTTGAAGGTATTTTTTACCCAGTTTTACCACTGTACTTTCCCATTACATTACCTTGATTTCATGCTGATGGTAGTCGTTAATAAAAAAAAGCATGTAGAGGTAGAAGGTTGTGCTTCTGGTGATTCGTTAGATTTTCATAGTAATGGATTGGCTCATTTATTTTAAAAGGTTTATTTTAAACCTCCACAGATACAACTTAGCATATTTTAAAGCCTTGAACAGAGATTTTACACAGTGCTTAAAGACCCTGTTTTCATGAAAAAGCATAAAATGAGAGATTGGAAAAAAAAAATCTGAAGGGGAATAAATGTGGTTTGCAGCACACATTTCCATGTATATTGTAACTTGGAGTAAGCACTCTCAGTAGCCAAGTGCAGGCTTACAAGACCTGAATATGCAGGATGATAATATAAAATCAATTTATTTTCCATATTTGTTTGAAAGATACTTTGGTTATAAATATTGTAGAACGTATGTATGCTTCTGAATGATTTATTTTATTTGTTGTGTATATACATTAGGAGGGGATTTCTTAGAATATAGTTAAACTATCTGGAAAATTAAAGTCAGTGTTGTTAACTTTTCTCCTTTTGCAGACTAATAGCTCTGAGGCCATTAAAAATCATGTAACCAGAACTGTAAGTAATTCCATTTTATTTACTTACTTTTCCTTTACTTAGCCTGATTTGTTTTCCTGTTTGTGGCTGCTTATTTTTATTACATTTTCACAAAGCATTCGTTGCTGAAACACAGTGGTAGGAACACGTATTACTGTTTGGAAAAGAGAGGAGATGTAAAGCTGCAAGGCTGGGGGATTCATAAGAAAGTGCTGTCTTCAGGGGGGCTAGATGCAGCCATTGCCTGGATGAGGCAGCTCCAGTTCTGTGACCCCTGACTGCAGCACACATCACATCCCTGTAGTGGTAATGGGAGGTGCATTCCTTGTCTTCCTGCCTTCTCTTCCTTCTAAATTTGTACCATGCTTGTTCTCCTTTCGGTTTACTAACTAAATTGGAAGAGACTGCTTTAACCTGGCTGACCCTTTTCTTGGCTCTGGGTTTTCTTCTCCCTTCCTCTCTCTCCTTTGCATCTTGTTCCATGGTGTCTGGTCCAGGAAAGAACAGCTCTCTTGCTTTTTCCCACCAATGTGACTGCTAATAGAATATTTCTAGAGTTAGCAGTTACTGCCTTATAGGAAAGCTGTGTAAATGTCAACAAAGAGAGTTTGGCTTTAGAATTCTAGGTAGTGTGAGAACCAAAATTTTGTTAGGTTAATTCTAATGTTTGGAATAGCTCTGAGGCATGGGTAACACTTTACTTGGGAAGTCAGAAGTACATTTAGAAGGCTTCCTCATGCCCCTGTGGACTGGAATCTTATTTTATTCTTAACATATTAAAAAAAAAAAAAGAGGTTTCTTGTTTCAACTAAAGGTTGGCAGAAGTGGTTCTGTCACTTTTTATCCAAGAACTGTGTGCATGTAATTTTCTGTTAGTTAATAGGGTCCTAAATTTGTGATGAAAGTTTGCTTAAGTTTTGAACTCTTGCGTCGTAACTATGTCACAGAGAAACTCAGCAGATCTACTTCTGAAGTCTTTCTGTCTGCCACCACATTTTTTTTTCCACTGTGAATGTCACTGTATCTTTTTACAGAGTTAAGAAGTAGCACCACATACATACAGGAAATTTGCATTAGGTACTACTGAGTCATGCTGTACAGGACTTCTACAGACCCTCATAATGTGGCAGGTGTGAATTAATGCAGAAACCTTTACACTCTCCTGTGTCTGTTGTGATTAGCTACATTGCCTGTAAATAGTATTCGTTCAGGAAGCGGTTTCATAGCTTCGGAGTAATTATGAAACCAGAGCCGAAGCACATGCATTATTTTAGTCAGTTAAGGTTTTCTGAATGTAAGTGAATTGGAAGATGATTCTTCTGCCCCGGTTGGTTTCTTGATGTCCTGGCAGATTGGTAGATGGAACTCCATATCCAAGTGCCCCACAAACTTGATAGAAATGAGCTGTATAAAGCCCTACAGTCAATTTGTTTAGGGGAGCCTGGCCTGTCTTGGCTGAAGTGCAACAGGGAAGAATTGTGGGAACAGCTTTACCACCAGCTAAGAGTCAGGGTGGTTTTTGCCAGGGAGACAGCAAGCTGGGATTTATAATTTCTGCAGATGCTGCTACTTGCAAGGGGCACATCTGTCTACACAGGGAACAGATCATTATTTTTATGGAATGTGGTATACGAAGCAAAAATAAAATGTACAGCCAAATAGCTGCTTGCAGAAGACATAATGATGAATCTCTTCTGCAGAGACCCAGCTCCGGAAAAGATTTCTTTTATTATTTAATGCAGGCAAAGATACACAGTAACATAGACACATTTGTATTCACAAGGCACAAATCTTTGTTTTCCACATTAGGAATCATTCTGAAGCCAGAGGCCAAAAGATTATGCAAATTTTGGTTCTCATCCAAGACATCCAAACATGTGTTACACTGTAGCTTCTAAAAGCAACTACTGTGTCAGTAGGAATTATCATGGTGACACAGTCCAAAAATTAGTGTAGTTCATTGTCCTTTTTTCTGCAGTACCCTGGAGTGTATAGAAATCTTACACTATGCCCTTAGAATAGGTTAGATAATGTCTTCTGACTCCTATCCATGGTTTGGGGAATAAAAATGTCATCACAAATTTGATTGAAAGGCATTCAGGTCTCCTACTGATCAGTCTCACTATTTATATTCTTATTTGTGGCTATTTTGAATGGTGAACAATCGTGTGGGGAAAAAACTTTCCTAAGTTAATTAAAAGCTGTGTAAAATGCATGTAATTTATTGACAGATTAGCTAATCAAGTTTTCTGATGCTTATATCAACATTGAAAATAGGCACAGATAAAATACATCCCAAATAGATCCATGTTATTCTTTCAAAATATGTCCTCATACCTTTAAGTCACAGATTACTCATTGATTTACATTTCAGATAGTTGTAGTTTCTGCTCATTGATCCTTACACTTTTTAATGCTCCCATTCAAGAAAGAGCCCAGGAGAGAAATAGATGAGCTGCATGAATGCATGCAGCTGGATGGATAGAGCTATGGATCCTGGAGCCATGAGTTTTCAGTAGTGCTATTCCTCGGAGGAACGTATAGTTGATGTACAGCTGTCTCAGCTGTTTAAAACAACCTGATCATTGAAACCAGTAATTCTTATATTCTGCTGAGATCGCTTGCAAGCAGATACTGCATTATTATATTATAGTTCACTGTCAAGAACCATGAATTCAGGCCCTTAGGAAAGGCTACTGAATGGTTTTCCTTAACCTGCTTTTGATTCTAGTGTCAAATGGGATAAGTTGTTATCCCACCTGGTATTTCTAAGCCCATGCGTGGCCCACATGTCTAGTTTTACTTTGGTATTGGAAGCTAGCAGCTTACATACTAGGGTTTTGATTTTTTTTTTTTGTAGAACTGTCTCATAAAAGATAGTAAATCAGTGTACTGAAAAAATGCAAATGAGTTTATCTGGGGCAAACCTGATCTCCCTTCACCCTTTGTGCTTTCTGTGATCTTTCTGGTCTCTGAAGCTCTATTACAGAGGACTTTAGCCTATGAAGTGTATAAGCATACTAGCTGTAACCCAGATTCACTTATTTGGTTCTTGGAAAGGTTGAGGATGATCATCTTGCTGAGACACATGATTTTCTTAACAGATGTGATTTTTTAACTATTTTTTTAAACTTGATATTCCCCATTTCTTGAGAGGCAGCCTGTTGTCATAGGCAAGGGGATGCAGGCTTAGCAGAGAGGTTTCTGGACTAGAGCAGAAGGTGTCTCGGTGCCACACTGTTGTGAGGTGGCCTATACTATACCTGTGTCATGTTTTTGCTCTGGAGAGACTGGAAGAGAGATTATAAAGGTAAGAGATGCAGCCTGCTGCCAGGAGCAGCACAAGCTTGCTCTTTGAGGTGGACCAGGTAATCCATAAGCAGATTCACCCTCTTTGGTGTCAGAGGAAGGTGAACAAGCAGGACTGATCCCAAAATCCTGTTTTGTCTAAGCTGTGCTTTAATTGCTGTCTTGCCCACTTCCTAAGCTTCCATTGACAGCAGGCTGTGCTGAGAAGCTTACCTTCTACTGACTGTGGTGATCTGGTGAAAATGATATAGAATTAAATAATGGGCTTGTTTCTTACCTTCTGTATCATGCCTAGGCTGTACTGGACTCTGGGATATTCTCATCTGAGGACTGCCTTTTTGAGAAAGTTGGGATAGCAAGCTCTGCAATGTGCCTAGGACTAGATGCAGGAGCCAAAGGTGGTAAAAGAAGTGGTAAGGAAGATGTCGAAGGAAAGAGCTGTGTGGCTTGAGTTTTCACTGGAATAGGGCAATGATACAGTACCTTGGATGCAATGAATTTGCTTGTTAATATCATTCTGTGACTGGAGAGAAGACAGTTGTATTTTGAGAAGCAATTGCTTCCCCCTGCTGGCTTTTGTACAACAACTGCTGCTGAATTTGTCTGACAAAAGGCTCTTTACACTTACTTACATAGGGATAACTTTTATGTGTTATTGTTTGGGATTAATCTGTTTGTTTGGGACATAAAAATTCCTTGAAACTGAATGAATAGCTAAATGGGAGATGGTTTGGTTTTGTCAGGGTTTTTTTTGGTGTGTGGTGGTTTTTTGGGTTTTTGTTTTGGTTTGGTTTTTCTGTTTGTTTGTTTGTTTGCTTGTTCCAAAAGTCTGCTTCTCAAATGACTGGTTATACTGTCTGCATTGCCAGGCAGACCCAGGGAAGCAGGGGAACAAGAATCATGGGGAGAAGCTCAAGGAAGAATAATCTCAGGGTGGTCTGTCCTGCTGGCAACAAATCAACTGCTAGTTCCACTCCATCTATCCTAGTTACAATTCTAAATTTTTAGCCAGGTGTGGTTGAACAACCTATTTTGAGCTATTATTTTTCATTCCCCTTCATCTTCTCTACTGCTCTTGGACAGGAAATGAAAATCGTATCTAGTTTTGCGAGATTTTCTGTATAATTGTCCATCCTGGGAGGTGCTAGATGGCATTTGCTGTCTTGGAAGATTAGCCAAATGTTTTGCTGTTATCCCTCCAGTGTGCAGCAAGGCAGAAAATAGTGGTGTTATTTTACTTGGATAGAGATGATTTCCTGTTATGGATAGCCTGCCCTGTGACATTGAATCCTGTGCTTGGTGAAACATATTCTGCTGGTAGGTGTGTATGACTTGGTCCAGAATTAAGAAGAATCCCTTCTTATCAGTGAAATGACCCTGAAACCACACAGAAGTGTTGGGGAGGGGGAAGGGGGCGGGGGGGAAGAGAGGCAGTTAGAGAAGTTCAAGTTAGGTTTTAATAGTCACTTAAAACCAGAATTCAGTCAGAAGCATAGAAGATATGGGTCATGTTTATAGATTGCCTGTTGCGAAAAATGCTGTAACGGCTTCTTCACGTGTTTGAGAATGTGTTGTGGGCGTATATGTATATATGTATGTGTTTCATTAAACCTTTAAAAAGCTTTTTTTGGGAACCATTTTGCCTCTGTAGTAAATAATGTATTATTATATCTTTGGATTTTGCTGAATATTTTAGCTGTGAGGGATAAAGTTAGTCATGTAGTCATTGATAATTAGTAAACAAAACAAATAGTAAAAAGAAGAACTGAAGAAAAAAGAATGCATCACTAGCTACAGGATAATTAAGCCATACAAGAGAGGAGGAAGTGGCTATAATCTAGAGGACATGCAGAAGAACAGAGCTGTGTCCTTGACTGTTCATTTGCCAAGAAGGCATTGACTGTAGTCAACATATAATGTACAAGGTGATCTTGACCTTATGAAGGGTTAAGTAATATTTAGTAATTTGGTGCAGCATAGATAGGCAATGGGAAGTTTCATGGTCTGAATCAAAGTATCTTTCAAAAATGGTTGATTTTGTGAGTTGTTCAGAACTTGCGTAGAAGGTTACCTATAATGACAGACTGAAGAGTATTGCAGCTATTTGAGACCATGTGATGAAACATGATACCCAGATGAGATTTCAAAAGAAGAGTCTTTTTAAAATGTTTTATTTATATTTTTATATGTGCAACCAATTAGCTAGAGCTTCAAACTGTGTTATAGGTACTTGAAGAAAAATTCTTTCCAAACAGCACTGGTAATTTAAGTTGTACCAGCTGTTGAATTGTGGAAGTTGTCAGGATTGTCCACTTTTGCACACAGAGCAGGAAAGGTTATATAGTACTGTGCATTTCTGTAGATGACACAGCATGCACACAGTAAATATATACCTCACTAACAGAGTTTTTATCTGCTAGTGGTTTGCATTATGTTATTATTCGTATGCTTATACGCTGCATGCTACTAAGTTATATGCTAGTTTGTATGCTACGACAGTGTGCAATACAAAATTATTTTATCATTTATTTTCTCACCAGAGGAAGCCACTAAGTGACCTGACATTCAGGTTACATAGAGGTTTAGTCATAAAATTTATGAAAAAATGGTGGAAGTACTCCTTAAGCAATGGATGCATTTGTGTGACTAACAGAGACCAAGGAAGTGGAGGGAGAGGCATGTTGTGCTAGTTGCTTTCTAGTTTGTAACAACAAAACATGTTAAAAGCTTTGTCTTTAATTTCAGTTATTAGTTATTTACTTGTTCTGCACCTATGACCTTTAAAACCCTAAAAAAGGACTGAGTAGAAAAAAGTTGAAAATGCCATGAAGTTTCCTCATTTTCTGTTGTCTAACTGGAACTAGTGGAATTGAGACCAAGCACTTTAGTGAAGTGCACTTTATGCTATCAGATGTGCTTTTAAAATTTGCCAAACAGCTTATTTCCAGACATTTTGGAAGGAAATGTGCCGCTTGTATGTGTCCTAACTGTTCCCAGATTTTAATATACAGTGTCGCTGTATGGAAAGTTCTGAGGCCTCTTCTGTTTGTACACAATTGATTTGGCTTGGGAATATTTGCCATGTGTGTAGCCAAAATAGATGGGATTTATCAGCTTTCCAGCTCTTACCCTTCATCTAAATAAGCTTTTCTGTGCATTTATCTTTATAGTGAATATAAATTCAGGGCTGGAAGAGTGAATCCTCTTATGGAGTTACTGATGCATGATAGCAAATTTAAGTTCTGATTTTATGGATAAAAAGATATATCTAAATGTAAAGTAAATGTTTTTATTTATTTTTATTTAATGTTAGTATAGTAATAGCTGTCTTTTTCTAAAAACCTATCCTGGAAGGAAGGGATACTGCCCTCTCTAGATGTCTCTGTTTCTCGCCATTACATACAAAAAGCTTGGGTGACTATCACACTGGAGCTTAATTCTGAGACAGCTAAAATTAAGTGAGAAAAATTTTATTATTCCGGTTCACAAAGGAGAACATTTTGATGCTTTTTAATACATAGTTACTATTACTGAACAAATAGAACTACAAAAGTCACATGGTAAATTCTCATAAAGAAAAACCATTGCAGCTCAGTCTTCTATTCAAACTCCCAGGACTCTGATAGTGGAATAAATTGAGTATGTTTTTCAATATTGTCATAAAATAATCACTTGAGAGGAACTTAATTTTGCAGATTTATACGGAAATTCAAGTTTCATCTTCTCAGAAGTTCCTTTAATGTTTTCCCTAACCTTAATGCAGTTACCAAGAAAAGCACAAAAGACAACCAGTCCTTCTCTGGCAGTAGGGAGTTGGAAGAGGTAGTAGTGAGTCTATATGAAGAGTTGGACATAACCTGGCCATAACCACAGTGTTTGCAGTCAAAACATAAGGCGATGATACTCTTTTATGCTATTGTTGGTATGTTTTCCACAGTTTGGACTGTGGAAATAATAAATGAGGAAAAAAGGCAGGAACATTGACATCAGTGACAGCAAGGAAGGTACCAAATTGACTGCTCTGTTTTCTTTGTTCCAGACTTCTAGCTGCGCTTTGAAGAATTCCTCTCTCATTTGTGACAAAGGATCACGGCAAGTATTTTGTGTTTTGTGTAATAGTACCACATAATGCTGTGGTGGGCTTAGGTTTTGTTATTTATGGTTGTGATTTCTGAGAGTTCAGTCTTCTGCAAGACGTGTCCTGCTATGCAAGGACCATTTTTACAATCCTTGTCTGAGAAAACAACTGGTATTATTTGCTGAGCTTGCTTTTAACTTAATGACTGTAATCTTCTGATTATTCTATTAAGAAGGACAAGGTAAGGTATCTAGTTGTGCCTTCAACGTGGAAAAGAAGTAGTTAGGGTAAGCAGTATCTGTAGACTAACCTGTGAGATTAATTGCATTACATTGGTGTCTATTGCAGTTTGGGGACTGGTTTTGAATGCACTTCAGTGTTACTCAGAGCAGATTTCAAGATGGTATCTATCTGCAATGTTGTACAGATCACTGGTAAATATACCAATTTGTAAAACATTTGTAGAATTTACAGAAAGAGAGATTTATGCATACATAAGTACCTATATATTTTCTATTTAAGTTCCAAATTTATTGTACTAGTGTTTGTCAAAGTTGCTTGTATTCATTTTACTGCTTTTCTACGTTATTGGTTGCAGAGATTTTTTTCCACTGTAGTTTTGATGTGAAGAACTCTGAAGTTTGGCTAACTCCATTTGTGTACTGAACTGAATAAGTTGAGCTCTGTAGGCATTTAATAAGTTTGTAATCGTAATGAGATTGTTGGAAATACCAGATGCTTGGCTGTATGAGTCCAACTTGCAGTTTCTCCTCATTAATATGATGTGTTTGTTCTTGGCTACTTTGCTCTGAACTGCCACATCTAATTTCTTCACAGAAGCGCAGACTTTGATCACATTATGGAGGAAGGCTATGAACTTGACCTTACTTACATCACAGAGCGGATCATCGCTGTATCCTTCCCTGCTAGCTGTTCTGAGGAAACTTATCTCCACAATCTACAAGATGTAACCCGCATGCTCAAATCCAAACATGGGGATAATTACTTGGTAAGTGTATGATCAGTCTTTTGTGATACATCATCTTCTGCAGGAAGACCATGTATAGGTCCATGTATACGATTTTAAACTAAAAGTCACTCATCTAAAGCTTCTCTTTGGTCCACCTTTACAGCTTTGCAAGCCAGAGCAAGATTTGCAGTAGTATTTTAAGCTGTTAGGCAAGGAAAGATATGAAAAGCACTTTTCTGCTGGTGGCACTGCAGTCTCTGTTGTGATAGAACATAGTTAAATGCTGTAGAATAATTGCACTGACCATTTCCGTTGTTTAAAGCATACTTTTAAAAGAGAAATGCCCTGCAGTGTGAAGTGCATTCTTTTTTTCCAACAGCCAGCTAAATCTGGGTCCTCAGCTGGGTATCTGATCATGATCATGTCTTAGCTGTCTCTACTATATATTATGAAACAACATATAAAAGTGAGGTTCCTGTTTGTGTGTTCTGTCCAGCTTTTTTCATTAACTTGATTTAGATGCATTTTTTTTCCCTCCTGTTTAGTTTTCTATAGGAAATTAAATTGTAAACAAATCTCTAATGAGCTCCATGTGCAGAATTTGGTTTTTTAAATGATGACCCAAACTGTTAATCCCCTGTGCTGTTCTCTGGCTAGTGCATCTAAACCCTCTGGCTTGAATTGTCTCAGCTTGCGCTGTGAAGGTGAATTTAAAACAGGGCCAATATTTTACTTCCTTTTTTCTTCTACTGTCTATTTAGTTACCATATATAAACTATTTAGAATCAAATCCACAACTTCAGGAACATGAACTTGACTCATGGTGGAAATTAGTTTCTGGAGAGATTACACCCAACAATTTAAATACATTATCTTTTGCTGACACACCAAGGTGTTATAGATGCATTATGAACCAGCCATTGTCCTCAAGATGCACTTGTAATACTTGTAATGTGGGCTGATGACCTCAGCATGCTACCTTCTTGCCCTTGGCTTCCCTTTCATCAGGTGCTAGTAGCTTGTAAGGCACAAGATAGGTTTGATAGATAGTTTGAAGGTGACCTGCATGTAAAGCTTTACTGCTTCAAATTTCCCTGTTTTTGGTGGCCTTTCCCATGTGACAGCAGTGTTTTGGTATCTGTGAAATAAGCTTGTGGTCTCACTAAATACCTGTTTGTATTATAAAAATCTGATATATGGCAAGTCTGGTTTAGGATAACCTCTCTGTAAGTGAGATTGCAGTCAGTTTCTCTTATGAGGTTTGTATTTGTTGGGTTTTTTGGTTTTGATTTAGTTTTGTTCTATTTGTTTATTTATATTCTAATGAGTACTTTGGAAATCAACTGGCTTGGTCAAAAGACAAATTGATGTCATCTGCACCAAATACATTTCTGCAGATTTGCAAGATAACCTGGTAAACCACAGCCAGGTTGTAGATCCAGAAAGCTCATTTTTAAACTATCTTTCATTTCTCGTGTTTCAAAGACCCCTTCAGTTGCTCAAGAGGCATGTGTGTAGCAGCAAAAAAACCCCTAAAAAACCCCAAACCTCCCAAAAAAGGTATGCAAGTGAGCAGTTTACTGAAGTTGATGACAACAGTTTTACTCTTTCATTGGGTCAGGGTCTCAGCTAGCAGAGCGTATACTACAAATCAGTATTTGTCATGTCTTGTCTAGCTGTTCTCCCTCTATATTTTCATGTATGTTAAACTGTTGCAACTACAGTTGATAGTGAGGACAGAGAAGAGGAATGGTACACTCAAAGAACTGGGTGAGTGCATTGTTGCCTGTTTGAGTCTGTTATGAAGAGTATGAACAAAAAGTATTTAATTTCCTCTAGCAGTAGAGGATTATACTTTGATGGTCTAAGACCAGACTCCTCTATGGAGAATGGAAGCCTGTCCATAGATTACAGTACATTTTTCTCTGCTTTGTTGTCCAAAGAAAAAGCTTCCCAGAAGGCTTTGATTCCTAGAAGAAACATGACTTTTCTCCAGCAGAGAAACACTTCAAAATTGAATTTTTGTAGTATCTGTGTAGTACTTTCATATTTTTTTTCTGTTTATATGTGTGTGGCCTTGGTCAGCAAGAGGGAATTCACATTAGGTTGAAAAACTCAAAATGATGTTACTCCAGAATAATCCAGTGATGTGTCAAAATTCATGTAGAGTTGTAAAAACCTGATTTTTAAATGCTGGTAGCCTTTAGAAATTGGCTGTTACATCAAGCAAGCTTTTATGTCAAAAATAGCAAAAGACTTTTTCAATCCTAGAATAGATTGATAGAATCATTTAGGGTGGAAAAGACCCTTAAGATTATCAAGTCCAACCCTTAACCTAACACTGCCAAGTCCACCAATAAACCATGTCCCTAAGCACCACATCTACATGTCTTTTAAGTACTTCTAGGGATGGTGACTCACCACTTACTTGGGCAGCCTGTTCCAATACTTGACAACAGAATTTTTCCTAATATCCAATCTAAACCTCCCCTGGTGCAACTTGAGGCTGTTCCCTTTTGTCCTTAAATTAGTACTCTTTTACATTCATCATGATTTAATAATCTCTGGATTAGAGAAAAGAAAGAAATGAGAGATTAAAATATCCTATAATACAGTTAAAAATAGTTTTTAAAGTGGTCAAGAAGCAGTAGTGCATTTGTATGTTTGCTTTCATGCAGTATATTTTCCTTGACACATACTTTCTGCAACAAATATTTATTTGAAAGCACAAACCTTTCATAGTAAGGAGATTTAAAGGATAGAAGAAGCATCCTTTTATTTCCTAATATAATTGTCTCCTTGGTTACAAAGGAATGTATATACTATTGCAAGATTCAAAGGCTTGATTCCAAGTGAATGCTGTTTTAGAGTGGTACTTTCAAAATACATGCAGTGCAAACATCTGTGAGAAAGCAAAAAACAGTTTAAATGACACAATTGCTATGTCATCTGAAGAACTCTGAAAAAAAAATTATCATTGTATTACCATTTTGATCAACTTCATCAGTGATGTATTTGTTGTGCTATTTTGACTAAAATGTGTCATGCATTGCACTTGTAGGAGAGCAGTAATGCTCAATTGTTCAGGTATTTTGAGCTTTTAACAGCAACAAAGAAAATTCCATTATATCTTGTCTGTGGACTTGTCTGATTTTATGCATGTTTCCTAAAACTGAATGTTTTAGTGTTTAAACAGATAAATATGTATGTTTTTTTTCAGTCTCTCTAACAGGTTTTGTTGTAGTGTTTATACCTTACAATTGTCAAAGCAGTTCTCTTGATGTTAATTTAGAGCAGTGATAAATGAGTAAGTTACCTTCTGTCTGCTGCTGTATTAGTGTGCTCCAGTTACATTTTTCTCACTGAAAGGTAATCAAGTTTTTTGAGGAGTAAACTATTCTAAATTAGCTCACTAGTTAGAGAGGTATCTATATAGGGGCATACAGAGCAGCTGATGAACAGTAATTAATGTCAGGCATTAGGAATCTGACAGTAAATACTATTTTCGAAATTCATGATTTCATGGTCAATTTATTTTTTTTTTAAAAGTGAAACCCAAACCCCACTGCTACAATTTATAAAAAGATTTCAGTGATTACACTACAGCCTAAGCATATATATATTTGTTACTAGGTTAGACTAATAGAACTATTGCATTTTCTTAGTCTTGCATATGTAAATGATACACTAATGCTTGTGTTTTGCTGTTGCTTTACTAGTTGGAACTGTTTGTTAATTTAGCGTATGTCATGTTTTGGCCACTTTCCTCTTTGCCCTACTCTTTATTTAATGCAAGGCTACTACTGTTTCCAGTAAATAAGTTTGGTCCCACCTGGTAGAAGAGTTTTGCCTGCCTGCTCTTACAGTCTCTTCTTGGAATGGGCTGTAGGCTGATGAATTGTTCCCCAGTCAGTACTTTGTGTTGTATGACCACAGTACATTTTTTGCTTTCCAAAATTGCCAGCTAAATGCTATTTGTTTCTGTTCTTTGGCATGAGATTTTTGTATTTCTGATCATCTCAGTAAGGAGCAGACCAAATCTAAGACCCCTTTAGTACCTTCATAAAGGTTTCTTCTCCAGCTAAAAGGTCTCCTTATTTTTGTTCTATCGTGTTGCTGAGTATTCAGCAGAGCGAGAGAATTAATATATCTTAACAGTAAAAGTTACTTCCCAGTTCAGGATTAATTCATATGTCAAGTGGGAGGGGAATGTTTCCTCTCTGCTGTGCATAGTTTCTTTTTCCCCACTTGTTTTATCTTACTTCATTCTCACTGTATAGATGAGGTCCTAAAACTCAGGGCAAAATCATTTTAAGTTTCATAGAACTAAAGGCTAATGCTCCTCTTTCTTGCACCAAAATATAGGTAGACCTAGGATATGCCAAAAAGGGGCTAAAAAGGATGCAGTTAATCTTGCACTGACATCTATTTATAGCATACAGTTCTCTTCAGAGACTTCTGTGACCTCTTGTTTTGTTGTTGTGTGTGAAATGTTGGTTCCTGTACCTTCTCGTCTCTATTCTGTGCTGATAGAACCCCTGGAGTATCTCAGTTTGATCTCTGCTCTATAGCGTGACAGGTATTTGGGTACAACAGCATCTTTGAGTTTGGTATCTGATCCAGCAGTGACAAATACCATCATGAACAGGGCTGTGTCCTGACACACAGGAATTTTAAACTGATCTTACATATAAATACAATAAGAACGATGAATAAAAGTTTTTGCCAAATAGCACTTTTTTCCCTGTGAAAAATTTTAGATAATTGATGTCTTAACATACCTTTAACACTAATTTTAAGAATTATGTACTCAGAAATACAACTCTCCTCTACATTGTTTTGCAAATATGAACACTGATAGAAAATGACAGAAATTTTTGTGAGTCATTTGTATAAGACACTTCTGGTTTAATTCCTCTTAAATTACAGTTGGTATTTCTGGAAGGATAACTATAGTCTTAATTGTAAATGTTGATACATCTTCCTGATCCAAAATAAAAATGGACAGTGCATATACACATTTTTGATTGCCGTTTAGCTTGTCAGCAGTAATCTGTTTAAAATGGAAAAAATGGAATAAAGACCATGTTCCTCATCTCATAAAGATATTTTATGCTTTTTGGGGGGGTTGAGGTCAATGAAAGTGGTGTATACCCTTTATGGTCAATATCATGTGTGATTCCCGAACTTTATGCAGCTTAAAATAAAAGCTGTTTTCTTGGGTACTTTGTTAATTTGGGGTTTTCTTCTTATCTGGATGAATTTCCTGTTCAAAAAGTGTACTTCTTCCTAAAGATGGTGTAATGTCTTCCTGCTTCTGCTGTGGGGTACATAATGGAGTTGCATGTTCAAGTACCACATCAGTGAGCAGCAGGCACCAGCTTCTAGAAGTGAAATTGATGTAGTTTCTTTAGCCTGTTCAGTTCTTGGCTTCTTTGCTAAGACTGCTGATGAGAGTGATGGTTAATGCCAAATGGGATGATACATTTTTAGAAAATGGTTCTTAAGTTATCCTTGGGTAGTAGTAAGCTGTATAGAGGATTTATCTCTCATATTTACTATTTCTTATATTCATGGTCTGTTTATCCCATTCTGGCAATGTAATGAGACTTTTTAAATGATTATTAATGTAATCTAATCTATACTTATTCTGATGTGAAATAGCCACACTATGAAAGAGAATCTGCCCTCATTAGCATTGTTTCAGTTGTTGAATATTGGTATTTCAGCTTTTTGTTACTGATTCATACTGATTTAAAGTAAGTACTTTCTAATGAAAGAGTCAGATATACTTGTATACACTGCTTTATTTTTCTTTGTTCATTTAGCAGTCTATCTCTTTAACTGTTTCTTATTAATCAGTAAGTGTATCATAACTTACTGTCTAATGGGTTAACAGAAGAGTTGGAAGATCTCACAGGCTTAGCTATAGTTAAATAGCTATGCCATATCTTCCCTCTGAAGTTTTGACAGACCGATATTTTCTTGCCTGGCACTCAAATTCAAATATTTAAGACTGTACCATCCTCCCAGACTTTTCTTTGTTAATTCTTATGCCGTGCAGTTATTTAGCATGGTGCCCAGATCTCTCAGTATACTTCTGACTGAAATAAAGCCATGTGAAATAAATAAAATGTAGCAGAATTTTAATTGTCCTTTTTAAAAATGTGCATTTAGTTTTGTCTTTAGTTTCATTGTGTAACAACTGAATACCTAAAATACATTGACTAGTGCTAGCTGACATCAAATGTTAAATTGATAAAAAAGCAGGTAAACCTGGACCCTTACCACTGTAGTTTCTTGTAATCGTCATGTGTTTCAAATACAGCTATTTACTACATAGATTATGAAGTCTTGATGGTTGATTTTTTTTTTCTTTCTTTCTGAACAGGTGTTAAACCTCTCTGAAAAGAGATATGACCTTGCCAAGCTTAACCCAAAGGTATGATTGTCTTCCATAACATACCTTTCTTTCTGGTGTTTAATACAACTTAAATGGCCTGATAAGCCCTGAAGCTATGCAAGTGTTGATACGCAGAGTAGGAGAACAACTTTTGGAAGATGATAAAAAACCCCAAATGGATCCCTTTAATTTTTTCTCAAGTTCTGTTTTGCATTTGTTAGGTCTGTGCTATACATAGCCATTCCTGTTGTCGTCTTAGATTTTGCACACAGGACCCGAAGCCCTTTGTGACTACAGAAAAATTCCTATTGAGTGATACAAATTTTACTCCAAGTATATTTTCTCTGTGCAGTCACAGGATACTAAGGGTTTGTCCTGGTTTCATCTGAGAGGGTTAGTTTTCTTCATAGCAGCTAGTATGGGGCTATGTTGTGGATTTGTGCTGGAAACAGTGTTGATAACATAGAGACGTTTTTGTTATACGGACCTGTTGTTGTTGAACAGTACTTACACAGAGTTCAAGGCCTTTTCTGTTTCTCACACCGCCTTGCCAGTGGGATGGCTGGGGGTGCACAAGGAGCTGGGAGGGGACACAGACAGGACAGCTGACCCCAACTGACCAAAGGGGGTATTCCATACCATGTGACATCATGCTCACTATAAAAGGAGGGCTAGTCGGGGAGGGGTGGCAGCAGCTCCAGGACGTGTGGCTTGGGGATGGTCCGTTTTTGGGATGGGTCTGAGCGTGTGGTCTGAGTTGTACGGTCCTTGTGTGAGAAACTGCATTGTGTATCACCAGTTTTGTATACTCCGTTAAGTACTGGTTTGGGGTGGAGTTTTTTGTTGGTTTGTTTAGGGGAGGGGCGGGGGTTGTTTTTTCCTTTTCCCCTCTCCCTTTGGTATCCCAGTAAACTGTCCTTATACCAACCCAAGAGGTCTTGCCTTTTCCTTCCCATCCCACCATGGGGCGGGGGTGGGACAGGAGGGGAAGAGGGGGAAGTATTCCCCTCTGTCTTCCTTGTAGATAGAGTGCCATTATTATAGAGTGCCACTGTTTCCAGCACAAATCCACAACATAGCCCCATACTAGCTGCTATGAAGAAAATTAACCCTCAGCTGAAACCATTACAAACTTTAATGCACAGTCTGTTAGCTGAAGCTTGTGAACTCGGTTCAGATACAGATTTCCTTTTTGTACTATCTTTCACAGTTGCTTCTCTGCAAAATAGAGAAAAAAGGAAGCAAGCTATTAATACCTGTCTTTTGTTCTTCCTCACCAATTGTTGTATTTGTTATAAAAAATGGTATGCGGGTCCACTCTTCAACAGCTGTTATAAGGCCAGAGTAGCACAGATGTATATTTATAGCAGTAGATTTACAGGAATATGCGCTACCTGAGGAAAATATTAAAAGAACTCTTAATTTTGACCTTTTGAATGGTTTGTTGATCATGAAGGATTTAAGTTGTTCATGGTTACTGGTTTTGTTAGGGTTAAATATGCATATAATAATAATAGGTTGAGTTTTATACAGTGACTAAAGTTGAATAGAAAATACGAACAAAATTTTGAGATGTCACATCTATTGCACATGAAGGAAATAAATTGCAAATTGTTTTTATTTAATCACAAAATACTGGTCTAGACCACTTAACATTCTTTGTTCTAATTTTGACCTTCTATGTATTTTACCGTTATAAAAAACCTGAATTTCTAATGGAAAATTATTTAAGAAATCAAGATCTTCAGAAATGTTCTCACTTATGAGTGATTGGTGGCTGTTGGGGGGGAGTTGTTTGTTTTTATAAAAGTACTAGTATCTTAAAAAAATCCTGAACAAATCCCCTTCTTACCCTTAAGAGACCTGTAAGCATGCTTTAGTTACATCGTGGTGTTTAAATGACATGATTATCTGGGGTTGGTGAAAATGTGGAGACTCTTCACCTTCACAACTATTTGAAGCCAGATTGTAGTATGTAGTATTAGGGTCAAGGTGTCTCTTGTGAATGTTACTTGTTTAATTGTAGATTATGGATGTGGGGTGGCCTGATCTCCATGCTCCGCCTCTTGATAAGGTGTGCACCATCTGCAAGGCTATGGAGTCGTGGCTGAACAATGATCCCCAACATGTGGTGGTGATCCATTGCAAAGTAAGTGAGCTTTGTGTATACACATTGCCTATCAGTTTGTATTCATTTTCAAAAACAGTTTCCCTTATTCTTACTCATTTAAAAAAAAAAAAAAAAAAAGGAAATTTTATCTGTTCTCAATATTGGAAACAGCGTGCCACGTCTTCAGTTGATTTAAGTAAGCTTAAATCCATTGACCTTGCATGCTTGTTATATATTGCTTTTCATGATAACTAAGGTTCTAGCCTCTGCTTTAGGTATAGCCTGCAGTCATGTTAGTTCACTTCCTGCAAAGGTTGGTACTACTTCTGTGAGCGTATTTAGAAGCTTGAGGTTTTTCCAGCTCAACAGCAAACAAAAATAGAAGCTCTTCATGTTCTGTGGCATTCACTGATTTTGTTGCAGGATAGGGGTAGGCAACATATCACAGATCATCCCTTTAGATTGTCGTATGCCAACATCATTGCAGTGCATTCCAGCAAAGCCACCATTGTGCTTCTCCTTGCTTGCTCACAATGAAGAGATATAAAGAGAAGCCTTAATTAATGCGGTGGTTTAACCTAGGCTGGACACCAGGTGTCCACTAAACCACTGTATCACTCCCCCTGCTTGACTAGACAGGGGAGAAAAGGTGTAACAGAACACTTGTGGGTTGAGATAAGGACAGGGAGAGATCACTCACTAATTAGTGTCAAGGGCAAAACAGACTGAACTCAGAGAGAAAATTCATCTAATTTATTACCAAGCAAATCAGAGTAGGATAATGAGAAATAAAATCAAATCTTAAACCACCTCCCCCGACCCCTCCCATCTTATTGAGCTTAACTTCACTCTTGTTTTTCAGCCTACTTCCCCCTCAGCGACACAGGGGGATGGGGAATGGGGGTTATGGTCAGTTGATCACATGTTGTTTCTGCCCCTCCTTCTGCACTGACCTTGGCGCCCGCAGAGTTTCTTACATCTTCTCACGCCTCTCTCTGGCTGCAAAAGCTCTCTCTGTTTGGTTTTTTTTTTTTTCCCCTTCTTAAATATGTTATCACAGAGGGGCTGATTGGCTTGGCCTTGGCCAGTGGTGGGTCTGTATTGGAGCCGGCTGGCATTGGCTCTATCAGACACAGGGGAAGCTTCTAGCAGCTTCTCGCAGAAGCTACCCCTGTAGCCCCCCTGCTACCGAAAACTTGTCACAGAAACCCATTACAATTAAATACAGATAAATTTAATTCAGAACTAAGTTGGTAGCTGTGCTAGTGACACTTGAGTCAAATCTATCTCTTTATCACTGGCAGACATTACTCTAAACAGTGAGGATGATAATGGGACCAAAACTTATTTTGAAGTCAGGTTGTTCCCCATACCTGAATTGCTTGCAGGCAGAATGCCATGATTTTATGAAACTGTTGAATTTTTACTAGTTGCAGGACTGCAGCCAGGAGAATGACCCATACATGGGACAAAAGGAAAGAGACAAAGTATTCCTAGACATTTTGTAGACAGATTGGTAGTGCATATTGTTGATATAACGCCTTTTGGTAATGACTTTAAAGCTTTCATCCATGAAGTTAGATAAAGCTACTTGTATCAGCTGAGACTTACACTGTTTTGAAATCTGTGAGAATTACTGCTGGGAAAATTGTACGGAATTTATGTCATGTAAATTATTTAATAAGATTTTGGAACATGTTTTAAATTACCCATAGAAAAATAAGTAGTAATTGTTACAAATCTCAGGTGCTGGGGAAGTAAAAATGTCCAAACCTGCTGGAAATTCATATGCTTTCCAAAAAAGGTATTTTACAGTATTTCGTGCCAGAAATTGCAACATTGCCTAGGCTTGTCTTGAATGAGCTCTGGGAAAAGTAATATAAAATTAGAATAGTTGATACAATGTTTCTACTACTGGTCAAGGTTTTATGTTTTTTGTTAGGTTGGGTTTTTTTTTAATAATTTCCTCTCAGTCTATAAGACTTGACAGGCATGCACATAGAAATACTACTTAGTGTTTTTTATGTCACTTGTTGGCCAGCTTGCATAGACAGACATACTGCTGGCCATCATTACCAGCTTTCCAACAACACAGGAGATGCATGAACAGAAGGACTCTCTGAATCTCCTGTATTAAAGTGTTGTTTAGTATAGGTCTTAAATAAAATAATGCCCAGTAATTTAATAAATTAAATAAGTTATCATTTCCTTTTTCCTACTACAGGGAGGAAAAGGAAGGATAGGTGTAGTCATATCATCATATATGCACTTCACCAATGTTTCTGCAAGGTAAGTTGTGAATAATGCATATTGTCTGTTTTTTACAATTAAGGAAACATCAGAAAAAGATACCTTTTAATTGTAAGTACTGTTTGTCAGCTTATTGTTAGTTAAGGTTTGTCAAGTTTTCTTCTCAGAGTCTTGGAGTATGTCTTAAAACAGCCTGCTTTCATGATGGAGTTTTCTTGTGGTCCTGCTTTCAGCAGGACATTGGACTAGGTGACACTCCTAAGGTCCCTTCTGATCTGAGATATTCAATGATTCTACAGGAAGATTCTCTAAAGAGTCATTCAAGATGAATGAAGAAATGTGCAAGAAATCATTTTTATGTAATGGTTATAAAATATATACCATCTTTATTCTATTAAACACATCTATTTGCCACATTCATGAAGTTGTCTCTTTTGAATCAATGGGAAACTATTCCTAATGTACTTAAGGAAAACAGTTAATAGAACCTGGAATCAATATTTCAGTAGGGAATTCCTAGACATTGATCGAAGTGCAGAATGCAGTTTAAGAAATAATCTAGACTTTATCTTGCAGTCAGTTCAAAAAATAGGTGTCTGATTATTTGATTTTAATTGTTTCATTTAGAGTGCTCAAATTATGAAATTAAAATTGACAACAAAGATATGTCAACAAAGATAAAATTTGATTAATGATCTCAAAATGATGACATTATTTCGGTTTGGGTTTTTTTGTTTGTTTTTAATCAATTTGTTTTCCCTTGGTCTCTTTTATATAAATGTGTTAAAATAAAAATGCACTGTGAAGGCCATGGTTAAATCAAATTTTGTTCTGAATTCATACCAGTCTATCAATAATAGATTTGATCCAATACTGTAGTACTGTAGTCCTGAATCACTGTAGGCTGATGGCAAATTACTCATGGATTTCAGTAAAACCAGCATCTCCGAAAATAATCTGTGTTCACTCTGGTAAGCCTGATCAACAGGTAATTGTAGACTAAGAAATTAAGTGCGTTATACACACCAATATGTGCTGAAAAAATAAATACATATATCTTCAAGAAGTAATTGGGACAGTGATTGATACAATTCTATAATTTGTTGAGAAGTATTGCGAATGACAAAATCTGTCAAGTGAGGATAGTACCGTACTATGTTGTGTTCTCAGTGTTGCAATATTGTGTCATCCTTAAAGGTGGTACCTGGCTATAAAATAATATATAAATACATTTTAGTAATGCCATAACAGGACACCACCTGGATGTGATTGTAAAGCCCAGCGATGAAAGGTGTCATCTTTTACCCTAAACAAATTCTGGATTCTTCCAGTGAGGTTGCAGGAGAGGAGTGAATTTGGAAGCCCTCCTTTAAATTTTTTGATTAACTGTCAGCTCCAAGCCAAAACTTAACTTTTCTGTGTAAGAATGAAGTTGGGGAAGTTTCCTAGCTAGTATTTGTATATCCTTATCATTATCAAGACTCTTCAAAATGGTACATGGAAGCCTCACAGAAGCAGAAATTACTGAAGGTGCTGCTGTTGATGGTGTCAGCTGCTGTGTCAGAAGCGGTACTCTGAAGACTTTGAGGATGTTCACACTAAGTAAAGTTTCTAATTGCCTGCATGCACATGCAAAAAAGTCTAGACTTAGTGAAAAAGCCTCATAATGCAAGCCCATTTTAGTTATATGTTTTAAATATCTAATTTTCTCATTTAGTAAGGAATAATGTGCCGTCAAATTTAATGAGGACAAACAGAGCTCTTTGTAATAGTTGGTAAACTCTGTTTTTACAAGTAAAGTACTAGCAGTCTTTGGCCACTTACAAGTGGGTTGCCTAAATTCTAGGTGGTAATGTGGGTGAAAGGCCCTCCAGGTTGGGGGTTTTGTTTGGGCTAACAACCCAATCATGTAAAAAACAAAACCTGTTACAGAAACTGCAACAACACTATGCCACCGGGTTCGATGGCATAGTGTTGTTGCAGCCCTATGCTCCTCGAGGAGTAACAAGGACTAAACAATAAACAACAATGTGGATGAAAATGTATGAAGATGTATGATGGATTGGGTGAAGAAGAGAAGTTTTGAGGCAAGGATATTCTAAGCACATGCTATGTAATCTTTAACATCCATGAAGAAAAGGCACGACTTTACAGTTTGATCCAGCGCCCTGTCAAGACAATCAGTAACTTCTGATTAATTGTTGAAAAAAGTATAAATTCCTTTTTTAGCCTGATACGCGTATGTATACTTTGCACAGTTTTTTTTTTTTCCTCTGGACTCATATAGGTTGAACTAGATGTGGGCTCTAGCTCAGGGCACAGGAAACAAAGACTGAATTATTTGACTGCTTTAATGATCCTCTAGCCCTCCTTTACACCTCATGTATGTACTACAGTCAGAGCTAGGAAGTGGTTTTCATCTCCATAATGTTGCTGCTGCTTTTTAAAAAAGAGAATAAGTTTGTATTTCACAGAGAGAACTCCTCGGTGGCACTCAGGAAATTATGGCAAGTGTCCTTCTTTTGCAGCCTGAGCTGCTTGACTTTGCTATTGCATTATGACTTTAACATATTCATGTTGGAAATATGCAATCCAGTTAATTGAATAAGGGGAGTAGGTGCTTTGCCTCAGGAAGGAAACTGCCTTAAGGTGTGGAATGAGAAGGTGTCAGTGGAAAAAATATTCTTGTCTGACCTGTAAGTGCCAGAGTTGCTAATTAGGGGCTTCTTTTCTTTTTCTCTTCTTTTTCTCCTTTCTTCTTTTTCTCCTTTCTTCTTTTTCTCTCCTCTTCTTTTTCTCTCCTCTTCTTTTTCTCTCCTCTTCTTTTTCTCTCCTCTTCTTTTTCTCTCCTCTTCTTTT
>VXBL01002468.1:0-44477 GCA_013400195.1 Aramus guarauna | reverse complement strand
TCTTCTTTTTCTCTTCTCTTCTTTTTCTCTTCTCTTCTTTTTCTCTTCTCTTCTTTTTCTCTTCTCTTCTTTTTCTCTTCTCTTCTTTTTCTCCTTTTTCCTTCCAACTATTTTGGCATATTTCAAGCAGTAACCTGCTGAATTTCCAAGATAACGCTGAACTGGAATAACATGGTATCTGTGTTTCTGTTTTGACAGTGCTGATCAGGCTCTAGACAGATTTGCTATGAAGAAATTCTTTGATGATAAAGTTTCAGCTTTAATGCAGCCATCCCAAAGAAGGTATTTAATTTGCTTCTAATTCATACCAATAAGAAATGTCGTTATCTTCTGCCCCTGTCCCTTACTCCCACCCCTGATATGTGAAGGCTGTTTCCACAAGATCCTCCAGTGACTCCTGAACTCTCAGCACTTTACCTTATATTAATATTCTTTGATTGATGAGATCTTTCCCCTTCAATTCCTGCATGTAGCCAAAGATAGATAAGACCTTTTGTACCACACTGTAATCTACATGTTTTCTTACTGCATTGTTTGTTAACATAAACAGATGTCACAATCTATTTTTTGATTGCTCCAAGATAACAGTAAATTCATTTTTCTGTGTCAGAAATTATGTGTATGGAATGTATGTTGATTAGTGTGCAATAAAGATCTTATTACCACTTGTTTGGAGGATCTGCAGATTATGCATCTGCACCATGTCGATGCTAGTAAATGTTTGTCAAAGCATGCATTGTTAATTCTGTCTATCTGGATGTCTTACCTTACCTTTTCAGTCTGCCTGCATGAATAAGGTTGAGTTAGGATTCAAAGCAAGCAGTTTGGAAAGTGAATAGTTCTAGGGTTTGCTATTTACCTCTTTTTTTTTTTTTTTTTTTCTCCTTTCTCCCCCTGCCCCCCTTTTATGCCTGCATATGTGTATTGCATTTTAATAACAAGGATTTGAGAGTGGTGCTTACCACATAGAGAAGTGTGAACCATAGGGGCAAAAGCAAATAGATCTTTTTCATCTTCCCATCAAGAAGCCTTATGCTGCAGGCATGTTTCCACGAGAGCCAGGGAGCAGTCTCTATGAATCAGGGCAGTTTTTACATCCATGTTAACAGGAAGCTTCAGTAGCTCCTGACTTAGGTGATCTGTATGTAAGCCCTAAAGCTACAGATGAAATAGGTGTAAATGGTGGTATCTAGCTTTTGTACCCTCTTCAAGGACACTTGCTTAATTCTTCTGGGGGACTGAGAAAAGAAGTCTCAGAGAGACTTGGTTCACCTCCTGACTGATGGAATTAGCATCTTTTCTCAGTAGTACTGAACTTGAGCTGCCCTTACCGTCTTCCAGACACGTGCACACAAAGGTACTTTGGAGTGTCACTCCCCATGAGAACAGAGGAGGTTCTCCAAACCATTTGTCAAAACCATTCTCCTCCAGAACCTGGCCTTTCCTACCTTTTTGTGGCCTGGCAATGTCTGCTGATCCTATTGCAGAGAAATGAAAACCAACTGTGCCATTATTTGTGGGTAATTTTATAATCCTTTTTGATCTATTAGTGGCCTGAATCACCTTTTTAATGTGCTTTTTTTCTCTGAAACCATTCTTCGATAATTAGCAATGTCCTTGTTAAAATCCCATTGATATATAAACAGATGTGATTTAGGTGAATATAAAAATGACAGAATTTGAAAATGCGCCCATTATTTGTATTTTGAAACTTTTTCTCCGTTATAGTTTTGTCCACAAAAAAAAAAATCGTGGCCATTAAGTGCATCAGACCTGAAAATACCACTTAGCTCTTCCCCTCCGCTAGCTGGATGCCATAACAGTGGCAAGAAAAGTAACTATAGACCAGATCTCCTATTCTGAATCCATTCTGACAATACCTAAAATTGATACTTAGATAAGCAGTTGAAGGTTTGCTTGAATAAGTAGTGCAGATACAGACACTTCATATTTAAAACTTTCTCATAAACCTCCAAGGTAAATCTTTGAACACCGTTCTCAAAAGTAAGCCAACTACCTATAAGTCCCCGAAATGCGCTACCTTGAGAAAGGTGTTCAAAAATTCAGTCAAATTTTTTGAATAATTAAAACCAGGTAGTGATAGAAAATGTTCAGAGTGAGAGATCACTGACCAAATGCTTTACTACACAATTTTTTGTCACGTAGGTGTGACAATTTGTAAATTTGTTGATGTACCAAATATTTTCAGAAAGACTGAAGGAGGAAACAAAAAAGTCATATTTTCTTAACATTTCAAAATAAAGTGAGCTTTGCTAGCTGTCTGCAAAATGAAACCTATTTTAAACCACCACAAGCCCCATTCTGGGGCGGGAAAGCTGTCATTGAGTAGGATACCTTTAGTTGTGGTTGAGGAGCATGCAATAAGGGATCGGTTAATGAGATCTGTGTGTAAAGGGGGAAAAAGAGGTGATTCTCTCTTTTCTGTGTGTTCCTGAGAGTGAAGTTAAATGAAGGTAGTGTGGTGGGCATGGAAGAAAAAGGGACTCAAAGTCAGTAGAAAAATTAAAGGAGACTGATTTCCCTCGGTTATTAAAGAAGATTGGAGGAATTTAACACACACTGCAGTGGCATTCACTTGCATGTACTTGCTCATCAGCTTGTGACCAAAACAGGTATTAAATAGTAGAAATACAATGATTTTCATATTGCTATGGTAGCTTTCCTCTAGTGCTGAGTAAGATCACTTCTCATTATGAAAATATTATTTGCCTGCATTGCCTTAATGTTGTGCTGCTGTGAAAACCAATTGAGACCTTCACTTGCAACGAGAAACATATACCAAAATGATTGACTTTACTATCTCTTCTAGTTCCTTTCTTATTTTACAGTAGTGATGTAAATAACTAAAATGAAGACATCGGTAATAGCAATGTAACAGCCATGGATTTAATAGTGGTAAATTAAAGTGTCTTTTCATGCTGTTTTGTGAAGAGTATTCTTTTGGAGTTATGTGTAATGTCACAATGCTATTCACTATCCACAACCTAGAATTATTAATGTGTAAAGACTATTTCCTTTTGATACAATTGCATTACTGTTTTTATTTAATTCAGATAAATTTTGTATTTTTTTAGATACGTGCAATTCTTAAGTGGCCTTCTATCTGGATCTGTGAAAATGAATGCAACCCCTCTTTTCCTGCACTATGTTATCCTTCATGGCATCCCAAGCTTTGATGCTGGGGCAGGTAGATTACTCTACTCTTCCTATCCAAGTGTAGGCTCAAAGTCTTCTTTCATTTTGGAGCTTTCTAGAAAGCCACATGAATCTCAATATAGAGTTGACGCTCCTTGATATCAGTCCAAATATTCCCAATAAAAAAACCAGGAGAAGAGAAATATCCTAAGAGTAAAAATTACAGTAGGTGAAATAAAATTCTTGTCCTTTGTTAAATGAAGAGTTGATGCTATTCATGTCTGCCTAGGTTCTGAACAGTTGTGATCCCCATCCCTGCAAAAGAGCTGAGAACCTGGTCAGGTTTCACTGTAATTTCCTCCTTGTTTATGAAATAAACATAATCATAAATATAATCTCTTTTCTGTTTTGAGATTGGATTTTCTGTGGAAAAGCCATGTGGATATGGTGTGTTTCTAAGATGTCCTGCTATAATAACTGGCTTTAAAATTAAAATGCTAACCCAAGATACTGTGCTAGAGCACAGTAAAGGAGTATAACTGTATTTTTATCATCTGAGAGTTAAATAGCACCTCTCTTTTGAAATGTCATCAGCTTGAATTTGCAATGCTCCATTGTCATTGTAGTCTGGTTTTATTTCTAAAGCAACTGTTTCAATAAAGACAAGGTATTGTTTGTTGGAGAACAAAATTTAAGGGACTTAGTAGTTTTGAGACAAAACTAGGTCAAATATTTTGTTGAATTTTGAAAGTGCTTTTAATTTTGTTTTGGGGCTTGGGTTTGGGTTTTTTGTTTTATTTTGACCATTCTCTTTCTTCACTTAATAGTTTTGTTTTCCTGCGGAATAAGCGGGAAGGCAGACAGAGAGACATTTAATAAAGTATTCCCTCTTTCTTTCCTTACCAGAATCCTTTAAAATCCGCTCCTCCCCAATTCAGAACTAGTCTGAAGATCAGGAAAAAGTTACTTTTTTCATAAATTGTAATCAAATACTTTTTTGGGGGAAAAATTAATTTGTCAAAGCGAATTTTGCTTTGAAGGGTATTTTAACAGTCAGTGCTGTGCCACTCAATCTGGCTGCATGTAAAGAAAAATAATTACAAAACAGTCTTTTCTGTGGACTTCTTTTCAGCTTGCCGGCCTTTTCTGAAGTTGTACCAGGCTATGCAACCAGTTTTCACATCTGGAATATAGTAAGTCATAGGCATTTTTCTTTATGTTTGAATCCAGATTTGAATTTTCATAATTGCAGAATTACATAGTCTTCTTCCTTTTTTTTTTTTTTTTCCTTTAAACTATAAATTTTATTTTTCTTTTCTCTCCTGTTAAGTAGTGTAGGGCCAGAAAATCAAAGCCGAATCTGCATTGCTATAGACCCTGCCCAGCTTTTGAAGGGAGATGTTATGGTAAGTTAATTGTATGGAATGAAAATCTAGTACTGACGTTTAGTTTACAGTCTCTGACCTGTTTTGCCTTCTTGTAAAAAAAATAAATAGAGCAAATGGTTGCAGACATACTGCAAAATAGGTTATTAAGTTAATTTAGTCATCATCTTTGAGTATTATAGGAATCAAAATTCCTATAAAACTCAAGTTAGAGGTTTTTAGGAGCTGAAACAATTGCTGTCAGCATTTCCATTTCATAGCATCACCAAGTGCAGTAAGGCCCATATTGCTATTTTCTGTGTAAAAATTGCTTTGGGGAGTATTTGTAACTCAGCATTAAAATACCCTTATCCTGTAGCTTGGCAGGCAGTGTGCACAATCATAAAATTATATGCTGTAAAGGAAATACCTAACTAATTCTAAATTGTTTGGAACTCAAAAAGGTGTAATAGTAAATAAAAGCTTTCTGATTCTACAGGCACCTGCAGTATTTAGAAAGCAATTTATATGTGCTAATATAGTACATGTAATTACCTGTGTGCAAAGCATAACTACAGTTGAATTGCTGCCCTATCATTTTCAATCTCTGCTTTCTGTCTTGGTTGTCATACACAGTTATGCACAGAGAAAGTAAAGAAAGATAGTTGCCGTGCCTTTCAATTTGTTAAACTAAGAGGACAGAAGAACATGTGGAATGAATGGTGGGGGGAAGTATTGTCAGAAAGTATTCCTGGTCTATTGCTAGTAGGTTTCAGACTGTTTGGGGTTTTTTTAATTTTATGTACTACTATGAGAAATGTTGGACGCCAGTGTAAAGGGTCCTTGGTATCAGCTTCTTCCCCCCCCCCCCCTTTTTTTATAATCTTTTTTGTTATCCTTCGTCCTCCCTTTCCTACTTCCCATTCAGTTTAGTATACTGTTCATTTCATTTTCTCTCTCTTTCTCTCTCTCCCTCCCCATATACCGTATATATATATGGTATACTCTGGAGGCTTGGGACAATTTCAAATTCAGGAAGATTTGTTACTTAGTGGAGGACTGTTGGTGCCTGAGGAGATGGAACAGATCACAAAAGAAATCAGTCTGAGACAAATTCAGTATCTCTCAAATGTGTGTTTAAAATGAAAAATGAGCACATAGCTTTTCAGTAATACTTGCATCATTTTAAAAGAGAGCAACCTCATTAATCCCATCCTATTATTGGAGGTAATTCTTCTGAGCAAGCCAGTGTCTCATTTAGCACGGTAGTATTTCCTAAACAAAGACTTCACTTCATTTTTGAGTATTTTTTTACTACATACAATCAAAACCATCAGTGGTTTCAGGAAAAAGAAAAATCTATAGGATGCTCTGCCTCCAACTGCAGAAGGTTTAACAACTTGAAATGCATGGGTTTAAAAAAAATATTACTTGCTTGACTTAGGTTTAGAGAATTTGTTAACCCAATTTGAATAGTATGTGGTGACACAGCCACAGCTGTTGAAAAAAACTGCACTGACATCTGTAAACGCATATAGGTATTTCCCAGCGTATTGCAGTAGCTTGCATTAATTCTTGAGTGTGGCATCAGAAGGTAGTGGAGTCAGCATTCAAAGTTAAGCTTAGAGTTCATTGAAAGCTTATTATGTACACCAAGCACTAAAAGATGTTTTTTCATATCCTGGGTATAGATGTACACTGTTACTCATTGTAAGAGCAGTCAGATTTTCATAAAGAATTGCAGTTCTCTATAAGTAAGCTCTTGAGGATATGCTAAGTTAAAATTATTCAGGGCTGATACTTCGAATTAGAAAGTAGAAAGAAGCAAGACCCAGATTCAGCATTTTTATAAACATGATTCTGACAAAACATGATTCTGACTCTGCAAAACCAAAACTTTTGATAAGTTGGAGGATAAAATGTATTGTTCAGGTATTTAGTCTTCTGCATCTTCAGAAACTCTCATGTATGATCCACATGTAAAAGTAATGTGATTGTTTAAACAGCTAAAGAAGTTAATGTTTTAACACAAAATTGTGGAGGAATGTATATAATGTTAATGAAGCTCTTAAGTCTTTTCAAGGTTTTTTTTTTCTTCACATAATTACATAGAATTATCTTACAGTTACTTTCAGGCTAGTTACACATTTTGGAGCAGGTTAGTTCTAATATCTCTCATCAGGGGCTCTTTTTTTTCACTTCTGGGCAGACTTGCAATTGTCATCCTTTATGATGGTGTTTTGCCTTTGCATAGAGTTGCTGGGCATAGTGGAGAATGAGCATTTATTTATTCTTGAATCAAACAGCCTAATGGTTTCTCCTACCTTATAATTTGGTAATTTAAGAGACTGATTTACTCCTGTGGTTCTTGTGAAATGATGCTGGTAGTTGTGTTGGACTAAAAGGAAATAGATCCCTTCAATATGTAGGGGGTTGTACACCATATTAATTTTAGTGGGTGTAAAGCACTGTTTGAAATAAGAAGCAAATAGTATTTTACCTGGTATTACCACTATGCTGTAGGGGAATCTCTTTTATAAAAACAAACAAACAACGCCAAATCCTCACTTTCAGATAAAATAATGCTTACTTACGAAGAGAATCTCCCAGCCTTTATAAAGGGTTAGGAATATGTGGTTTTGCGTAGAGAATACCTGGGGAAAAAAAAAAATCTCTGGTATATGGGCTGAAATACTTCAGAAGTCGTCCTGTGTGCCATGGACATGGTCAACACTGATTAACTTCTGGAATTTAAGGTATCACAGAGTTACTATAATGAAGGGTAGAGAGCAAGAGCTTATGTTAGAGTTTTAAAATCCTATAGTGAGAAGAATTTCATAACTATGTTTTAATCCTAACTTTCAGAAGCGTCCCTCTTAAACCCCTACATCTTTTTTATATTACTTCAGTTTGAATAACTGTTTGCTCCTTAGTTATTCAGTATTTTCTATCTAGAAGACTTTCCTCAGTTTGCTTTTAAAAAAGGTTATTTTTGTTGTTGTCTTTTTAATGCATTTCAGTAACACCTGCTTTATCATAAAATCCTGATATCATCAGAATAATATAAAGTTTTCAGTCCTGGGACTAAAGTTATCAAAATTTTTATGTATTCCTGTAAGAATGCTGAGTGGCTTTGTATTACAGTTACTTGGAGAATTAGTAGGTAAAATATCCATAAGTCTAGTTTAAGGGAAGGTGGTGTTAGAGAGTAGGTGTAGTGTTCTCCTTTAGCTGCTGAAATTCATACTAGATGATATTTTTACAGAGTTCTGTCTTATTCTAGCCAAGGTGTCAAAACTACTACCAACTTCCTACAGTAACATAAAACAAGATCTTATCATCACTACAGTGGAGTTTTTAAAAGTCCTAGAATACATGTAATGTGCTCGCAGGCTTGCTTCTAAAAACTGCATATTCTTCAGTTACTTTGAAATGGGCGTGCTATAATTCAGTTCTAGATTAATTTGGTACTGTGAAGTTGTACAGATACAAGTCAGCATTCCAACATTGTACTGACACGTGTTATGATTCTGAATCATAATCTACTGATTGGTGACAGATAGTGATTAAAATAGTAACTATGATTTTCACACATTCAGAACTATCTAACCTTGAGCCTGTATAATTTTAAAGGATTGAATAACGCATACCCTGCTTGTTAAAACATCAGAGGTATCTGCAATAAAATGGGCTGTGGCTGCTTTACTCAGTAACTAATGCATACATGTTTTGTTTGCTCAGATTTGTAAGAAATGATTTCCTGACATTTTTCTCTCTTTCTAGCTGAAGTGTTACCACAAAAAATACCGGTCAGCTACTCGTGATGTGATTTTTCGCCTTCAGTTTCACACTGGAGCTATTCAAGGACATAGCCTGGTGTTTAGGAAACAGGACTTGGACAATGCCAACAAAGGTACTTGCCTTCTGTGGTTGATTGGATCCGTATGTGTGTGAGGGTGCATGTGTGTGCCTGTGGATGTGATGATCATCTTCAGGACCTGCTTTCACAAGGATTCTTGAGGTTTTTTCCATCCCTATTTTTTGGGAAAGGGAGACTGTTTTGTGTTAGTTAACTAATAGCATGTAATACAGGCAAACCCCTAATGAGAAGAGCAGCTCTTTAAGTGAGTTAACTTGCCAAATAAGTCAGATACTCCTACATAGTCCTTACTGACTTCTCTCACATTTGTAAAAGCAACAGACATTTGTTTAAAACAGTGACTTTGTTAATCACCATAACAGGAAATAAGATGAGCTAAGCTGATCCCTTTTTTGGTTAATAAATACAGTCACAAAGTCTGATATTGTATGTGTGACCTAGTCTGCTTGAATATGGAGATCATCTAATATGCTTCAGAATATCCAAAAAGGGAGGCAAAGTTTTCAGATACATTTGAAAATGTGTTGTGCTAGTCTTTGTATTTTCCAAATTATTACTTCAGTTTTATTTTTATGATTATATGCAGAACTGTAACTCCCTAACCCTACATTACTAGCAAACTAAAATCAAACATATTTTCCTGCAACATATGGCTACACAAAAGTTTTGTAGTCAAGTATTGCAGTTTAGCCAATATAGAGAACAATTTTAGTTTGCTCCTGGGTGTATTTTCCTTTAAAAGCCAAAGCCAGCCATGTCTGTCTGGAGAGAGGTTTGGGAACTGTATATCTATTCTGCTTTTGACTGTTCTTGGAAGTAAACAGAACTCCAACCAGTGCTTATGTGGTCTTTTCTGGAGAATATGTGGGGCAAAGAATGTGGCTCTTTTGGAAGCAAATTGCTAAACTGCAAGTGAGGGAAGAGTGACACAAGTACGTATATTAATAGCCATAGAGAATCCTGATTTCTGAGTGCCTTGGAACTACTTTCCTGGGAGATTGCTGAGATACTATCCCTTGTTTTCAGATGACCGTTTCCCTGATTATGGCAAAGTGGAATTAGTGTTTTCAGGAAGTCCTGAGAAAATTCAGGGTGAGTATACAGAAGAAAAAATACGGCTAGTTTGAAAATACATCACATTGAAATGTATATTTAAAAAAAATAAATCCCTTTTCCCTCTTTTATTCTACTTCTCTTGTAGAAGATCTGAAATTCAACTTTACTGTTAAAATATGTAATATAGTTACTGTTTTCAATTTGAGAAATTTAATGAAGCCTGCACTTACATCAGCATAGGAGTGATCAGATTTTGTTTTAAAACTATACCAGAACAGTTACTGATAACCAGTGGAAAACATTTGCATATCTGTGTAAAACAGGGATAGTATAGGTAGCTTGGCCCAGCATAAGTGACAGCAGTGGCCTATCCCAGAAACTTTTTTGGATGTTGTCATAACTGATTATATTTGCAGTGGTGAAGTGCGGACTGTCTTCGATTTAGCATAAAGAGATACAGCTATAGTTTTGTTGGAAGTACTTCTGCTCTGAATTTAGCTTGTAGAGTATATCCTGTATGCCTCCAGAATTCTATTGTAATATGTTTAAGAGATAATTATTAAATCTATTAAATAATAGATAATTCTGACCTGCAATAAGAACTTAAGATCATGCTTTATATTGCAGTTTAATTCTGTTAATGGCTGTGTTCTTACTCATTTTATGGTGTTCTGAAAAGTATGGATTCTGCCTGAGACTGAATGAAAACCAAATATGCTCAACTGTCTCATACATGTTCCCATTCAGTGTCCTGTGAATTTTCCTTCCCTGCCCCCCCCTCATTTGATCACTTAGAAACTTGTAGTAGCAGCCAGTAAGAAGTTGGATTCTGTCCAGCTGAACATGAAGATCTCACTTAAGCCTGTTTGGAAAGCCATATAAGAAAAACAGTTGTATAAATAAATTGGTCTAGCTTGTTCTAAACATTTCTGGATAGTAAATGCTTGAAGAAAGGCCAGCTGATGTGCCTGGAAAAGGATCAAAATTTTTTAAAGTCCCCCTTAGATGGCAAATCAGAGGTTTTTTTTAGCAGGATCCAAGTTATTTGCAAGTAAGGTTCTAAGTAATTGGAAATTTGTATTCAATTGCTATCTAAAGGGATTAAATGCCTAGGAAGAAGAGTTCACCTTGAAATATTTATTTACAATTTCTGCAAAATTACTTTTCTACATCTGGAAATATTATAGAATCATAGAATAACTGCAGGGTCCATCCTCCTGATAAAAGCAGGGTCATCTGTGAGATCAGACCAGGTTGTCCAGAGGTTTGTCCAGTCAAATCTTGAAAATCTCCAAGGATGGAGACCTCACAACTTCAGTGGGTGCACTGTTCCAGTGTCTGACTGTCCTCACAGTGGATTTAGTTTTCTTTATATTTATTCTAACTTACATAGATTCAATTTATACTTTGCCCTTGTTGTGCTTCTGCCTTGCTCCCGCCTGTCTCTGTCTCCTCCATGGCCTTTGGGGGGCTGCTGTCAGGTCTGCCCCAAGACCATCTCATCTCCAGACTGAAGAAGCCCATATCCCTCAGCCTTTCCTCACAGGGCAAGTCTTTCAGTCCTGACCACCCTTGTTGCCCTCCCCTGAACTTGCTTCACTTTATTCATATCTTTCTTGTATTGTGTAGCTTAAAACTGGACACAGTATTCTAGCAAATAGCTGACTGTGATACAATTTTTAAGAAAGAATGCGCTTGCCAAGAAGATGACACCTAAATATTTAGGTAACAAACTTCATAAATCTGCCTTGTGACAAACATCATCACAGAAACTCTCTACAGATGGCTTTTTTCTGCCTGCATATAAAGGTACAGGACCACATCATTCTTGTCCTTCTAATTTTAACTTGCCTTGTTTTGAAAGTCACAGCGTGTGCATAACATCTTCAGAACAATTTACAATAGGACTTACTTCTCCAGGCACAGCTGAAGAGTCGATAACTGAGGATTTCTTTGTTCCGTAATCTAGATAAAGGAACAAAGGCAGAAAACTGATTTGATTTGGATCAGTGTCAAAGCCAAGTCCAAGGTCATGCCTGTGCTTTGCGTTTGAATCACTGGACCACACCTGTATTCCTTATAGTATACATTTAAAAGCTGAATATTATCTTATGCCTTGTTAAGGGCACAAAAATGTGGATAACTGCTGAAAATTCCAGGTATGTTCGGCAGAAAGTAATTAGGCACAGTCAAACACACTGAAGGCAACCCTCCCAATCTCAGGTTCTGCCAGGAGGCTGGAGAATGGATGAAGCAGCTTAGCTGGCACCTTGGGGGAACTGGGAGGGACATGGAGTGGCACTTTTCAGCTCTCCCTACTCATCTTTAGTGATAAATTGCTCTGGTATTAGAATGATAATCTGTAACAAAGTCTTATTTTATCATTCCTTTAGTAGCATCTCTTCATAGATGCTTGTGGTTTCATTCTGGAAAGCTCTTTGTTTTATTGTGCCTGCCTATAGAGCTGGATGGATCATGTGTGTTAGTTGTGTTTGGGGGCTGATCCAGGTTATCAGAGCTACACCATAATCAAGAAGCTCAAGATAAAATTCTTTGCTTGTACCTTCTGTAATGAAACATAAATAAAGCTTTAGCTGGTTTATATAGCCTTTCTTCCCCTCTTGCTGCTTCTTACATTTCAGAATATGGTATTGCAGTTTGGGGAGCAAACTTCTGTCAGAAGGCCTCATATATATGTGCATGGATATAATTACAAATGTAGCTGTGATAATTTTTGGTTTCAAACAGATGTTTATTTTTTAGGATGTGAACACCTTCAGAATGACCATGGAGTGACAGTTGATTACAATACCTCAGACCCACTAATACGCTGGGACTCCTACAATAATATGAGCCCTGATGGGGAAGGTGAGTAATTCAGTCACATGAGACCAAGGCAAAACCTTTCGGAACTGTGCCAGAGCATTTGAAAAGGAGGAAGGAAAGCTCATTTGCTTGAACCTAATGCCACTTCGCTGATGTGTTAAGTAGCTGTCTACCCTTCCCTATTTAAATTTTAGTGGCTCTAATAGAAAGAAAGCTGTAGTAGATTCTCGTTAATGCACTGAATTGCACTGAGACACAACTGGTTGATACGAGTCACTATATTATTTGTAAATTTGCTTGATTTTTTTTGTTTTGTTTTGTTCTAAAGTTTCTGTTGTGGTGAGTTTGTAGCCTTCGGTACTTACTATGTTATCTGGGGTATTGAAGGAGGTGCGCTAGGCTGTAAAGTTATGGGTAAACAAATAGCAAATGATGTGCATATCTACATATTTCCGCTCATAAATTTACCTGTTTCTGAATTGCCCTTTTATTTCTTAGATTTTTCTTCTGTAATCTGCTGATACATACAGAAGAGGAAAGCTGCCAGTAGCTGCTTACAGATTTCTGACTCCAGTGTGGATGCTTTCCTGATGCTTTGCTTGAATGAATGTTGTGCTTTTAATGGATATAGTTTTCCTGTAAGGACTCAGAATGTCACACCTGTGTCTGCGCACCTCAGTGCACATGGCAAGCCTGTAGCAAGTAAAAATGGTAGCAAGTAAAAACATGAGAGAAGCTATTGAGTGGATGCCAAAGTTCTTGTTTTTACAACTCTCCTGTTATGAAATGAGAGGTAGAGCTAGGATACTTAATTAGCTGCTCTCTAGACTCAGTTTCCATTGATATTTATAATCTGAATTCAGCATTGACCATCTAATGACTATATCAGTGAGGATTTTAGGGGCATACTGGGAGCTTGACTTTTTTTCCACTGCATAGCTCTTGTACAGGAGTATTTCTTAATCCAAGGCAGACTCAAATCTGCAGAAAACTAAGGGAAAATAGAGGGTGAGGAGCAAACAGTCATTTGGCACCGTTACATGGGGCAGGTAGAGCACTCCGTAGGGAGTCATCAGAGGTTTTATAGTTTGGTAAGACTGTGCAGTATTTTTGAGAAGCAGTAACATCAAACAGACTGAATCTTGGCTGACGAAGATACCTCAATTTCTGCCCAAGATGTTTCCATATCATTTCCTTTCTTTTGCCCCCTCATCCTTTTCCCCCTCCTTTCTATATACATAGCCCTCAGCAAGCAATGCATTGATGTAAAATATTTTTTAATTCCTAAGACTGAATGGATAGATGGATTTGACCTTCCCATCCTCATGCATTGCATTGTAAATAACTACATCAGTACAGAAAATTGAAAGTAGCAATAAATGTGTAGGCAGCACACTGGAAGATACAGAACTGTATGCTGCTCATGTGTCGTAGAAGACTTGATCACAGACCATTCACAAGTACAATTAGCTTATTTTCCTGTTGTTCAGAAGTCGTATGTGCCACTTAATAGGCTTTTCTGTGTAATTTGTTTGCATGATGTATTTTTAATTATGTGAGGTACAACATAAATATGATGTGTTAGCATAGATATTGAGAAGTTTGGAGTGAGTCCAGAGGAGGGCCACGAAGATGATCAGAGGGCTGGAGCACCTCTCGTATGAAGAAAGGCTGAAAGAGTTGGGGATGTTCAGCCTGGAGAAGAGAAGGCTCCAGGGAGACTTTACAGGAGCCTTCCAGTACCTGAAGGGGGCCTACAGGAAAGATGGGGAGGGACTGTTTATCAGGGAGTGTAGTGGTAGGGCAAGGGGTAATGGGTTTAAACTGAAAGAGGGTAGATTTAGATTAGTTATTAGGAAGAAACTCTTCCCTGTGAGGGTGGTGAGGCCCTGGAACAGGTTGCCTAGAAAGGTTGTGGATGCCCCCTCCCTGGAAGTGTTTAAGGCCAGGTTGGGTAAGGCTTTGGGCAACCTGGTCTAGTGGTGGGTGTCCCTGCCCCTGGCAGGGGGGTTGGAGCTAGATGATCTTTGAGGTCCCTTCCAACCCAAACTTTCTCTTCAGATCCCTTGGGAAGTGTTTCTTGTATATCGAACTAATTGTCCTCCATAACGGACTGAAGATTTTACTAAGTTTGTATGAAATTTCCTCCTCGAGCAGTGTATTAGTACAGAGGCTTCTCTTGATTTAAAATTATGCAGTCAAATGTAGAATTTGGAACTACAAAAATCAGAAGGTCTTCCTACTGCCATGTAGAAGTCTATGTAGATAGTTGCCATTGATTTTCTTGCGGTTTTAAAGTCATGGTACTCATCAAGTCTTGTGTGTGTTTTGTGAGCAGGAAGGAACAGAAAGGACTTTTGATCTTGCCTAGTACTCTTCTTTTTTTCCCTTGGGTTTTTTTGTTTGTTTGTTTTTTGCCTTAAGGCATCACTTAACATACAATAAATGTGTATGGATTTATAAAGAGTTGCTCATTTGCTGTAAAATAGCAAGTTGACTGCAAAGATATACCATCTGTGGCCACAAATGTGTAGTATCTTCTGTTATGTCAAGAGATTTACATGTCTCCCAGTTCCTCTTGATAATCATGTTTTTCAATTTAACTTGGATATTGTAGCTCATACTTTCAGCCACACCTCACTGTCTGTCTTTTGATTGCTAAGGTCATATGCATCTCCTTTATATTTAGACTGATTTGGGTATTGCAATTGTTCATGATAATATTTTGGGAGTAGTTCGAAGTAAAGTGATAGACTAATGTGGGGTTAGTAGCTATTATTAAAAATTAATAAAAGCAATTACTGCTTGTAATTATGGCATTTGGGGCAGGGAGAGGGGGTTAGTGATAAATGAGGGTGAAGTATTTTCTATGGGAACAGGAAGTTGAAAGAAACAAGCAGTCCCTTCCCCCTCCTTGGAAAACTTTTCATATGCTTTACACTTACTAATATTTCTCTATCTCAAATACTAAATTACAACTATTTTTGAAAAAAGCTCCCCCTGACCAGAGGGAAGAGGTAAATGGAAAAGGTTTGATTTGTCTTCTGTTGAGGTGGGTTTTTTTTTTTAGTTCTCAATGATAGTTTTCAGGATTATTAGTAATTAGTGAGTAAGAGATACTATTGTTAAACACTTCACTCCTGCTGAAAATGCAAGTCTTCTTTTGGATAGGAACCATCAGTTTATGTGGAACCCACTGGCGGATCCTGGTACAAAACTGGGCTCTGAGGTCTTCTGAAAATAAAATCAGAGATACTAAAATAAAAATCAAATGTATTGTCAAAGAGCCAGGAACTTGTTTTGATAAAGAGGGTGAATAATTAGAAGATGACTGCTGCTTTTCCTTTTGCACTATGACTGCTTTATCTCAGGTTTATTCTAAGTATCCTGATAGCATGCTAAAATTATTCTAGAGAGAGGGTGAGTCTGCCACAAAGGAACAACTCTGTCTTAAGACTGTGGGATATGTATGACTGGGATACTATACTGCCATTTGTGTGTGCAGCATTCAGTTAGTTGAGATACGAGATTTTTTTTGTTTCATTTTGGTTTTTTTAATAAAGAAAACTGGTAAGCATCAAAAGTTGTAGTTGGCCAAAATAGTATTTGTTTCAGTTTGACTGAATTCAGTGCATTGGCAACAGAAATGCATCTGGCTGTTGTTCAGTGTTCCATTTTAAGACATTTCACTTATTTTAACAACCACTAAATCTTTCTGCACTGTTTTGTCTGCCAGCTCTACAATTTGTGGAAAGAAAAAAGCATGCGCATGTTAGAAATTGCTTAAAATGACAAAGGACTTTTAGCAAGTCTTTACAAGGCAGGAACTAAGTATCTTTCTCAACAGAACCTCACTGTTTGTTTCCTAGCAAAGTGGGTTTGCTTTGATAATTAGAAAACAACTGTGGAAACAAAAGGAAGTTTTTAATTCAAGCCAAATAGGGTAGGGCTGAGTGAATCCAAATTCTTGTATGTCAAGAGCATTGTTTTACAAATTTTCTAGCCCTTCATAACTCTAATCAACACCAGTTAGTCAAAATATTTATGAACTAGTTTGCTCCTGCTCTTTTTCTTTTCAGAAAGGAAAGTATGAGAAGTGTCTCCAGGTAGGCAATAACCAACATTCTGGTATGCACCCACATCATGTGATTAGATGGGATGTTTGACTTTTATTGAAATATTTTCTCCTCTTCAACCCAAAGCAAATAGCTATTCAATAGGGAGGTGCCCTCTCTTGTAGTTAAACACTTGTTTTCCCAGAGGACCATTCAGTATTGCAAAACTCAAGGGCTGAGGCAAAATTGCTTGGCTTTGGTACCTTAACAGGAATGCAGATGCCTACCAAAGAAAACAGCAGGTTTGATGCCATTTCTGGTGAGTGAAGCTGAAGAATAAATTGGTAGTGAATAAATGGTAATTCCAGCTTTTAGTCACCAGCTGGATGCAGTATTCTTTGAAACAGAGAGAGATTTGTTAGAAGTTAGGGATGAAAAGGTGTCCTCCAACAATTTCGCCTCTTTCTATTTGACAGTGAAAATAGAAACATCTATAGAAAACAGAAATATTTACCCTATCAAATGCTGCCAGTTTGAAACAGTATCTAAAATGCGTTGGAGTGTCTGCCTTTAATTGATTTTCTCTGAGAAACTTGTCTTCTGTTTCTTTAAGTTTTGTATGTTCTTTTTTTTTAATACAGAATTTAAATTTGGTTAGTTGTCTTAATCATGAGGATGACAATGAGTTTTAAGATAAATTAATATAAAATGGTTTCTCTTGTATGTCAGTAATATTGAATGCAAACATAGGATTACAAGCTTTAATTTCTTCTTGTGCACCAATAGGTAATTCTCTGTCACCTCCTTTAATACAGCATTGATTGTAACTGTACTGTAGCTTAAATATTTTTTTAGCTCATTATGTTAGGTACTAAGTATAAGTTCACTCAGGTGTTTTCAAGATTGTGCTTGATTAACTAAGATTGCTCTGGGCTGTAATTTCTTATTTTCATGTTTTGGGGTTTTGGGTTTTTTGACTGTTTTCTTGTGGGGTTGTTTTTTTGTTCGGTTGTGGGGGGTTTTTTTGGTGGGTAGGGTTTGTTTGTTTTGATTTTTTTTTTAAACAAAAAAAAACTATTAAGAGTATTTTGGATAGGTCAGTTAGGAGCTGAGAGTTAAGTGCAGTTAGGGGCCAGACTTTCAAAGGATTTACTGATTCAAAGTATCTTTTTTGGCTTATTTTAAAGGAGTATCTCTTAAGATATACTGTGCACCTTTTTGAAGGTCTTGAGTGTTTACTTAATGCGAAGCTGAGCTCTAGAACTTGGCGTGTCAAGTTCTATTGAAAAATATTTTTTTTTTCTTTTACCCAAACATGTGAGTGTATTGATAAGACAGGTTCTGAAGTGAGGAATTATGTGCATTTTATTGGGTGCACTGGGATATTGATTTTGCTAGGTACCATTTGTCAGTTCTGCTGAGTGTAAATTATAATTTATTTTATATGAAAACAGAAGCCCTCCCAAAATGCTACGTGCCAGAGAAGGAGGGTTATAACTGAGCTAAATGTTGAAAGTCTCATGTCTGAAAACACGAACAGATTAGAAGCAGAGTTCCCTAGGCATTTACCCTAAGCGCCTGGTTTTTTTCCATTAGCCACCTGCCTCTGACTGCCTGTACTTCCCTTTCTCTTTCCTATGAATTCCTTTGTCCTTGGTTCTTTGTCAGCTCCTACTTAGATATTCTCCTGTAGCTTCTCTGCCTTTCATTCTGTGAAGGTTGTTTGGGCACACTTGCCTCCACACCCCCGGCATCAATGTCATTAACAGTGCACAGGTTTATTTGAAGCACAGGTTGCACATGTCAAATACTTTCAAAGCTACTTCAGAGCCAATTATTTGCTTTCAAATACATACATTTTTAATGCCGTCCAATTGATTTCTGTCCTGTCTCAGTAATAGGCAGTGGTGTTATCTCAAGGATGTTATTCACTAACCCTTTGTCAAAGGCTTTCTTTACACTTTTAGACCCAAAGACTACAGGGCAAAATTTAAGTTGTTTAATAGACGTTTATGGTACATTCAGAACTTTTGCAGTTCTATTTTTATAATACTGTGCAAAAGACCTCTCTCTTCAGCACAGCGGGACTCAGACAGTAGAACCTTGGAGGAAGGTAACACACATGACTGTGGCTAGCATTCTTTCTTCTCTTTCCCATACTCTGTACGTATTGCCCAAAGGCTGTTATCTCGAGGCCGTGTAACACTGCTGTTTCAAGCAAGTCTTTTTTTCCCAGCTTATTTGGGTTCCTTAGCAGGCTTGCATTTACCTTTTAGCATGTGCCTGTTTCTTAGTCATGTCAACTACAGCCTATAGTTGTTAATATTGTTAATTTTAAACACAAATGTCCAAATTAATATCTCTTTCCATGTACCACAGGAGAAGCCTCTTCTCCCAGTCTTACAATCTGCTTAATGGCCCACGTAGAATAGAGACACAGGTGTGTGTTTCCCTACGCCTGCTTCCTGAACAACTCTTCCTGTCTCTTATGAAGGTGATAGGGCATCCCACCTGTTTAGCTTCATTAGACAAGGAAAAATAACCTTCATGATGATGTAGGTATTGCATATCTTTTTTTCCCTATAAAACCTTACTTGCTTGCGAGTAAAATTAGTATGGCAGCATCAGAGATTGAAAGTGTAACTTGTAGGAACAAACCAAAATGTCTTAGTACAAATTTGGATTTGGTGCTTGTGCTGTGACTTTCCTAAGATCATAAAGAGAAGCAATTAAATCCCCTCTCTGCCTGCACTCAAGCACGCATACACTGAACTACCTTGTGCATCATGCTTTCTATGTGAGTGTTCAGTCCAGTAACCAAGGATAATGTGAATAGAGGGCATCACCAGCCATGGTGCCATTTGCACATGACATAAGAGTCTCTTAAATGAATGCATGTGCATGAATGAACCCATGATTCATGATACTGAATTCATGATAATCTCCAAATGGCAAATCTCTGGGAAGACTTACAAAACAAAAGACAGACTTCAGCGTGAAAGTGGTTGGAGTTTCTTGGGGTTTTTAGGCCACCATGAAGTAAAGGCAGTACTGAAGTAATCAGATTGTTCTGAGTGACTGTTCCTGGGCTTGGGTGTAATTACTGCCTATTTTGCCGGTCCTTTGACAGCATGCACCTTGCCTTTTTTGGCTAAACTCCTTTTCAATGACTCTCTCCTCTTGGTGCTGCTTCAGGGTTCCAGCTAGCCACTACACCACTCCGTAAGAAGGCTAATGATTTTATGGTATGGTGTTCACCCTTCTGTCCCCATTGGCAAGTATGTTCTGTTGATTAGAAAGGCCTGATCAGTTTCTGCTAACAGCTTATGCAAAATGTTTTGTTTTGTTATGGATGTGCTTTGGTTAGGAAGGCGTGATTCTGTAATTAGTGCTGGTTTTTGAAGGAGAGCTCTTCCAGCAAATTGCATATGTGTTACTGTTGGGATTATTCTGGAACTGTCCATTTTGTTGGCAGTCTGGCTCTCAGCTGGTTAATGAAACATACGTGTTAGTTTCTGCCATTGCATAGACACAGCAGGTACTGAAGAACTGAGGGGTCTTCCTGGAAGGGTTTCTGCAGCAAGTGTCTTCTGCAAATAGTGGTTCTCTTTAAGGTTTTTTTCCCCCTTGCATGTGTTTCCAAAGAGGTGTTAATACTCATACAACCACTTCATATATGTACTAGTGGGATTTTTTCCTGGAATTTGGAAAACAGCAGAATGAAAGACTAGTCCTCCTGAGTCCCACAACTTTTGATTTCAAGGTCTTGTTTTTAAGAGCTACCTGTTATATTTGATAGTCTGTACAGAATGAAGCATACCACTCTGTAAGTGTCATTTTAGCACTATAAACCACAGGCACTTCTGATAGTAAAAATGTGGTTGAATAAATTCCTCCAAGCCATGAGATAATAATTTTTTTAAGCGACCAACAGCAGAATCTTAGCTGTACCAGTAACAGTAGCAGCCTTTAGTGCAGTCAGCTGTAATGTTGTGCTACTTTTTCAGTGGTACACGGTAGTTGCAAATGAAACTTTGCTAAAGATAGTACACTTGTTATTCATGGATTGATCCCAGAAAGCTGTTCTGGTAATCTCTAAACCTGCTCCAGCAGCTTCACTTGTTGAGTGTTAAAATTTTATCTGCGATCCCTTCTGTTTAAGGCTTAAATTCTTTGCAAAAATTTCCATGAACGTCAGGAGAGCTTTGGGTCAGACTCCTAAGCATTGAGGGGAAATTGAGAGATGCAGCAGACTTCAGGTCTGCCTGTATATTGATGAGACCTCCTCTAGATTCTGCTTTCAAACATGGACAGTATCTGAATGCTGAGGAATAGCAGCTAGTTCCTTCCAGACTGAACAGAAGGAGGCAACTTCCAGTAAGCAAAGGGATGGGGTTTTCTGTCAGAGCCCAGGCCTATTTCCTATTGTGGACATGTTCTCTCTATCTGTGAAAACAGAAGTGGCGTTACTAGAGCTCTTTTATATTATTCTCTCTGTTCCTGGAGTCTATCAATATATACGCATGTTGCCTGCTGAAGGGACAGGTCTTTTACTAGATACAGGTGGAAGCACAGTCACGCAAGCCTTCATCCGTGCAGTTTCTGAGATGGCCCTGGGCACTGAGCTGTCTTCCAAGCAGCTAGACTGTATCTCTGGGTTCTTCATGTTCAATATTGTTTCTCTCTCTTCTTCTGGACCTTTATGAATGTTTCCTAATCTGTTACCCATTTAAGAGACTAGCTAAACTTCTGAAGCTCATCTTATGTTTCTGGCATTAAGCTATTCCTTGTGTTCCTTTTAGTAAATAGGTATAAAATATTCTTTGTAGGAAGAACTTTTGTTTCTAAATCATTTAGGCACGTTAGAAAATTTCCACCAAAACTACATACTTTATTATGTTAGTATATGCTTGTTTTTAGCATGTATAGATCATCTTGAAATACTCTTTCTGAGAAAGGTAAATACTATAAATATTATCATATAAGGTTACTATATATTACTTCTTCTATTGCTCTAATACCTGAAAATATGAAAATAAGCCACAAGTCTCTTGAGTCCCAGTGCAAAACCCTCTAAGTTTGATTAGTAAGTTAGGAAATCAAAGACCTCTGCTAAATGTATCTGTACCTTAGCTTCTCTTTCCAATATGTGGATTTGTTTAGAAACACCTGAAGATCAGTTTATTGAAAGTGCCAGAGTCATGGAGCAATTTTATTAATAATGGTAATAATGTTAAATTACATATTCCATACTCAACAGAAAGTAAATTGATTATGTTGACCTTTTAGACAGACCTTTTTAAGCCCTTTCTTTTTTTTTTTTTTACTGTGGTCCTGTACAGTTTTCAACAACCATGTAGTTACCAGTGGTTTTCTGCCGTTTCACATTTAAAGGCCAAATTTTTGCTCGAAGCCTAACAGTATTGTAAGAGAAAAGCCATGACTTGAGGTGAGTATGCTGTTGCAGCTGTAAGGAAGAATAATCATGAACTCTGAACTTCAGCATTTGGAGAACACACTTGCAAATTAGTGGAGTGTTCCTGAAGATGGGCTTTGTTTTTGGAATGAATGAAAGAAAATAGTTTCACGTAGTTCAGTGACTTTGTAAGCCCTTTAACTTTGTTTAGTGTTTTGTACTTGTGGTGATGTTTCTGTACCATGACGTTCTGTTACTGTTTTACTGGTTATTCAAGCACAAGCTACTTCAAGTTAAGTCTTTGCTTAAATGACTGAGAAAAGTTTGGAGAAGTAGAATCAAAATGACATGATAGATACTAGCTTCTGTATGTCAGGTTGCAGTAATAAATGTATCAGTCTATTCTTTGTACTTTGGCTCATGGCACAAGTGTTACTTTCTTTTGATCCTAGGTGAGCAAAAGTGGGACAATATATTACAGTAGTATTCTAGGGATGAGTCTGTGCTGGCTGGCTCTGCCTGTGTTCCATGCTGGCTGGAGAGCAGCCAGACTCTGGTCTAGAAGCTGTGTGCTTTGTGAAGCAGCTTTTTCTTGTAAAATCATTAAAGTACAAATGTGATCCTTTTGAATGGCTGGGAAATATATATTAGCATTTGCACAGCATGAAGTTTATGTGGCGTCTTGGATGCCCACTCCTTTGCTCCTCAAAATATTCAAGGTTTAAGGACCTCATGTAAGCCTGAAGGTCCTGCTCATTAGCATTTTGCTAACAGCAACCCCCTCAGTTGGTTTCCTTTCAGACTGTTCACTTTTTGGTTTTATGATACATGGCTTGTTTTCTTTATCCTCCTTTATGTTAGAGTCAGGGACTTGGGGAGCTCCCTGATGGCTTAGCTACTACTATTCCATGTTGGAAAATTAGTTCTTTAAAACTGAATGCATCTATGAACATCAGCATTTGCTTGGATGTCTTGGATAATCAAGGGAAGAAAAAACAATGTTAGAAGATTACTTTGTACATTTTTCCTTTCTTTCCAGTCCATTCTGTTACCCTGAAATTAAAATACTCTAAAAATGTATTAAAGAATTGTCAGATGAATGTTTATGAACCAGGAATTTATTTTGCAGCCTTGGAGCAATTTACCAAATTAGGATTTACTTTTTATATCACAGTTTGAGAGTTGCACTAAATGCAGTTTTAGGTCTCCAAATTGTAGAAAGCATCATGATTGGTCAATGCAAAGTCTAAGATGATATAGATTCACAATGCTGTTCCATATCCTTTTCCCAAAACTTTTGGTGAGTTCATTGTGATCAGTTCATTTGCATCACCCTTCCTTGCCACTGTGCGCTAGACCAGGTGTCATCTGTACTCACAGCCATCAGCATAAAAGCTTTGAAGATGTATATATTGTAACCTAGCTTACAGAATTTAAATGTTCCATACCTGAACTGCACCAGCCTGGCACAACCAGTAATCTGATAGTCCTCGGATGTGAGAATGTGCACACAACCAGAAGTACCCCCTGCTGCAAAGGGTGATGTGTCCTAGAAAGCCTGGAAGCCAGCTGAGTGGTTTGGAACATTTTCTAAACACATCCATGGATAGGTTTAACCTGCAGTTATACAAGGCTCGCTTGAGTTCCCAAAGCATTCTTGTGGTGATTGTGTGGAGCACCACTAAGGCTATCCAGAACAATAAAATTTCAGCAGCATGGTGATCTGTCTGAATGAATCTGTTGCAGGTAAACTATCTATAGGTTAAGTTATTTATGCAGAGCTGCATATTACCTTGTCCAGGTTTCTGCTGGTAATCTAACTAGTGCATATGTTGGTGTTAAGCCTCAGTCTTCGTTCAGGCATGCTGAGTGCTAATGGTCCACAATCACCAGCATGCATGTGCAGTGCAGGCCTATGAAGGAGCAGCAGAGGCCTGTAATTGAAACAAGGAATACAGTTGGGTTATTTTCCTCGCAGAGAACCAAAACACAGTGAGATAAAAACTAAATTTGCATCTTAAGTGAGATCATCAGTTTGCATCAAGAATTTTGAATATAGCTTTTTGTTTCTTTTCATTTGTTTGAGGCAGCTTACAAGCAATTCTGCATCGTCCCAGAAGACAGAGCCAGTTCTCTGGCTGGTTCTGGGAAAGTACTGCTGGCGTAGCTTGTGGTTTGTGTCTTTTATCAGAGTCCCGACTGGTTTAATGTGCAGCCACTTACTGATTTGCAAAAACAGCAACACTTGAACAGAAAAGTGTGTACTTTCTGAATTAGGATTTAGCTTAACTTCTAACTTTTTCACAAGCAATAAGCAGGTAGATGTATTTTGTGGATCCAAGAGCAACTTCTATCCTTTGTTCATCTGAGAAGTCATTAAAACGTTGACGGTCCCTGAAATAGAAAATGAATGTTGTCTAGGGGCATGGCTGTCTGGTGGTGATGCATGCATACATTTGTAATAATGTTTAAAGCAGAAGTTGTGGACTGCTGTGTGGTGAGATACAGCTGTTATTAAAGGAGGAACTAACAGGCTCACTTCCTGTAGTTTGAACTGATTCATTCCAGAGACAGCGGAGTCGTCAAAACCTGCTGGGGGTTTGGGAGCTTGAGAGCAGCAGCTGCTACATAAAAATAAGCGTTATCATTGCAGGACTTCCAGAAAGCTATTCTTACATGAGAACTCCAATAATATAGAAATTCTTGAAGATGTGGATGCGAGTGTCTGACCTGATTGTTCAGTGTAGAACAACAACATTTTCTAAAGGCTGTTTGTTTTAGGAAAAAGACATCAAAAGCAAGCAATTGTAAGTGTATGGCTAAATGATCTGGGAGCTGAAACTTACTCAGCTTCATCTGGGTAGTGAAACAGACTGAAAAAAGAACCACTGTAAGGAAATAGCTTGCAGACTGAATTACCTTTCAGCCAACACATTTCCACTCCTCCTTGGCTCCAGGAGTTCAGATTTCATTGAACCTGATTGTCCCCTCAGGCTCCTCTCTCCTGTTTACATTTTCATTTGCTTTTTCTGGCCAATATAAGTCTCATGCTTCTTTAGCAACACCATTTACCTCCAGGAGCAGGAACAGAGCAGCTGTGGATCAAACAGCAGGAGTAGAGACATTTCTTGCCTGTTTAAGCTGGGGTGCTTGCCCTAACTCCGGCTTTCCTCTGTGCAGGGTTTTGCTTAGAGAATATTAGTTGATTTAAAGGAGCCAATCATTGACTATTGCAGAAAGTTCCTGATCGTGCCTAGTAAAGAGGTAAGAAGCTTTGTTGTGGTTCAAGAGCTGGAAATACAAACCACGTGTATTTCTGTATGGATTTTATAGGAATTATATGGGAAGAGTTTGCAAGGAATGAGGGCCTGTGTTAGGGAGAGAGGGAGAAAGAAAAAGACAAGCACACTTTAACTTTGAAGGAGTGCAGCTCTGGACTTGTCCAGGTTTGCCTGAAGGTAGAAATATTTATTTATGAGGTTGAAAAAAATAATCCAGATCTCCTGTAATGTTTCCTGCTGCAACTTGAACAAGGGTACAGTGTGCAAAGGTTTGCAACCTCCTTTTTGTTCAGGTGGACTGGGTCAGAACGGCTCTTGCTGAATTTGTGGTATATGTGTTTACCTAGCTGGCTTCTATTTGTATGTGTTTTCTGAAGTGGTGAATGGACAGGGGGTAGCTGTGGGGACAAGTCAAAAGTCTGAAAGACTGAAACCTCTTTTTAACTCACAAGCCTGCCTTTGGGTATTTGGATTTCAAGGAGAGAAGTGCCAGGAAACACAGACTTGGAAGGAAACCACTGAATTTGGTATGTGTTGGTATTTCAGCTCCTAATTTTTGTATAAGTTGCTCATTGTGTATTAGGTATGGGAGTGAAAATACACACAAACCTTTTGCTCTGAGGCTTTCATTTAGAAGAGAGTCCCTGATACTGGTGTGTGTGTGTGTGTGTAATTCAGATTCAGTGTGAGAATTTTGTCAGACTTTAGCCTGGGCAGTCCAGGGAGTTGGAACAGCATCTGGGAAGAGATGTCAGGCTGAAAGAAAGTGGGCCCTTTTGGTTTAGTTAACTAAATTCCAGCATTACTTAGGTCTCCACTGTTGTGAACCTCCCTTGTTTTTTGAAAGCTGTGTTACTCCTGCATTTTAGAGAGTGTTGCTTCCTCGGAAAAAATGAGAGTGGGGTTTGAATTGTGCACTGAGATGAGGTATTGAATGCATAAGGCCTCTGCAGTACCATTGTTTAGCAAGGTGCACAGAACAAAATTTTGTATTACTAGTATATTTTCTCATATTCTTCAGACAAAAATGTTCCCTGCCTATATATGCATAGCTTCACTTTGGCAATTAAGTTGGTTATCCCTTTTGGGGGGAAAACATGGATGAAGACCAGAGTAAAGTAAAGCCTGACAGTCTTAGTGCAGAGGTATTCCAAAATTATGGTTTAGAAGAAGGTAGAATATGAAATGAAGGTGTTATGGAATATGAGAACAACAACTTCAAAACCTTGTATTTTGAAGGTTTATAGTATTTGAATAGTTCATTTGTCCTGGTTTTATGAACAAATAAACCATATATATATATCTATAGTTTATATATATATAGGGGTTTTATATATAGGTTTTTTATATATAGTTTATATAGACAGCTTATATATAAAAAATAGTGTACATGTATGTATTTTGTATGTACACACAAATACAAATCTTGTATTTCTTTTGACTATTTGTATATTCTCTACTATGATATCATTGAACCTATGGAGATAGATTTGTGGTGGTTGTTTCCATGTTGCCAGTCACATCTAAGTATTCTCAGCATTACTCTGGTTCAGAAACATATCTCAGGCTGCCGTTGTAACCTTTGGGTAAAACCACCGAGGTATACATGTGCTCTATAAACACTGACTCTGTCAACAGATACCATGATACCGTATATGCAATTCACCCCTGGCAGAAAAGCTGTGTTTTAAAAGAAAACTGATTTTTGCCTCACAGCATTTCATGTTCCTTTTAAATAAAGTTAGGAGGGAGAAATTCTAGGTAGAGTTGATTTTTTTTACCTCAACTAAGTTGTATTCTTTCCACTGGACTTGCAGTGACAAATCTTACACAAGTCTGAGGTAAAACTAGACTCATAATGCTGTTTAGCATCACACACTAGATTTTTTTAATCCTTACTGGGTAATTACATGTAAGTGCTGGTCAAAATTATATTAAAACCACCCAAAATTAATCTAACAATGCTTTCCTACAACTGTGTAATTTTGAAAATAATTTAAATATTATGTGCAATATCCATTGTGTTTTCCTGATCAGGACATGCAAGTTTAAATATCCAGACTCATCAGGAACATCTGGATTTTTATTTAGCTGTGAGTCTTATTCCTTCTCATTTGTTTATAATGCAGAATGATAAATTTTTTTTGTGACTATTTGAGGTGTCTAAAAAAGCAGCTACCTAATAGAGCAAAGTGGCCTAGTTGCAAGTAAACTGGCTTATCCACAATCACAGGTGTTTCCTTGTGAAGTCTGACAATATTGTATTCATCTTTAAGTTCACAACCAAATGTCAACATGTCCCAAACATTTATGTTTCTTGATTCACTTGTAGACAGATAACATAATATGACTCCTCAAGTTCTAGCATAAATATCCAAAGTAGTTTCTGTAAGGCTCACCATCCTACTCATGACCAGTGCAGCCTCTGTTTGGGGGGCCACTGCTTTGACAAATTGCCTTAGGGACTTCTGAAGCTTGGCAGTGGACCAGACTTTCAGATATGGATACTTGAGTAGGACATCTAGATCCCATGCTTTACTGATTATATTTTCCTTGTGCAGCTTAAATGCCTTTTTTATATAGCTGGGTGCTCACTTGAAATTGTGCGGGACTGGGAATCCTGGTAAATTTTTTGCTCATTTAATCAAGTTGAATTCTTGGTTTTCCTCTCATGTATATGCATTTCCTTCCAATTTAGATAATCTACATGTATTCGATAATAATGCAGCGTGTATAAAATATTTCAAACTGCTAATTTCTTTCATTGTGAAGAAGTTCTTAATAAGTGGTATACCTAGTCTTGCCTTGGTTATGAACACAGATGGGCTGATGCTGAATAAGATAGTGCTGATGTCCACAGCTGTTTAGGCTTTTTCATCCACTGGCATTCCACATAGCAGCAATCTTGAGGTAACAGAGTGAGACACTGAATGCCATAAAAACTAGTTGCCAGTTATATGGTGCCAAAATATTTCACAGAGATGCTAGTATTGCAGACATCATCCCTTCTGCCATGGTGTTCAGTTCTAACAAGGCTGTGTAATTCATTAGCACATGTAGTAATTGGGAAGTCCAGACAGCTCACAGTCATCATTTCTTATAGAAAGTGGTTCTAGTCTTCTTAGGAAAATCCCAAATTTCAGAGATTTTATTTTTAACAGGGTCCATACTGTAGCAAAAACATGGTTACTGTGGCTGAAGCTTCAGATCAGATTTACTGAATCTCCCCATAAAAATGAGGTGTTTCCATATACAGACTCATGAACATATACAGACTTGTGTGTAAGCTTTCCTCTCCTGGCCATGAACCTTTCAGTCTCTTTAAGTTTGCTGCCTCTGTTCTAACCAAATTTTGTGTTGGTCCATCCTAAGCCAAACCTTATGAGAGGTCCCAGAAAGACTCTTCTTGTTACCAGTAGTATCTCTCTATCAATCAGGCTTCTAATGAATATAGATGCCATTCTTCTGTGTAGTAGAGAATTATAGTTTTAAGTATTTTTGAGAAGCTCTGTTTGCAAAGAAGACATTTTCATTCATCTACATGACAGGTTAGGGGAGGGAGAAATTCCTCTAGCAAAATTTTTCTTCCTTTCATCTGATTTACTTGTCTAAAAGATTCCTGCACCCTTCCTTGACACTTACCAGTTAACTCTAACTATTCAGAGAAACATGAAACTTTTACGGTATTTTCTTAGTGTTCACTGCAAACTATAGCTCAGGTTAAAACTGGGGTTTGAGTAGTAATTAAATGTCTTAGCTAACAGTGGGATCATTTGAGAGTTCAAAGACAGCCATTTAACTTTTACATTTATCAGAAAAAGATGCTTTTAGATTTACTTAAAAGACATCTCAGAATCCTGAAGTAGTTTAAGTCCAAGCTTTGTACTGACATGTAAATGCACTATGAAAAGTAACAGTCTCTAAGAAATGTAAATTATTCAGAATTTGAAAAAACAAAACAGAACCCCAGCAAACTCCTGAAGATTGTAAAGCTGTTGTATCTGATCCAAAATCTGATGGAAAGCAGCACCTGAGTGTTCTAGTTTGCATACTTAATAGGTAAACAGCAAACAAGGATCATAAGCAACCAAAACCCCATCCTCTCCTGAAAGCTGTTTTCATATTTATATCCAATAGTGCTAATTCTTAACACCATTAAAAATACATTGAGGAATTATTTTTGCACACTTCCCAATTTGTGTGTAGAGATACTGTATAGATGTTTAAACAAACAAGCAAAAAAAATTTACTAAAAAAGCTTTCTTTGTTTCAAATGGAAACATAAAGAGGAGACATGAACAGTTCTTGAGATTTATAATCCACTTATGTGACTGTAGATTTGTTGGTTTTATTTCATTTTCTAGTGGTTTGTTGGTTGTGTGGCGTTTTTGTTTTTGTTTTTTTCCAAATGAAACGGCGTAATTTTAAGTAGAGATGCTACTAATAAGCTGAACTCTCATCTCTTCTTCAGAATGGAAGTGGTACAGTTCACAGTCAGGAGACCTCCAAATGGTTTGTGGTTGCTCAGCATTCTGGGCAACATGCAGAATAAATTTAATAAGTTTTTATTTGTGGAAGAAGTACTGGGCAGGGTTATCTCTGAACCTTACAGAGCACACATGTGCAAGACCCTTATGTCAGTAGTCCACTGGCAGTCTGTCCATTGTCTCATCTGTACTCCTATTGCTATGCTTGGATGGCACCATGTGATGGTCTAGGGATGGCTCACGGAGGGAAATGCACAAAGGTTTTCTGTTGCTTCCAAGGCTGTACTTGAGAATTTGACAGATTTTTTTTTTACTCAACATTTCTGTATGGTGAACCAAATCTGCATGCTAGAATGTTTCATCTGGTGTGAGGTATTTATGGCTAACTAGCATGTTTGAAGGATTTACAGCACTGTGCCTAGTTTTGGCTAACAGAAGAGTCAGACAGGAAGACTTCGTAATGGTTCAAGTGTACTAGTCCTGTATTTACATAACCACATTCCACTTCAGACCTGTAACATCTTCAAGTCTATTTTGAGATAGGATATTCAACTTTTCAAAACAAAGCAGTTTTGTATTTTTTTCTTTTCTAGTTTTTAAACTCAAAACCAAGCACAAAGGAAAAAAGTAATCACCTAGTAGTTACTTAGTGCTGATTGTTGGGGGTTTTTTTGCAATTTATTGTGGTAACTATTAAATAATTCCGCATGAAGCACCAAGTGTGCTTCATTGTCCTAGCAGTAGTGAGAGCTTATGACAAATCACAGCATGAAAGAGTTTGAGAAACTGTCATTTGGCTGTATTTCCCTTAGATATGGTATTTTTTTAATAAATAGTGTTTTGAAATATCTGTACACAGACATTCAGCCTCATGTATAGCAACTCTTTTCATCATGGGATTTACACATCGCAAATTTCAGCACCTTCTAACAGTTTGCCCATAAGGAAATTCTATGACAAGACTAATTGCTTTCTTTTTTCTCTAGCCTGATGGCTTGTTCTGAAAAGGAGTATTTTGGTCTTTTGCATGTGATGTTTTTAAAATCAACAGACAAGAAATTGTACTTAATCCTTAAAAAGTCAAAAGTTGTCCTTTAATTATTAGCTAAAATCTATTCAACCGGTTGTGTATAAGTATTTTAAGCCTCCAGTGTGTAAGTATTTTAACTGATGGAAACTTGGTGGTGTGTCCGATATTGAAGGCGTTTTCCAACCAGACCACTTTTCTTGCCATTATAAACCAATGAATTCATTGCCATCATAGGTACAATTTCTGAATAATGCTTTTTCTAAAATGGTATTGCCTAGAAAAGCTTCCTAGTTCAGAAGCTTCATAATCACAATGACTTTTTAAGTATATTTTGAAAATGTTGGTAGAGTTGATGTTGAAATGCATTTGGCTATCCATGGCTCTCTTGATTCTGGAACTGGCCACAGATGTAGACTAAGCTGTTGGTTACGATTAACTAAAATCTGCCTGTTCCTCAATTGTAATGGTCCAATTTTCTTATTATAAAACAATTCTCAAACTATGGGTAGGAAAAGTTATTCAGAAGCTTCTGCTTAATATAAAAGTTTTGGTAAATGAGCATTAAATCCTTTGAAAGTAGAACCACTCATTTTACTTTCTTGGCTAGGCTGACAGTGGAAATATTTACTCCTAAAGCTTTTAATAAGAAACATAATTAATCATGTTCATTTTCAGCATTGGGTAAGAGCCCGTACTCTACCTCAGGTTGGTGTGACCTGTGTGATGCGTGTGGGAGTTGGACAAGCAAGACTAATAAAGGATAATGAGAATGTGCCTCCCATGGCTTCGTTTCTTCTCCTTTGTCTGTAATGTCAGGAGAGCTTTAAAAATCTCTGAGAGGCAGACAGGAAAAAGTGGTTTGGATAAAATAAGCTGGATTCAAATAAACTCTTGAGCTTTTAAGGTGTTCCAGAGGGAAATTGCTGTATTCAGTGTTCTGTGGTTTTATGTTGCCAGTGTTGGTAGTGCTGAAATTACATGGAAGAGATTATTCTCACAGTAGTATTTTTAACTCAAATGGATTTTTTACTTCCTGATTGTATTTAAAAATCTGCTTGAGTTTGTTGTTGTTGTTTTTTTCTGGGAAGCAAAACCAGATTTTTTTCAACAACTTTACCCATTTTGTGTGTATTTCGTATTTGTTATTGTTTAGTATATGTTTTATGCGATTCCTGTTAGCAGTAAAGCATAATATCTAAAATATTACATATGTGATAAAACACGTAGAGGTATGTACATAGAAGACAATTCTAAGGCTGAGATTTTAGTCTCTAACTTGTGATTCTCTTCACTTTCTGCTGTATGTTTTGCATTCAATTTTGTTGATTATTGAAAAGAAGTAATTGAGATGGGCTGGTGGCTGCAGCATGAAAGCAAATCAATATATCAGATTAAAAAATACAGGATGTGTGCCTTGAGATAGCAAGAAGCAGCAGGGTTCACAGATGCCAGTAACAGTTCTGGGATCATAAGCAATATTGTCACTTCAGTGAAGCCCTCCACTTGAGTTCATTAGCCCTGTAAGAAGGTAAAACTTGGCTCACCCAGTTCTTCTGTGTGTAGCTGATGTCAGTGAAGTGTGCGAAGTTGTGCTTATGCAACTGGAAGCAGGAATTTGTCTGTTCTCAGCACCCAGCCTTTGTAAACTTAGTTGATGCATTTTCCTGCAATATTGTTTTATTTTCTAAAGATGTTCTAAACAGAAAGGAAAGTTCTAGCCTGTATTTATTCTGAATGGTTGTTCATAAATTTTAGTTGAGTACCTTAGAGATCAGAAATAAAGTTAGGCTCTTCCCATCATTGATGAGGGAGGAGTTATGTTCTGATTTTTAAGGGACTATGGCCTTGCTTTAAAATTGAAATGTGAAATGCATACCAGATCCTAGGTGTAGAGATTTCATAGTCTAACATTTCCTTTTTGCACACCTTTGTGAAGAGGCCTTACATGTATTCCAAGGACTGCAGGTCTGATTGAAAGCCTATTTTTGCCTTGTACCACCAAGAAAAGGAGTAAACGATTCTTTGTTGTGTAGTTAGACCATCAAGTAGAAATGGATGACCTGGTAATTGCATGATATATGTTCAAGGCAAGTACTGCTGGTAGGTTCCTACCAATCTTGCTTTGAATGGAATGCATGGTAACTGCCTCTCAAATTTCTAGCACTGTAATAATGTAATTCTTCAGATCACTACGAAGAGTTTGTGGAGCCATAAACGTGCATTCAAAACAGCATAAAAAGAAAGAACTCTATTTGATCTTGAGCTATGAATGGCATGTTATATTTCCATCAGGAAAACTTAGAAATAGAAATGTAAAATGAAAGAAGATAATGCCATTGGCTGGTGCTGTATTTGTAGAGGCAATTTAATTTTGCAGAAACCATACCATTACCATGAGCAGAACTTCTGTCATGTGGTATGACACCAGTCAAAGCGCTTATATAATGCATTGTCTTTTTCTCTGTCTTCCTTGTTACTTATCTCTCCACAGTGCTGCATACCCAGGGTCCCATTGATGGCAGTCTGTACGCAAAAGTGAGAAAGAAGAGCTCTTCAGACAGCAGCATCCCTGGCGTTGCTCAGAGTGTTCCCATGACTGGCAGTCCTGATCACAGTGATCATACCCTGTCTGTCAGCAGTGATTCAGGACACTCAACAGCTTCTGTCAGGACAGAGAAGACTGAGGAGCACCTTGTGCCAGGAATCAAACGGGGTCTGAGCCCAGAAGAGAAGGCAGAACTGGACCAGCTACTTAGTGGCTTTGGTCTGGAGGATTCTGTCAACACCTCCAAGGATATGACTGATGCTCAAAGCAAGTACAGCGGGACTCGCCACATAGTGCCAGCTCAAGTTCACGTGAATGGAGACACCAAACTGAAGGACAGGGAGACTGATATTCTGGATGATGAAATGCCTACTCATGACCTTCACAGTGTGGACAGCATTGGGACTTTGTCTTCCTCAGAAGGACAGCACTCCACCCACCTTGGGAACTTCAGTTGCCACAAGAGCAGTCAGAACTCGCTTCTTTCAGATGGCTTTGGAAGTAACATTGGGGAAGAGCATAACAATGCTTTTGCCCCAGACCTGGGAATTGGTGTGGATCCCCTCTATGAGAGATCATTTGGAAGCACTGAGCCAAAGTCAACTCAACAATTGCAGCAGAATCCATCTGTCTCACCCCAGCCTCAAGCCTATGGCCCAAGTAACTACTCTACTCAGACCTGGGTACGCCAGCAGCAGATGGTCACTGCTCACCAATATGGTTTTGCCCCAGAGAATGAAATTAGGTTTGGCATTCATAACACTGTGGAAAACTCTGGCAGTGTCCAGAGCCAGTCTCGAGTCCCAGATACCCCAACACGTGGTTTCAGCAGCAGAGATGCTGTGCAGAGGGGGCTAGGAAATGCGCCAGGTGCTGCTGAAGCTGCAGAACATGCTGGTGCTGAGAGTTTTAAGTCAAGCCCAGTGCCTCAGAGGGACACAAATGGCCTGGATCTAGGACAGAATGCAAGAGACTTGCCAGCTTCTCCAACTTTGGATATTGATCAGTCCATTGAGCAACTGAACAGACTGATCTTGGAGTTAGACCCTACATTTGAACCTATCCCGACCCGCATTAACACTGTCACCAGGGACAGAAATCAAGTAGATGGCTTCACCAGCCTTGATGTAGATGGGGAAGGACTTGGCAGGAGTCCTGGCTTCCATGACAAATTAGAGGTCACAAACAGGAATCTCTCCCAGCGTGGTAAGTTGTTGTAATGCTTTCTGAATATAATGCTTTTCCTAGCACTTGTGTGTTCTTGATGTGGACCTCAGGATAATTATCAAGGGACTATTTTTCATACCCTCTTTGCATAACCATCCAAGAAATTATGGAATCAAACTGATGTAAGATAAGTGAGTTTTGCAGGTACTTGTTTTTTGCTTGAAAAAAATACTGTTCAGCAAATTCTTACCTGTTATAGATCATCAGTTGGGATTTTTTGCTGCTGTAAGTTTAAGAGATAAGTGAGCAGAATTCCTATAATTCCTACATCAAGACATTTTTAGAAGGCATCTGTGAACCAGTAAAATGATTTATGATTATATGCTTTTTATTATTATGTATTTATGATTTCCACTTAAAGTAGGGGAAATAGCTCCAACAATTTTATTTTCAAATTTAGTGTAATGCTGCTGGCATTAAATTTCTATGCAGTGTTTTCATAAATAATGTAATCTTTGCCAGTATTTTAAAACACACTCTTTCTGAAACTTTTTCTGTTTAAAAATTCAGAAGCCTCAGTGCTTGCTTGTTATCTCTGGCTCTGATATGATTGCAGAAATCAGCTGGTGGAATTAAATATGCAACATTTGCTGACCATATTGCCTATGTAATGCTACTAGAATTAGCAGCTTTGCAAAAGAATGAGAGTCTGTCTCCGCTTGAGTCCACTGAAACCTTTTGTTAATGCTGTAGCTAAAGTCCAGAAATCCATGATGAATATATGTGAGCTGCTTCACTGTTTGTTTTTAATACATGGTATATGTTTTGTGGCTCTTACAGGATTAAATTAATTAGTTTGTAATTCTCTTGAATCTTTCCAAATGATTAGCTGCTGGACAAATTGAAAATTAGGTTTTTCCAGCAGGAGAGAACTGTTCTCTTTGGTACAGCTAGTGAAGGGGATAAAAGGTTCATTTAGAATAAGTAACCTTTTACAATTCCGTGTTTAAAGATATGAATCTGAAAAGAGATGTTTGAATTTTTCTCACAGATTCTGATTGTCTCCCAAAGGAAGTAGGAGTTACTGGCAGTTCCCTTCCATTTGTAAAGTCAGGTAAAGCAGGTAAACTTTCTGCCCTAATAAAGACTGAGGAGAATACAAGTCCTTTGGGCATGTTCTGGAAGAGGATTTGTTTCAAATATAGTGATGAATTTGAAATTAAATATTTAATATACAGTCTGAATTGAGAATCCTGGGTAATTTTTTGGGGGGAGGCAACAGGGCATAGTTTTAAAGATGAAGGAGTTTAGGAGTCAGGAAGCTCCTTCACTTTTTGTCATGCCCTTGCTTTTGGCAAGGCATTTCTCTCTCGTTCGTCAGTTTGATCGAGGGAAAAGGAGGGTTAATGGTTTTTCCATTTGTTTTTTAAACCTATTGTTTACATCATACAGAGCTTCAAGCATAACTTTATGCATTCTGATTCCTAATCCACTTCTAATTCAAGTCAATAGAAAACCTCTTTGATGGATTTAATTAGACATAGAGTATATGTCTCTGAAAGTGAGGTGGTGAGCACAGTTGCTATGCTGAAAGTGATGTGTAAGTGCTATTGCTATCAACAGCAACTCTGTTTCTGACATTGAATTTTTTCTGCGTACTCTCTATCTGTGCTCCAAAGCAACACCCACATTCCTACTGAAATCACAGAATCAGAGTGTTTGAGGTTGGAAAGGACCTCTTAAGATCATCTGGTCCAGCCCCCTGCTCAGGCAGGGCCAGCTAGAGCCAGTTGCCCAGGACCATGTCCAGATAGCTTTTGACTATCTCCTATCTACAACCACCTCCCTGGGCAACCTGTGCCAGTACTCAGTCACCCTTGCAGCAAAAAAAACTTATTTTCTCATGTTCAGAGGTAACCTCCTGTGTTTCAGTTTGTGCCCATTGCTTCTGATCCTGTCACTGGGCATCATGGAAGAGACCCTGGCGCTCTCTTTTTGCAGACTCCCTTCAGGTATTTATAGACATTGATGACATCCCCAACACGCTTTCATTAAAGCAAGAACTTAGAGGAGTGCTATCCAGTGTTTTGTGGATAGTTCTGCACTCTATCAAATAATGAGCATGATGTTTTATTTCAGCATACTAGGCATACTTTGCCAAAAAGGCTAATTATTTAAGGGATAGTCGGGGAGTGAATCAATTGGTATTTGAGTCTTTAAGTATTTTCTTAAATTTTTGCTTGGAGGAAGTACTTACTCCACACTTTTACTGTCCTGAAGTCAGATTCTGTTGAAGTTCTCACAAAGCCTTTCATTGACATTAGAGACTTAAGGAGAACGGTGGCAAGTAAAGGCTTCCCCTTGCGTTTTTAGGGCCTAGAATAAATGAATGAACTGTATGTAGAGGTTAAGCACTGCAAAGAGCCTAAAATATGTGGAATCCAGAATATAGGATGCCAGACTTGTGTTGGCCTCTAGTCCTGGCTTATGTGATTGGGATTTATGGGCCTCATTCTAGTCATATTTATAGTGGCTTAGGATATTTATGTTTAGGAAAATTTAATTTAAAAGTTTAACCCTTAAAGTACTTTCTCTTCATTTTACCTTCTGTTTTTCAGGGCCTTATGCTGCCAGTGTTGTTTAGGTTGGTTAGCATCTTCTAGCCTTAGTAGTCTCTTTGAAACAGTGTGCTAGTATAAAAATGTGTTGGATATTCGCAACTGAAATCTGTTTGTGGTGGTCCTTGTTGAGAGGTTATAGTTCATCAAAGGCAGCAAAATTGAATGGGTGCTTTTCCTTTCTTCCAGCTCCTAATTTGGTAGGGTGTGGGGAGGTGTTGTTAGTTTACATTTCTGGGGATGTAAGCTTAAGCACTGAGGGTGAAAGCTTAAGCACAATCATTTTCAACAACTGCTAATTCAGAGGATGCCATCTCTGGTAGAAGAGGCAGAGAGCAGGCATAGTAAGGATTTAGATATTTTAATTTAGTCAGGGCCTTTTAGGCAGCTGAGTGCATTTCAGTGACCTAAAGTTTAAAGGCCTCTGCTTGTGGTTAATGTAGGTGGTGTCTTGAGGAGTTTCCCTTGTGTAATGATCACGTGCCTTGCTCTTGAGTGATAAGCAGCAATTTTAGATGTGTTGAGTCCCTTGCTTGCCCTTTGAACCTTTTGAGTATATTCATTGTGATTAACAGTGCAGTTTTATGTTGTGCCTAATGCAATTGAAATGCAGCAGGCTGTTCCCAAGGGAGATGGCCTTACACTGCCTCCATGATCCCTGGACATGCATTACCCTGTTCATCTCTGCATCAGATCTGGTAACTCCACAGTGGTGGGGCTGTTGGATTAGCTCGCTAATTTAATGGTTTGCAGGTTTTCTTATGGGCTAGTTCTCTGTAGATCAAAGAGTTAAACTTGCAATGTGGACAGGTAATCACTAAATGCCATGTGCAAAAATAGTAGTGAGGGCACATGGCTGGAGATGGCCATTTTAGCAGCCTTTAAAACAGATAGAACAGGTTTATCCTGGAACCATATACCTGTATCTTTGTGATAGGACCTTGTCATGGTTTAACCTGGCTGGCAGTTAAAACAGCCACACAGCCATTCACTCACTTCCCCCCACTCCCAGTGGGATGGGGGAAAGAATCAAAAAGGAAAAGGTAAAACTCTTGGGTTGAGATAAAGACAGTTTAGTAAGACAGGAAAGGAGGATGATAATAATAACGATGATGATAAATGAATATACAAAACAAATGATGAACAGCATGATTTCTCACCACCTGAAGCCGATGCTCAGCTAGTTCCCAAGCTGCCCCGCCTCCCGACCAACCCCCCAGTTATATACTGAGGATGGCAACATATGGTATGGAATATCCCTTTGATCAATTTGAGTCAGCTGTCCTGGCTGTGCCCCCTCCCAACTTCTTGGGTGCCTCCCACCTTCTCCTTGGCAGGGCAGTATGAGAAGCTGAGAAGTCCTTGACTGCTTGGCAACAAGTAAAACCAGTGTGTTATCAACATTATTCTCATCCTAAATCCAAAACACAGTACTATACCAGCTGCCAGGAAGAAAATTAACTCTATCCCTGCTGAAACCAGGACAGACTTGATCTGTAGGAACTTCATTGTGAGGAACACAGTTATTCCACTGTGTTACCAAACACCATTAGGAAATTATGTTTAAAACTGGGGCAGAGCTATGAGAAAGGTAAATTCAGTATTTTAGGGCATTGGCTCCAAGGCTAAGGTTGGAGATGTCAGGATTCACCTGTCATTTTCTGTATGTGCTTCAGCATGTGATACTGGAGTAAGTAACATAAGAATAGCATTTAATTAAACAAAAGATTTTTTTTTAAAGAAATATTTCTTCATATAGCTTTAGCACAATAATAATTATTTTTTAAGTTTGCCTTTATGTCAAGTGCCAAAATGTTCCATTTCTGACTTTTGCAAGTATCATTCATTTTATACTAGTAAGAGCTTGATTTTAAAACTACCCATGGTTCCAAAGGTAGAACAATATGTATATGTGGCATGCTGCCACCTCTGCTTGAGACTAGGAGGTCACCAGCACATACTGATTACAAATGCTCTAGGATCTATTTACTTACATATCTGGACCTGCCTTGCTGCTGTATACAGAATCATTTATGCATGGTGTGCACAAAACAAGAAGGGGAAAAAGCAGTTTGACTGAATCAATGTTAAGAATGAGGAAGACTTGGAATGTTTTTCCCTTGATACATCATCTGATGGAAGGGGAGCATTCTAGCTGCAAGGAGAAATTGTAAATTGGGATGGTCAGATGGAAGCCACAGGAGTATAATTTAATGTCTCATCTAAATCCAGATGACGGTCATAGTTCTGAGCTTAAAACACAGATGTTCTGATATGTTCTTTCAAACTCTGCATAGCCCTTCAAAGGAGTAAATCCAGAAGCGTAGTCCAAACGTCATGATATTCTGATAGGCAGATAACTGAATACTGGGAAAGTAATCTACTGTTTGCAGAAGCCCCTACCACCTCCCAAACCTCAGCTGTATGAGAGAACAGGTAGATAAATTAGTCTGTTTTGACTGTGGGTGGGAAAAGGTGTAGCAAGCCTAAAGTTTGAGAAACAAGGAAATACTCTTTATTAGCTCCCTTTTTCAAACGTACTTGACAGTTCACTTGTCTTTGGGGAACATAAGTATGCAGTATCTATGTGAAGAGAGGTAGAGAAAGTGGCCTTAGGGTAGGTATTCAGATCTGTCGAATGCTCTAGAGTTTCAGTGTACAAACCCAAGCCCTTAAAAAGTCTGTTGTCATTGTACTCCTACTGTGAATTAGTGCTTCTGTACAAGGATTAATAAATAACAAGAAATATCCTCTGTATTCACTGGGATAAATGGCAAGCATTAAACAGTTTAAACAAAAAAATCAGATGAAAACATAACTCATTGTGCTTGGTTAAAATCAAAAGTCTATTCCTGGATGTGTGGGAACAAACTAATGTATAATGTCATGGAAAGTTCCTCTTCAGACGTTAGCTTTGCTTTCCCTCCACAGCTGAAGCATCAGTTTAATGTGATTCCATTCCCCCACACATGCACATACATGCAGTAAAGCCGAAGTACTCATTGTCCTTGCAGTGAAAGGCTGTAAACATGTGCTATACTAGAAATAAAAGAAAACCTTATAATATAAGCTAAATAATCCCTTAAAATAACAATAACATGTTGTTGTTCATTGCCAGTTTGTGGCAGGCCTGCTGAATGTGGTTCACCTTACCTTGGAGAAGACTCATAGAATCAGGATAAGCAGGAGGTTCTCCAAGGCAATTAATTAGCTGTTGAAACTACTGCAGCACAGGAGGTGTAATTGATAGCACAAAGAAATGCTGGCTGCCAGGAGGATGAGGAAATAGCCATGAATAAAGGATAACCAAAACAGCAGTTGTTCACTGATGTGTAATGGTTGGTCTTACAAAGTCAGGTTTTAGGGGGAGCTCTATACCCTGTGACTTAAACAGTCCTTGACTTTACAAGTATATTAAGAGATTGAATTGGCCTGTGATGGAGGGAGTTGGCAGATCAGGGCTGAATGGCTCTGAGTGAGATTAAATAGATGAATGAGGTATTCTGAGTGAGTGGGAGCAAATAATGCTGGAGATGAATGGGATTATGTGATGTGTTGTGTGGGTGTGCCTAACTTGAGGGTTGAATTACAAGAGGATACTGGGGTTATCTGGTTTCCTGCATGAGCGTGCAGAAAATGTATGCCTTAAGAAGGCATGTGCATGTTTCCAGTGCCCTGCAAAGCTGAAAGAATGACCTTAAGAATGAAATGTCTGTGTGTCAGCTGTGATGTACATTATGGTGTATTCTTACCTCTCTTTGCTTGTATGTTTCTGCACTGATTGACTGATAGGCACTGATTTTGCACTGATTCACCTCTCCTTTCACACTTATTCCTAGAGGTTTTTATACACATGTACGCTTAACATAAGTTACCATGGCACAAACAACTGACTACCCATGTAGCAGATTTCTGGGTTCTGTCCAAAATTATGTCTTGGGTTAAGTGCTCCTGTTTGAGAGTAGGAAGAAGCAGACAGTGATCCTTTAATTTATTTTTCACTAGGATGTGTCTTTATGAATCATGTGGCTGATGATCTCTTTCTTCCTTCAGTGCTATATGCATCACTTATTAGAAGTGAATCAGTGTGCTATATATTAAGGTTTTCCAAGTTTTTGCTTTTACGTGAGCTGACTTATATGGAGATGAGTTTCTGGTAGTAAATGAAGCTGCGATTTACTAGTAACAAAGTTCTGCAGTGGTTCTTAATTTTAAATAATAGGAAATTTTGTAGCCTGAAGAAATTTTGATGCATATGTAAGATTTTCTCTGCAGCCTTATGTCCCCCCTTTATGTATATTCTTTCAGACCTGATAACACATGACCTTGGTTTACTGTTAAAGATAATTTGTAAGACTTATTTCCTTGAACTAGCCATCTTTTATCACAAAGCTTATGCTTATTGGCTGGAGAAGGCAAGCTAAGCCAATGTTTTGCATCTACCTAGAAAACTGTAAAAGCAAGAATCTGTTAATAACTGTCGAGAACAGAAAGGTTTTTACCCATTTTCAGTAAAACCTACAATTACTGTCACCCATGTTTCATCCCCGCCCACCTTTTCACTCTTCTAATGTTATAATTTGCATCTTTAGAAAAATGTTAAAAGCAATTGAATAATTATGTCATAAAACTAAGGCAAACCACATGAACACATGCATTCAACATTTGGGAGCAGCCTGTTGCCATTGCCGTGACCAAGAGATGTATGTCTGTCTAAATCGGCCAGCATGAAGAAGAGAGGGGCTGTATTTTCCATAAGGTTGATCTTACATTGTTGGTCTCAGCTAATTCTAATTCTTCATGCGTGAGTTACTGTGTTTGAAAATACCATCTTAAAACATCCTTAGGTCATCTAAATGTGGTACGGACAACACAGATACACGATCCACAGAGCCCTACATTTTGTGTGGAGATTTTATAGTTCATCAGTTCAGTAAATAATTGAACATTAGACAAAGCCATCTTCCCTCCCTCAAAAAAATTCCAACATGCAATGTGAATAAAAATGAGGTGGCTAAATATCTGATTACAAGTGTCTGGAACATCTTGAGAGGTCTTTCCTCTATCGAAAATAAATCTTTGAAGCTGGTCCAAATTATGGTATCATAAATCAGTGTATCCGCAGACAAAGGAGAGGGGAAGAAATCCTTTTTGCATACTTCATTAAATAATTTTTAAAAGCATTGAAAAAGCATTGAACTGTTCCAGATGTTTCCATTCACTCTGTGATATTCTACTGGAGAGCAAAACCCAGTCCATCTGTAATAGGTTGTAAAGTGACAAGAGAACAAAGCTTGTCCAAATCCTCATGTGCCTTATTTGCATGTGCTAAAAATACACTACAAAACCTGTTGTAGTTTCCATCGCACAGGAAAATTTTGGTACCTGACTTAACGTTACAGTGGTTAACAGTAAATTTAAATGGAATTTTTAGCTAAACTGAAGTTAAAACCTGAGTTTTTAAGTTAAAACTGGAGGTTTAAGTAAATTCAATTATTTAAACAAAACTAAATTTAGTTAAATTAATTTTTTAGTTAATTTTTAAAGTTAAAAATGGAATTTTAGTTACATTTAGCAGCACAGTAATTTTTAATTTAATTTGTGTCATGTACTTATTCCACAGATTTTTATCAATCCTGTAGCTTTTAGGGTATGGGCCTGAGTGTAGCATCATTTTGATATCTCTGTATGGGTTTGGAGGTACCAATTTGGATTTTGCAAGAGTCTTGCTTGGCACAGTGTGAAAAGGCTAAGAAACTAAAGTGGCCAGACCTCTGAAGCTGCTGTGTCCTGACTGGTTTAATGGCCTACTTGGATTTAGAGTAGAGTTTAGACCTTTTCATTGCTTGTTAGATTAATGGGTTATAAGGAGTTTGGACTCCTAGTCAACTAGCCATTATAGATACAGGAAAAAAGAATAGCTTGCTTGTGAATCATTGCTAAACATGAGGTATTTTTTCAAGAATAAAGAGATTTTTTCTGATTGCAGTAGCACTTCCTACTACATTTACAAAGAATAAGGCACTGAAGATATCACAGACACAGCTCAGTTGGCTTTTGTTTTGCTTAATCCCTTTGAAACAGTGTTCCTACGGAGCTGTGAATCTGAAAATTTGAGCATAACAAAATAGTGTGTTAACACTTGCATTAAAAATCCATGATTTTGTTTCAACTGGATTGTCCTTTTTCCACCAAAACATTTAGCTCGAGTTTTTTGTCTTGCTATCTTTGAAGATGCTATTTTTCCTTTAAATTTGTAACAGTGATTGTAAAGCTGATTCTAAATTCTTAAAATAGATTTGCTTTGGTTTAAGCATAAGGCTGTCTTGAAAGCTTGATCATTAAATGCCTTCTGCAAAAATTGTAAACTTTGCAGAAGATAAATGATTCCAGAGAAGCAAATCGCTTTTGATTTGGATAGTGTTGTGGTAACATTTTATGGTATGTGGGGCAGTCCCTGAAGGGTTGTCTGTTAGAAGTTAACTAGACTTTTTTTTTTTCTTTCTTTCTTGATGAACATTTAAGCATCCTGTTGGATTAAACTCCCGTGTTTCACAGTAACAGGTACTCAGAGTAATGCAGGTCTTTTTAAACTGCTGTATAAGCAGCGGCATCTGGAATTTCTGCAATGCTAACGTAATTCTCCCCAGGGTCTTATTTCAGCCTTCATGACTATGCTGAGGTCTGTGAAAGGGGCATTGGAAAAACAGCGTTGTGGGAGTTTTCACTACACTTTTCTCAAGAAAACCCTGAGCTTTATCGATCTGTGGGTTGAACTATTAGCCTCTTTTATGTCATGCTAACTTTTCACACAGATTGAAGCTATGGTGAGAAGCTTATTTGAAGTGTATCTGCTTTGTCTGTTCCTCTTTATGCTTCTCTGTGTGTGACATGCTTGCTTATAGACAGCAATGATTTCTCAGTTGTCTGTCTGCAGTCAGTTATTTGTTGTGGGTATATTTTTTTTAATTACAATATCTGTTAAGTTGTGTTGGTTGACTGATGAAACATATATCCTAGTAAGTTTTCTTTCTTCAAATCACATGTGGTTTTCTTAAACCATGTACATGTGACTTCTGTACATGCTTGTTAGATTTTTCTTAAATGTATAGGTGTTACCTTTTGTCTCTTGTGAAAGGGATAGTGTTGAAATGAATTCAAAATTCCAAAAATCCTGCTACGGAATAAATGAAGTTAACTAAGTGAGAAGCTATCTGTGAAATAATAGTTAATGTTACTTAAGCGCTATCCAGAGAAGACTATCTTAACTGTTATTCAGGTGTTGATGGTTGAAGTGGTTAAAATTAGTGTACAAGTGACGTGGTTTAGGCTCAGCTGAGCACCACACGGCTGCTCGCTCACCCCTCCCTCGGCGGGCTGGGGAGGAGACCGGACAAACAAAGGCAAAAGCCTCGTGGGTTGGGATAAGGACAGTTTACTGGGAAAGCAAGGCAGGGGGAAACAATCAATAGCAGTACTGGTAACACATACACACAATGAGTGATAACAGAAAACAATTTACTGATCCCACTGCTGACTAGACCCTCAGACCGCTCTGGAGCCACGCCGAACATGCCCCTCCCCGACTAGCCCCCT